>CM065052.1:17372217-17827217 GCA_032883995.1 Coronaproctus castanopsis | reverse complement strand
CAAACGCATACGATTTTATTATATTAAAAAAAAATGCAACTAATATATTTTTCCATTTTGTTTGCTCATATGCTTATTATTATTGATTTTATAAAGCTTTTCTTCTGAATTATTCGTATTTTAATGTATCTTTGGAAGATGGCAAATTATTTGTCAAATTCGTATTCAATTGTTTTTTTTAAACGCGCGCGATTTTGTTCTACTTTAAAAAATACCTCAATTTATATTTTCGTTTTTCTGTTTCTGTATTTTTATAGTGAATATTTATTTATTTAATGAAGCCACACAACAGCTAACAGCCAATTATATTGTAGGATTATAAATAAAATAATACAATGAATAATCGTTTCTGAATTATAAAATTAAAAGTGAAAAAAATTAAATACAAAAAAAATACATTGAACACATTCACCAGCCTCACACCCATTAAACACACCAGAAAAACGACACGCATTTACAAGTCTCGCGCGTTTTAATAAATACATCCTCTTACGGGTAGTCCTCCAAAAAGTTTATAATAAATATTCGATGCTATATTATTGCAAATTAAACAAAATAAAATAAAAATTACTTTTATAATATTTAATAAACATACTACACTAGTTTCGTCGGCTACGGCATCGAGTAGACGGCGTTTATTAAATATGATACGGTATAAAGTATTTTACTTTTTAATTCTAAATTATTGTATTTCAATGCAAAAAAAAAAAGAATGCGATTGCAATATTTACTACGAAATTAGGAAAAAAAATTAATTATAATAAAAAAAATATTTGCTTACGAATTCGATCTTGTTCGTTTATGATTTATTAATATAGAAAGTGCAAGATACATTATGTGAGGGTACTAGCGATATAATAAATATTTTTACAATATTATTTTAAATTCAGTTTTAGTTTTACATACCAATTATTCTCGCTGTCAATATATCGTCTAGTTTTATCGGTTATAATTTGATTTATTTTTTATTCGTCGTCTGTTTACGACGTTATGTCTTATAGTCAATTAATGTATATTATATTTATAATTGGGCATAAAAACAAATTCAATAATTTGTTGAAAATTCTTAAAGCTTGTACATTTGGCGATTTGTGTTTAATGGGATGATTACTTTATGTCATGTAGTTTTTGCAATAAACGTAGTTATTAAAACATTACTGTGTTTATTTTATTATAGTTTATTCATGAGATATTTTATTAGTACGTGAATAAGTTGATATACATTTTATATATATATATATATATATATATATATGTGTGTGTGTGTGTGTGTCAATTAATATGAGTGTATGTTAATTTCATAATATTTGAGTTTTATTGTATTATCTATTGTTTTGATACATAAACAAAAATGTAGGTTTATTGTTCAAATTGTCCACAGTACAGAACAGATTGTAATTAACGAACAATTTCTCATTTCAAAATGCACAATAATCTGATTACTAAAATTTTCCTATAATGATATGTGTTTTTCCAGATATTTATTGTGAATTTAAACGTTAAAATTTCCATAACAACAAAAAATTAAACTCAATTGACGTTTATATTCTAATAGATAAAATTATCATTCGTTTCATTGCATTATGTACTATAATTTATTTTTCACCTCAGTATTTATTTGTCCATTAAGCGATTCTCAATTATGAAAACGGTAAATATATAAAATACGAGGTAAAATATTTTTATATAACTCTTCGTCTATGGGTTGTTTCATGTTAATATAAAAATATATAAATGTCACATTAATATAAATACAAAATTATAACTAGTTTAAACAGAAAGAACGCTCAGAGTATTCTAAACAACTATTCTTAACATTGTTTAAAGTGGACCAAAAATATTCTGTTTTCATGAGAGTAAATATTGATCTTTGAACAAAGAAATCTTTCACAAAAGAATTAAATGCTAGGTTTTGTTAAGAACAAACGGTTAAACTTTTAAAAGTTTATTTTCACGTTGTATATTTATGATTTTGTTAACCGTTTGGCCGTGTTCGTGTCTTTCAGTTCTATTATAATGATATAATGTTTTCAATAGATTAGTTAATATTAACTGTGTGCGTTTTTGTACTCCTATCATCTCTGCATAAATTACGTTAGTTTTTTAAGAGTTAAGAAACAATAAGTCGATAATTTTGGCTCGGTAATATCGAAGTTTGAATTTGACGTAGAACTGCTCAAAAAAAAATTTTTTTTAGATACCCCAATTTTTATTTAAAAACGATGATATACTTAGTCCTAATATTACGTACATATAGCTAGAAAATAAATTAGGAAAATACACCAAAAAAAAAAAAAACTGAACTTAGTTCATCACGCGCGGTAGTTATAAAATTGACGTTAGAGTATTTCAATAATAATTATTAGTTAACATTTAAAGTTATATATATTATTAGATTTCAGTAAGTAATAAAATTCGAAAGCGAGTGACGAAGACATACTGAAAAGTATGTATAGTTGCCAATTCATTTTGGATACTCTTTATTCAATTTATAATCTAACCGTGAAAATCAAGTACCTTGGCATGAATATGGACTCGGGTCTGAATTAGGTGCATATTCAAGATGAAAAGTAAACAAATTCATCATAAGTTACGAGTGGTAAAAATACAACATTAATTTAAAATAACATTAAAAGAGACAATTAAATAGAACTACTAATAAAAGGAAGCATTAATGATTATAAGCAAATATATAAATTAATACGAAAGTTCATTCCTAGCACAGGTTCTACGTAATTAAAGGTATTACATTCTAATTAAAATTGAATAAAGTAATTAATACGTATTACATGATACTACCTGTCTGGTTGACTGCTTATATAATAGCACATATTACATGTGGTTACGTCACTAACAATAAATAAAGTCTAATGTCACAATGTTTTCCGTGTCCCGATCTGTTATCGCCATCACAGGTTTATTATCCCGATATTTTCGACTACCTTAGAGAAAATTTAAATTTTGTCACATTCGTTAAATTTAGATAAAAGTTTATTCTATTTATGATCGGTTTCGTTGAGACTTGTGCACTTGCTATTTAGTTTTGGGGAAATCCACAATAATTGGTTTATTAAAAGAGAGCAGCTTATATTCGTGAATACAATTAGTTTCAGTTTGAAATCTGCAAAATAAAATTGTACAAGAAGTTAGATACCGAATTGCACAAAATAATCATTTTTGTTTTTTAGTTTATGTTTGTATAAATTACTTCATAAACATTTATAATTCTCATTATATATTATTAACGAGATAAAATAAAAAACAGTAAATCTGTTAATTTGATGACCGTATAACGTAAAAAATTTTGTACAAAAATTCTAAATTATTTCATATCCAATAGTAATAATAATAAAAAAGAAAAAAAATGAGAAAATTTAATAAATTTGATTATTAATTATCTACTTTAGGTAATAAGAGCAATTACGTTTAAATTCAAATTCCACATATTAATTCAGACAAATTACTTTCGCTTTGTTCAGAAGTGTAATTAAATTTTACGCATTTCGCCGGAATTTTTCATTGTTCCTTTACATGTGTCGTTTATAAATAAATGCGTATTATCGGTTGTGGTAAATTTCAAGTAAGTAATAACGCGTCATAGAATAATAAAAATCGATTATAAGTAATCTGAACGATTATTTAAGTGAACACTTGCTGATATAATCTATGAATAACTATACTTAATATTGTACGTAACTCGCTATCATTATTGTATAACAGTAAATAGAAATTCAAGACGTAAAAGCTGGTTATAAATTGACTAACTACTGTGCCACCAATGTAAAATAAATAATCGACTTATTGCGATTAAATTTTAATAATCATATTATTTTGCTATCAGTATATAAAATAACGAAAAAACTATTTAAAAAAACAGCGATAATCAATCGCGTACGCAGTTGTACGAATTTCTTTAATTAGAGGGGGGTCATTTTTTACTATATTTTAACCAATATATTAAACTAATCCGGGAATATAATTTCTAGAGTATATTTTTTATAAGTTATAATCTCTTACGAGATACAAAAAACAAAACACGTATAATTTAGTATCGAACAAAACAGGAATGCGAATAGAATGTTGTATAAACTTAATAACATCGAAATATAGAATGAGAAATTTAAGACTATCGTGTCCACTGGCAATTGTCGAATTAAATTTTTACAGGGCTAAAAATCTTAAAAGATCTTTTTTTCCCGTTTCGAATAGTTAATAAAACATGTGTAAATTTGAAAATAGTGTTATGTAGTGATTTTTAAAAAATGACAAAAAAGTACTAAAAATCACTAAACTTTTTAATAAAAAATCATAAAGCTTTTCGGTTGTTAAGCAAGTGAGCATAAAATATAAAAATATACATAATTTATATAAAATGTAAAAAATCAATTTAGACATACCTATTTTAAAAAATTATCAAAGTGAAAAAACAGTATTTGTAAATAGGTACATATCTAAATTAGTTTTTATATTTTTAAAACACACACACACACACATATATATATATATATATATATATATATAATTTTTATGGTAACATGGCCTAATAACTGAAAGGCTTGATTTTTTATAAAAATGTTTAGTAATTTTAACTGCTTTTATTTTATATTTGTAAATTATTTACGAATATAAACCGTAATGAATAAAATATGTAGAAAACATAAACAACTTTAAAAACAGATTGATTAATCGTCGACATTCACGCGAATCATTGACAGGCCTGCTCTGGCGGAAGCTGAGTGTGCATTAAAGAGTACATGCGGTCATATATAATTTTGATCATTTTGCTTATAATACTCAGGTGATCCTTTCTTATGTATTGTAACGACCCAAATGATATACACATAGGTCGCTAGCATTTATATTCGTTACATTATATTCCCATATATATATTTAAGTATAAATATTAAATATATTTAGTTACCGACTTTTTTATTTACTTTGCTCCATTTGAGATACATGTCTGGGATGCCACTCCATTCATATATGAATACGAATGAAGAAATAAAATATTTAATTTGATTAATATATTTATATGAAAAAATCAACTACAACTTTTTATTATTATTTTAATATTTGACTTTATTTCTTTTTAAATTAATATGCATTGTACATATACATTTATTTAAAATACGCGAAAAACATCGCAACGAACGGAATCGGAGATTAACATTACGTAGAAAGGTGACGACGACTTAACCGATAGATAACCATGTTCGATCCGTAAGGCCGGCCATACACGTACAGTTATAACTGTCAGTTTTAACTGTACCGTTATAACTGTCAGTTTTAACGGTACCGTTATAACTGTCAGTTTTAACTGTACCGTTATAACTGTCAGTTTTAACTGTACCGTTATAACTGTCAGTTAAAACTGAGCGTGTGTGGGTATCTCAGTTAACTCAACTCTGAGACAATAAAATTTTTAATATTTTGTAACTGTGTGTGTGGGGGTTCAACTGTACAGTTCTCAGTTCAATGTTTATAATATTTTTCCCTTGTTTGCTTTTGCGTGTTCATTTTTCATTTAGTCGTATAAAGATGTCGCGTAAACAGAACCAAGTGATAATAGAGTTTATTTCGATATATCGATCTGAACCTTGCCTGTGGCAAGTTAAAGCTTCAGAATATCACGATCGCGGCAAAAAGGATGCTGCATACAACTTTTTAGCGAAGAAGTTGGAAGAAGTAGAACCTGGTGCAACAAAAAAATCTGTTCTGGCAAAAATAAATAGCTTACGATCTGCTTTTCGCGAGGAACAAAAGAAAGTTGAGGAATCAAGGAAGTCTGGAGAATCTGCGGACAGCATTTACAAGCCGGTACTTTGTTATTATGACCTGTTTGATTTCCTACAAGATCAAGACACCCCGAGAGCGTCAAGTTCAAATTTAGACAGTGAAACCGAGGAGGTAAGAAAAACACGATATAATTAATATATAATATGCATTTATTATTTATTTTTTAAAATATGATTATTTCGCCATGGGACTTTGCCATCATTCATGAAGTAGTTCATGAAATTATTTCTGATTTCTTTTGCGTTATTACAAATATTTCCTCGACGATGATGAAGTGGAATCATGTTCGACTGATAACTATTGCAACCAACAGAAATAATAGATCCGTTATGAGTATTTTCTTGATACATACAGTTTGCAGGAGCTTATGTACTAGATTGATGTTCCATCAAAAAGTTATGCAAAGCACAAGTAGCCATTACTACTTTCTCAACATTCCACGGTTCTAAATTAATTGGGGACTGAAAGATACGAAACCGTGAGGCAAGTATCCCAAAAACGTTTTCAACAATATGCCTCGCTCGAGATAATCGATAATTAAATATCTCTTTTTTGACAGAATCTAATAGTCCTTGTCTAAATGGCTTCAAAATATCTGTTCTGAGAGGAAATGCATCGTAGACATACGGAACATTCTTGAAATTGTCAGTAACATCGTCAGGCAGAGGAATTTGCAAATTCCTGTTTAGCAGTTTTTCAAAGAAATATGTGTTCTGAAGAACACCGCCATCGGAAATCCGTCGATTTGTACCAAAATCTGCCAGTATGAATCGGTATTTTGCGTCAACTATTGCTAAAAGAACCATACTGTGTTTGCCTTTGTAATTGTAATAATAAGATCCAGAGTTATCAGGAGGAATTATATCAATGTGTTTGCCATCCATGGCTCCGATGCAGTGTGGGAAATACCATCTTTCTTCAAATAAGGTTGCAATCTCATTCCATTTTTTTCCTGAGTTGGGAAACTGAAACAAACATGGAACAATAAATGTTATATATATATTTTTTAATTTTTATAATATTTTAACAGTTATCTTTTCACTTTTTAAGGAATCAGTTGGCAATCCACTTCCAATTGAAGATATGAACAGTGATATTGAAGGCTCTACATCAATTGCCGATGCTCAAGCAACACAGCTAAGAACACTAATAACATCCAGGCCTGGTTCTAATAGAAAAAGAAAGATAAACGATGACTTGACGGCAGAAGTGCTGACTACAGTGCGTGACCACTTCAAAGCACCTACAGTTCAACCCGATCGTTACGATCTGTTAGGAAAAACTGTTGCTGTAAGGTTAAAAGGTCTAGAAAAACGCATGGCTCTCATTGCGGAAAAAAAAATAAATGACTTACTATTTGAGGCTGAAATGGGTTATCTCAGCACATCGTCAATGTCTCATAGTTCATCAGCAAGTCAGAGTCCTAATCATATTACTTCATATACCACACCATCATCATCTCCAACATATGGGCATGGTTCATCAGAAATTCATAACTACACAGCATCTTATTTTTCCTAATTTAACGATTTATAAAAGTTAGGCAAAAAAAATTTAACTTTTCCGATACTAATATTAAGTCCTTTTCTTTAAAATTGAATTCCATTCCTTTGTAAAAATAAAAGAAGTTTCCTAATAAAAAATGGTTATGGTCTAATTTCTGTTATTAATTATAAATTATAAAATACATACCTGTATATATTTCCGTAAAACTTTGTACAAGGCGTTACATGTTTCTGAGATAATTTTTCTAAGCGCTTGAGGTGATATTCTTGTAGAAAATTTGAGACACTCATATGACCGCCCCGTTGCTAGAAATCTTAAGGTAGCAGTTAATCTTTCGTGTGGAGATATTGCTGTTCTCATGACTGTATCTTTCTTAATAATCAAAGGGGACACCAACGAAAGCAGCTTATGGTACACTGTTTCAGTCATGCGCAAATAATTGAGAAAATCTAATGGTTCTTCAGTTAATTCTTTTAATAAACTGGTGTGGGAAGATACATTTCGTTTTTGTAACCCACTTCTTGCACCACTGTTTATGCTTTTTTTTACTGTTTTGTAAAATTATAAAAAGTAAATCGAGAGCCGCAAAATCATCTTGCTCGTTCGATTCCATTGTAAAAACTGACAGTTATAACTGTACGTGTATGGCCGGCCTAAGAGCTCATCCAGAGGACTGATGATGATCTACGTGATCAATGCAGCATCAACCTCACGCGACTGTCTCCAGCATTGTTACACACACACACACACACACAAAACGACATGCTAAACGGGATACGTGAAAAGTTCCACATCACCCGATACTGGCGACAGTGAGTCGATACAACAGAAATACACCTGCTCACCCATACATGCACACACACACACATTTATATACTTACAAATACATATAGATATTTGTATTACTTATTTTAGTTAGTACGACAGACTGGCGCCCATCAGACATTTATTCTGTTCTTTTTCCGTTTCACTGTTCTCTTTCTCTGACACATACATAATATATGTGCATGTTGTTACAGTATGGTAATATAAGTCGCCTGACACCACTCTTCAGGTCTATCACCCGAGAACCAAATCGCATTACAGATATGGTAAATTGCTTGTATAATTTGTCATCCGCAGCTGTAAACATTTCAGCGGGGATTCGGTCTGGGGCCTGAACTTTATTTATCTTCAGATATGCAATAGCATTCCACGGACGTCAGAACGCCGGGTGCTACCCAGATCGCATGGCACAGTATCTATCTGTTTACTTGACATATCATGGTATTCTCGTCAAGTTAATGCTTTCCACTTGCCTGCCGTAGGATTTCCTGGTAGGGTTTACTCCCTTAGCCTTTGGATAAACATCCTAACCGCAAAGCAGCGGGTTGTTACTGAGGAGGTAACGATTTAAGGTTTTTACGGCGACCTAAAGCCGCCGAGGGAAAAACAGTCGTAGGATTTCTGCAGATTTTTAGCTGTCCATTGCCATTCTCGTGTCTCCTTGCCTCGTCACTACTGAAATCGTCTGCTAGAGACTTTTCGCCAGTAGCCGCTGTTGGACTGCGACTATTTATTCGACTGATGTCTTATTCACAGCTAACCTACATGCCTGTAGGTTATTTCACTATCCTCCACCTGTGGACGCGCCCAGTTCCGGTTACAGCTCCGGATCCCGGAAGGTACAAAGATACCCCTGGGGGATATATATATTATAACGTTTTGTAGGAAGAGCGTGGATTTCCTATCCCGTCGTATGTCGACAAGTTATTACGTTTTCACCTGTCGTGTCGAGTCAAGTGGTTATAGGGCTCGTACAGGAACGTAATAGGATAAATTCAAAAATATTATCGTGGTCCCCAGTACAGAATAATGTACAGATTCAACTATTAGTTAATTTATATAATTTATTTTATTATCTGAATTAAAAATCATATAAGACCGTAGTCCAATCATTCCTTTGTCTTATATTGTTATTATTTCATTAAATTTCGACGCGATCTATAATTTAAATTAGTTCTTAAAAATTTAGATGTAATTAAAATTTTAACGTGATTATGAATTTAATGTGTTTAAAATTTTGACGGAAACGAAACTTGACGTAATTTAAAACTTCAACGAGAATGAAGATTAGAATAAACACCTATCGATACTATTATCTAGTGATTAATATTCGTTTTGATTTGATTACACGTTTACTTTTATTATTATTATTATTATACATTCACCAAGACCAAATACATTTAATATGCGGTATTTATACATACAGACATATTACGAAAACAACATAAACTATATATACACAATTTTTTATTATTTTTTTTTTTGTGTTCATGATAAATTTTCATGTATATATATTTTTTTGTAAATAAAAAAATATATATACATGAAAATTTATCATGAACACAAAAAAAAAAAAAAAAATTCGTACGACCTGGGTACCACAGGTAGGACCGATGATGTTCCCGGATGACGAAGGTGTATCCAATTATTATTGCTATCGTCCTAATTCCGTACGTATGGTATATTATTTAATTATTGTTCCGCGAATCCTTTAGAATTAATTTTTTATTATGACTAGAATTTATTCATTTTAACGCGGATGTACCGATTTGTAAGATGACGATTCGAAAAGAACGATTTTCTAATTTTACATATCGTATCGATAGCGTCTCGTACGAACGGTTCTGTTGACTAGATTCTCTCTTACGAGAAAGAATTTCGATAGCTTTAACGAATCTAATATAACGACGAATATCTTATCTCAATGGGAGTACATATATCCATGATCATACGATGTTCCGTTGTTCGTTCTACACGCTGTTTAACTCCAAAATTCTCCTACTAACGAAGGTATTATGCATATTTTGATGTTATTCCGAATACAATGTATAAATCCTAACTTTTTATTTTATATGTTTATTATAATTATTATAATTGTTAGGATATTGGGAAGCTTTACGATACGAATTTATCTATTTTGACGATCTAAATCATTTTCCAATGGAAATACCTTTATTTAACCTATTAATTTCTCTACATAAATATTTTATACGTACATATTATATTAAGATTAATTATTATCAATTTTAATTTTATATTTATTTTATTTATTATTTTATTCGGTATCCCCATTATATTAAATCGCCATTATATATATATATATATATATATATATATATTACGGGTAGGTTAGTAGCAAAATATTATAATATGTATATGTATATATACGCGGGAAAGTGGAATTACTTGGTATTCAAATTTTGTCGTACTATAGCCTAATAGAGCAATTTTTTAAAAGATCGCGGTCGCCAGTACAGAATAATGTACAGATTTAACTTTTAAGGGATAATTTTGACTAAAAAAAGACGGATTACATCAGTTTACAATATATAAAATATTATTACATACGTACATCGTTAACTTTAATTTATAAAATTTACATACCCACATATACACAAAGTTACAGTTATAGTACTCACACATAATTACACTCTCACAGTAACTATTTTTATTTATCATATTGTGATTACCTCATTTAGTAGTAGCAGACGCTATATCAAATTCATCGCTATCACTTGTCGCACCACTTCGAATTCATTATAAATTGTTTTTTATTTTACTTTACTTTATATAGTTACAGTTACAATTTTTTGTTTCTTATTATTTCCGTTTATATCATCCCCATATCTGGTAACCACTCCTTTAGCTGCTGTTTTAGTTTCTCAATCTTTTTTCCTTTCACTATTTCTTCCGGGTATATCATTTAACAATTTCGTCATCTCACTTTTTTATTAGTCTGTTCACCAAATCTTGACCGTGCTACCGAACATACATACCTGTTCGTTTTTCTTAGTTTATATTTTATTTGCGTTTTTTCGTTTAAATCGATATTTTTATTTCTTACTAAATAATCCCAAACTTTGGTAAACAAATACAGTCCCGCTATATTTAATACATTATGATGACGTAACAGATCGTTTAGTGGATCATTCTGACTTCAAGAAGCGAAATTGAATGCAATCGCAACCAAAGATTATAAACGACTTCCTTTTGATGAGGATGACGACGAGGATTTATAATCATACGATATATTTCTCATTAAAAAAAAAAAACAACTTAACAAATACTATTGCATTTTAATATACATTTATTTATTTATTAAATATATTGCGATACGGTATAAAGTATTTTACTTTCGAATACTAAATTATTGTATTTCAATGCAAAAAGAAGTAATGCAATTGTGATATTTACTATGTTTAATGAGATGATTACTTTAAAATGTCATGTAATTTTGCAATAACAAGAATTATTAGGACATTACTGTATATATGTTATTGTAGTTTATTCGTGAGATATTTTATTAGTACGCGAATAAGTTAATATACTATATACTATATATATATATATATGTGTATGCATGTCAATTAAATGCGTGTATGTTAATTTCATAGTATTTCAGTTTTATTGTATTCTCTTTAATACACAAGAAAAAATATAAGTTTATTGACAAGTAGTATTGTTAGCATTAAAATGTCGTGTACCATATAGTGAACATCGTGACTAAAAGGGTTAACATATTCGTTAGAGTTCTTGATTCACGTACTATTTCTAGTGCATTCTCACTTGTTTTCTTCTCCATCCAATTAATTTTCATCCTCCGCCGGCACTACATTTCAAAGGCTTCGATTCTGTTGCACATTTCTTTGTCAATCGTCCATGTTTCTGATCTTACGCTTTTCAGTTTCCAAGTTTATACTTTTTTTTGGTCGTTAAAAAGATTGCTTTTTATTTAACGTCGTTTTTGCTAGATTAATTCGGGGTTACTACTTCTCTGTTGCGTCTCCCGTCCTCGGTTATTGAGGTTCCAAGATATCTGTGGCTATTCACTAGCTGGTTTTTTCGTTCATCTCTATGTTTACTGTCCTCTGTTTCTTATCATTTCATCACCACTATCTTTTCTTCGTTTATTACCATATTATACTTTTTAATTATTTCTGCCAAATATTGTATCGATTCTTTTTTTTCATTATTCTCCACCACGATTGCTATGTCATCGGCGACATGAAACTTTTATGCCCCAGTCACCCCCTTTTCGACTGTTACTTCCGCTTCGTTTCCTTTATTATTTATTATTGCTATTTGTTTTTCATATAATATTTTTATTATACTTCTGTTTGTATTCCTTTCAGTGTCCATCATAGAAGTTATAAATTTACCTTATCCATGTCGATAAATGCTGCAAAAATTGCTTCGTTTATTTCCAGCTTTCTTTCTATTATTTGTCGAATTCCTAGAATCGCCTCTCTTGTTCCTCGATTTTTTCGAAATCCATATTGATCAACATTTAAGTTTCCTTTTATTTTCTCGTTAATTCTATTTAGTATAACTTTTTTGGTTAGCACTTTTGATGCTTGCACGACTTTTCGTTCGACGCTGTTTGTATTTCATTGCTACGTTTCCTTTGGTATCATTGGTATCACGATTATAATGCTTGTTTTGAAAACAGTTGGAATCTAACCTATTTACTTAATAAACGACAAAAACTCTAAATACAGATATTAAAACGAAAATAAACCGCAACAAATCCGAACAGAGATCGTAAAAGATAAAGCAAACAGAGCAGTGTATATACCGCTATGGAAGTTTGATTACAAATTGTGACTAAGCGTTAGTATCGCCGTGTAAAAGTGTAAACCTATTTGGAATATTAAACTATAATGTTATCAATATATGCATTAAGTCGATATAGTTATGTATACATACATAGATTAATACGTTAATTTACATATAACGATTAGAATAAAAATAGTTATAAAGTATAACATTAAAACGTGTCTAAATATTAAGATTACTTTTATATTTGTGAAAATCTCAATTTTATATGGCCCAAAAAAAAAGTTCAATCAACATAATCAAACCGTTGTATGTGGCGTTAGTGTTGTTTCTGAGGTTAACATTATTATTATTAAACGTTTGTTTACCTGTCTCGGTCGAGTTCAGTTATTCTCTTTCGGACTTTGTAGCCATATCACATATAACCAGAGAAAGCGATTACTCTCCTTGACAACAGAGTAATTAGTAAGAGGTAAATCCATGTTTTACTTTATTCATACGCCGATGTTGGTAATATATTGACTATTCATATATTAATAATACTTAAACGTATTTTCCGTTAGTAGTAAGCATTAGCGGTCGTCCCGATACGGTACGTCATTATTGCCGACAAATGTTAACGTTCTACAACCTTCAACTATATTCAAGATAAATTTAAGCCATTTACTACGTCGAAATCAAATAATTATTACGCTAATAAAGATAAATATAGACGATATAATGCATCGCACAGATAAAGTACTAATACTGAGAATGGAAATTGGTCCCAATGTCTAATAACGAAATTATTAATCATATACGCTTACTGCGAAATCATAACAAGATACCACAAAAAGAAATGTATGATTTAAAAAAGCTTCTACACCTAAATCAACCTCGTTCACTCAAGATGATGAAGTTAATTACTTTCCACAACTGTTGAAAATAGACCAACACCCTTACTATCTATATTTGTACTCCATGTTACGAACATGAATCCCTTAATTGTTACAGTTAAATCATTCAGCGTGATATACCAACATTTCAATTTTTAAACAATGGCGACATTAAAGTTAGTTGTCCCCCGATATAAATAGTTATCCAGTTGTTACTCGGTATGATACGCGAGAATAAAGATCACGAATTACATGGTATTGATCATAAATATCGAATTAAATAAGAAAAACCCTTCCGAATAGTTCTAAGGCTGAAATGATGTTGATAACATTAAAAATAGATCAGCTCATGAAGTAGCGAATGTACACAATATTACCAAAAAATGTAAACTGACAAAAATATCACTTCTCCTGTTTCACATTAGCATTTTAAAAATAATAATAATAAAAAAAATTTACAAAATGATGTACAGAAAGAAAAAAACTCTTACGATGTATACTACGCAGTCAGTGGAGGTTAATGATCCTCTTAGAATAAAATAAAAAAATCAAAGAACGCAGAAAGGTTCGCAAGATTTAAGACTATCGTATCAACTGGCAATTGTCGAATTAAATTTTTACACGACTAAAACTCTTAAAAGGTCTTTTTTTCCGTTTCGAATAGTTAATAAAACATTTGTAAATTTGAAAATAGTGTTATGTAGTGATTTTTAAAAAATAAAACGACAAAAATGAATTAAAATCACTAAACTTTTCAATGAAAAATCACAAAGCTTTTTAGTTGTTAAGCAAGTGAACATAAAATATAAAAATATACACAATTTATATAAAATGTAAAAAATACAATTTAGATATACCTATTTTAAAAAATTATCAAAATGAAAAAACAGTATTTATAAAAGACATTCACTATCCGATTATTATATAAATATTGTTTTTTTAATTTGCTCATTTTTGTAAATAGGTACATATCTAAATTAGTTTTTATATTTTAATAAACCGGATATATATATATATATATATATATATATATATATATATATATATATATATATATAATTTTTTATGGTCACTCGATAATGGCCTAACAACTGAAATGCTTTGTGATTTTTCATAAAAAAGTTTGGTGATTATAATTTTTTTTTAAAATTTTATATTTGTAAATTATTTTCGAATATAATCCGTAGTAAATTAAATAATTAGAAAACGGACAAACAGCTTTAAAAACAGATTAAATGTATACCAGCGTTTGTTTGTGTAGTTTGGTCCATCGTCTGTATCTCTTGTATCGTTATCGATTGTGGCGATGATGGAGGTGTCACTGTCTGATCCTGATCTTGTATTTGTTGGTCCGTCTGTCTCGTCCTGTGTATATGTGCTGGAGGGAACCATGTTTTCGGTAGTTTCTCTTTTTTGTTTTTTCTTATTGTCTCTATGTCGGCTGGATTTTCGTTTGTTCCCTGTACAATTACTTGTACAAGTACAATCAGAATGTTTGAGGGTAGTGATGATATTTCCGTCATGTGTGTCGATGCGGCATCTGCTATTATGTGTATTGCTTGTGTGATCGACATTACATTGTATTTGTTTATCGGGTATGTCGAGTTTTGATATTGTACGTATACATGTGCTATGTTGTGTGTCTGCATGCATCTCATGTGTATGTTTTGTATTAGTTTCCTGCGTATTTGAGACGACATGTTTGTGATGTGTAGATATATTGTCTCTGATTCTATATCCTTCAGTATTTCTATCTTCGTCTCTAGTTGATATAACGGTTCCGGGTATTTCGTTCTGTCTGTCATTATGGATATTAAATTCGTCATCGATGTTACCTGTTCTTGCGTCCAGTTTATTGTTGGACCCGGTTGCTGTTTCGTCCATTCTACTATATATCTCCTCGGGCATATTGGTATTTCTACTCCCTTTTTCGATGTTATTCGAGGATTGTCTTTCGTGTATTCTAACTGCCCGTTCCAGGTCCAACTCGTATCGTTCGAACTCATCTTCCTCAGTTTGTGTAAGTGGACTATGTATATGTGCTAATAACTCGTCGTCTATTAATAACCAGGCGTCGTGTGTATGTGTCATAGATTTAATCTGTTGTGTCGTAACCGTGTTCCGACAATTCTTCGTCGGTTTCTAATATTTGTGTTACTTTTTCTAATTGTTTTAAATTGTGTTTGTGTTGTTTACATATGTTTGTTAATTGTTTATAATATTTAATTTTTAATTTAACTAATTGTTTTTCTGTTTTTTTTTATTAATTTTTGATTGTTTGTTTTAATAGTGTGTAATAATTCGTAAATTTTAGAGTGTGGTATTGCTGGTGCCCAGGTTTCCTTCGAATCGTAGTAAGCTCTTGTCTGAAATAAATGTATTTAAATACTTATACTATATTTGGTTTTAAATTTTTAATATGTATATGTTGTAAAGTGTATATATATTACTTAC
This sequence comes from Coronaproctus castanopsis, assembly GCA_032883995.1. NCBI lineage: Eukaryota > Metazoa > Arthropoda > Insecta > Hemiptera > Monophlebidae > Coronaproctus > Coronaproctus castanopsis. The sequence continues at coordinate 17,810,985 of CM065052.1, read as the reverse complement.
TCGGTTTATAGCTTGATGAATTTCGTATCCTAAGTGATTGAACAATTCTATCAATTCTTGCTTGTCGTTGTTGTAGTCGGCTCTGATTTTTATTTCTTCTTCTTGAAGGTCTTTGTCTATATCTATACCACTTGTCGACGCGACGTTATTCATAATTAATTTCGAAGCGATTGATAAAGTTTTGACGGTAATCGGTCTTTTATAGGAATGAGTTTTGGTATGTGGAATGTTATCGCGTCGGTGTTTTAATTAGGTTCTTTATTGATAATATTTTTTGTTGATAATAATTCTCTTATCTTATTTTAAGTTAATACAGAATAATCCAAATCCGGGTTCCGACTTTATACACGCGAAAATTTTAGTATATATATATATATTTTTTTTTTTATTTGTTTATTATATTTTAAATTAGGGCGGATAAGATATATGGATGCGTTTATGATAGTCCGCTTTGCGTCTTTCACGATGTTTTGAGTTCCCTAAAAATCCATCCGCTCAAGACATTCGTTTTTTTTGCTTCGGTTTTGGATTCTTTAAGAATCCCAGTTGTTGAACAACTGAAAACCGAAGCAAAAAAAACAAATGTCTTGAGCGGATGGATTTTTAGGGAACTCAAAACATCGTGAAAGACGCAAAGCGGACTATCATAAACTCATCCATATATCTTATCCGCCCTAATTTAAAATATAATAAACAAATAAAAGCAATTTTTGGGCTTTTGTTAAATATAGACGTAATGATCGGCTACACCCTAGCGTAGTAAAATACAAAAATATAGATCATTGTTCTAGTAAGAATATTTCAAATGCTTTTGCAGAGTATTTTTCATCTGTTCATGTGACTGACAACTTCATGACACTTAAAACCTCTTTAATTAAAGATGGAAGACACTTAAAACTTGCTCCAATCACCATAAATGATTATAAAAAATCTATTAAGATTCTGAAACCTAAGTGGAGTGTTGGGCCTGATGGATTACCGGCAATATTGTTTAAACTATGTTCGGTAGAGTTTGAAAAGCCACTTATATACTTGTTCAATCTTATTATTGGAACAGGTAAATGGCCTGTATTGTTAAAAACAGCTAAGGTTGTTCCAATTTTCAAGTCTGGTGATCGTTGTGCAGCTGAAAACTATCGTCCTATCTCCCTACTATGTGTACCCAGCAAAATATTAGAGTCAATTCTATATGAAAGATTGTATAAATTTTTTTTGCCTAGTTCCTGAACAGCATGGTTTCTTAAGGTCTATATCTACTACAACTAATCTTGTTACATATACAAAATTAATTACTGACTGTTTGGAGCAGCGTCTTCAAGTTGATTGTATTTATACGGATTTTAGTAAGGCTTTTGACAAAGTCAGCCATAGTTTACTTCTGGTTAAGTTACATAATTACGGATTTTCTGACGATTACATACAGTTATTTAGATCATATTTAACTTCGCGTGTGTGCTACGTATTATTTAACGGATACCAGTCCCAACAATACACTCCTACTTCCGGAGTACCACAGGGGTCTAATTTGGGTCCACTATTATTTAATATTTTCATAAATGATATAGGAATTAACTTACATTCAAAATTTCTATTATTTGCTGATGACTTAAAAATTTTTAGATCAATTAAAACTGTCAGTGATTGTGAATTGTTGCAAGATGATTTGTGTAGAATGGTGACATGGAGCGACAATAATTATTTACCTTTTAATTATAAGAAATGTGTTTATATTCGATTTTGTCGTACAAAAAATAAATGTCTGATTACTCTATGGGTAATGTTCCAGTTTGTAATGTAACCTGTGTTCGGGATTTGGGGGTTTATATTGACAACGAGCTTAAATTTGCAACTCATATTGGTAATATTACCAAAAATGCTTACAGAACTATGGGTTTCATCATTAGAAATTCATGCGTATTTCGTGATCCTAGGACTCCTGTTACTATTCAACACTCTTGTAAGATCGCAATTAGAATACGCATCTGTGGTTTGGGATCCTTTCTACACTAAATATATTCATATGGTGGAAAAAGTTCAATCTCAGTTTTTGAGGTATATTTATTACCGTCAAACTGGTATCTATCCGACATTTTTAAGTTATAATATTTTATGCGATTTCCTAAATATTAAATCCTTGAGTGCAAGAAGAAAGATAAGTAAGTTGAGGTTCCTGCATGATCTTTGTAACGCTCGCATAGATGACAATTATTTATTATCTACAATTTCATTTATGGTTCCCAGTGTTAATAGTAGGTCACATCGTATTTTCCATGAATCGCATGCTCGTACAAATCTAGGTTACAACTCACCACTTTTATCCACCTTACGTCTATATAATAACGTACTAAATATTCATCCACAGTTAGATATTCATTTCGATAGTAAATTTGTATATAATAAATTTTTTTAGACTCTATATTTCAGTTGTTACTTTTCAGTAAGTTTATTTTATTTTGGTCATATGCGCGTGCCCCGATGGAGAGTTTGTTTACATGAGAGTATGGGTGTATGACTGGTATATTTATGTTTTTTTTTGTGCTTTTCGGATGTGTGCTTGTATGTGGGTATTGTATTTCATTAGAATCATTTTTCGGTTTGTATTAGTAATTTTTTGTTTTCAATCTAAGTATTATTTATATTAATTAGCGTGTTGTGTGAGTGTGGTTCAGTTTTATTTTTGTTCATACTTTTACTTTATAATTATTCTGTAAGAGCGTACACTGTAATTGGCGTTATGCTGTTGTGTACGCCGTATTGTTTTGTAAATAAATAAATAAATAAACTATTTTGTAAATAAATAATCATCGGTACAAACGCGAATCATTGAGATCGTGTTGAACGATATAAAATTGTAAAAAAAAAAAAAAGTTTCCCTAATAGTAGGAAAGTTACCTGTAGGTCTAACGGAATATATAACGTAGTGATGTATATCGAATTACGAATGTATTTCTTGATCATGCGGAAAAGTGAAACGATTAGAATTTTTTTTAAGAACTCGAAGTACTGCGACGCAATTAGTTCGGAAATATACAATTCGTTATTTTAAAGAACACAACTTTTAAAGAGAAACTTTATAATTTAAAATGTATTAAATAAACCATTATAATAGACGTAAACAAAACAATAATCGATTTATCGTACGTTGATTGCTTTATTTTACACTTATAAATAATATTAAACTTCGCACGCTCCTGCATTCGTAAGCGTGATAGTTATAGCATCGCTGCCGTTGCTTAAAGCTTCGTAATACGCCAATTTGTCTTTCATCAATAACGGATGAAGGAAAGTATAATCAGACTTTTTAGGATACTCGTCGATCAAACCAAAATACAAAATACATATAGCGGCCTAATATATATAACAGAAAGAAATATTTTATTAAATTACATTGATTTTTGAAATTCCTATTAAATATTATGTTTATTAATAAACGGGGTTATCTCAAAATTCGCAATATTGTTTTTTCGTTAGATTGAATGTTTCCTCGTATTGTAATATCAAGTTTATAAAAATAAGTTCATTTTTTTTTTCAATTTCAAATTACACTTTCATAATAAGCATACATAAATGACAATGTAAATATCGGTACTTACCATCTGCTATAATTAACAATGTAATAAATGTTATTGTTACCGTTCTGACATTTAACTCGAATTTTAATATAATTAAAATCGAATTCCTTATCTTAAATTATCTATAAACCAACTAATGATAGTTTAAGGATTTAACTTGAAACGAATTCGAACAAATCAATTTTTATTGTATATTATTTTAACTAGCGCGGGCGTACTCACACTAAACAAACAAAGATTTTTAATTAAAATTCTTACTAATCTCTAAATGCAAACAAATGAAGTACATCTTCTTTTTTTAACCTATATTTACTCACAGACGTGAAAATATTATTAATAACAACAAAAATTAATAATAATAATAAAAACCAGTACCATAACTTTCTAAACATTTATCAATCACATTAGTGTAAATATTATTTTATTTTAATCGAGTGGCCTAGTTAATTAAAATCGACCCTTTCTTATTTGAATTTGATGCTCTTTATTATGTTTTCTTTTAGGTACTTTCCTAATTTAGCATCCCGAATTAGTTTACAATACTAACGTTTTAATATAATTTTCTATATAATTAACATATCTATTTAAATGTTATAAGATTTTTTTAACAATTTAAGTTTGATGCTGAACTAATCGTCTAGATCGAATAGTTTTGTCTTTTTTAATCTCATAATCTTCAATAAATTATGTAGGTGGTTTAACGCAGTGCTATTAGTAGGACTGCACAGCGTATATCTATATGTCTTTTTTTGCTGTTTATTTTATAACATCTTCCACATAACGAATTTTTGTAACTTGGTGAAGAGTACCATTGCTCTCGAACCAAGGTGCGTTTGTTATTGTTCTCAGTATTTTATTTTGAAACCTCTGTATTATGCGGAGTTTTGACTGTTTGCCTGTTAGCCAGTAAACTTTCTTTAACTTTAGGTTTATCTCCGTTTGTTTGCTTTGAATATGTTTGCGCCATAAGTGTAGACCTCAATATTTTAACTTTAGTTTTCGTTATTTATATATACGTTTACGGGTGTTATGAATTTGTTTGTAAAAGTAACACGAGTTTGTTTCATTAATTTTAATCAAACATTTTTGGCACCAGCTTTTAATCTGGTCTACTGCCGTTTGCAAGGTGCGATTCGCTATATGCGCAGCGTATTGTTAATGCTAAGTACCTGTTAACATTCTTAAAACTAGAGTAGCGCTGTATTAGAGCAAACAATAATAAAATATTAATATTCGGTTACATACAGAAAAAGCAATTTAAAAGCGGAGCAAGGAAAACAAGGAAAATACGATAATGCAACAGATGGTAGTAAGATACACGTATGCATAGTATAAACGCGCACACATACATATGATCACGTATACACGCACACACATACGAGTAAGCGTATAAATAAAAATAATCAAAATAAACACTAAATTAACAAGAAAAAATGAGTTAAAATCACTAAAAGTTTTTTCTTAATGAAAAATCATAAATCTTTTCGGCTGTTAGACCATTATCAAGCGAATATTTAAAAAGATAAAAAATATAAATTGAAAAATATTAATTTAAATTACAATTCATAAAAGATCGACAAAATGAAGAACGGTATTAATAAAAAAAAAACTGTTGTTTTATTAATACTGTTCTTTATTTTGTCGATTTTTTGTGAATTGTAATCTTAAATTAATATTTTTTTTTCATTTTATATTTTTTATCACATTCTGCAAGCTACACGCTAAATATTATAAAAATAACCTGCGCTTAATTTTACGACGTTTATAATACTTAGTGTAGTCATCTATAACATTAAAAATCGACTTATTTTGATGCGTTTTGCGCGTATCTTAAAATTTCGTTTGGATAATTTATTTTTATGTACGAAAGCAAATATGAAATGCGCAATTTTGAATGTGTATCAGTTAAGTTTCGCATATCTGCGACGATTTAATATAACTTTGCAATAGTGATTTTGAATCTGTTGTCATTTTTTAAGTGCGCTGTAAAAACTGATAACAGACAGATCGGGCGTAGGTTTGTCTGGGTCGAATAAAATGTCTTAAATCATCGATAGATATGATCGTTGATTCAAAAATGGGCGAGAGCGTGCCGATAACTTTGTGCGTATTGTCAGTTATATTACGCGATTATTCAATGTTAAATGATCATTCAGAATGACTCCAAAAAAGCGAACTTGTTCTTGCCAAACAATAAACCCATTAATCATAACTTCCGTCAACAAGAGTTGCCGTCGCTTAGTAACGACCCCCGAACTTTTACAAAACATAGACTACGTTAATAATAATCCAGAATTAACTAGAGTATCGTCGTTGAAATGTTGTAAATTAATTTAGGACGCTAAACTAGGAAATAAGTTTACCGATAACGAACAATTGGCGATTTTTCAAAATAAAATATAACTTGGTAATCGGAATAAATAATCAGAATTAAGGACGACATGTTTCATATATGCTATTTCGTCTTTCGTACGACCGAATTATTTTATTTTCTTTGTTAACTTTTTACATTTCGTACACGAAATTCGGAAATATTAAACGAAATATAGGATTAAACCATACCAAAGTTTTCGATTTAAATCAACATTTTAAATTTGACCAGTTTATGTAAATATGTTTAGTGTTGAGACATTTACGTTTTAACGAAATATACTTTATTATTAAAATAGAAAATTTTATTAACGTTAAAAGTTTACGTATATTGTAAGACACATCGCGACTGAAAGGGTTACAAATTAAAAGACACTTCATTATAAAATCGTAATACGCCGTAATATTTTTTTTTTAAATTACAAAATTATTTCGATCAAATTATTTACCATAGTTAAAGAAATAATTGCCATCACAGTGGTACAAACAGGAAACCCAAAATATTCTAGCAATACACCTCCCAGAGTCGGGCCGGTCATATCTCTGCAAAAGGAAATATGCTTTTATAAATATATATAATATAAAATGTATATATCTAATCAATAAATAACGTGAAATTAAATAGGTATTTCGATATTACGTACGTACCCTAACGAATAAGCGCAGGACCAAATCCCAGCTATAACGCTATATGTCGTTATACCTTCTTGAAATCCTTTTGCTCTGTAACAAATTACATATATATATATATATATATATATATATATATATATATATATATATATATATATATATATATATATATATATATTATTTAGTTGTATTGAGTAGAGCTAATAAATTATAACCGTTTAATTTTTTATTTAAAAATTGAATATTTTCATAATTAATCGCTTTATTAAAACAAATAAATAAATTATTCAAATGATTAAAATATTTAAAACTGTATGCGTTATTTTTGATCAGTAAAATAATGTAATCTGTTTTTAAAAGTGGAAAAATATGACGATTTCTCCGAGTAATCACCTAACCTAACCTCCAAACTTATAGATATTTACCGACGATATGGTATATAACGCTCGCATATATAATCTTTCCTGTAGAAAAGCCGTATCTAACAAAACCGTTTTTCTCTTTATCCTCTAAAGGACGTAGTGTTATCATGAAATTGTAGATCTTCAGGTTATTTCTAAACGCGATCTGTCTCTCCATCTTTGTCCATAAAGATTTTATCTTTCGTCGACGAGTACTACTTTTTACGTTCATCTGGAAATTTGGATAATTTTATCTTTCAACTAATTATGTTTTTTGTTAAATATGAAAATCAAACTTACCTGTTTTGCGACGTTCGCGATCTACCTGGTAATGGTTTCAGCTATCCGCCGTCATAACGTATTTTCTAGTTTTCTTTTTTACACTATAACAGGATCGCAAGAGTATCATTTACTGGCACATCACTCTATCTGCTTTTTGCACAGTCCAGAAAGTTGTAGGTTCTAATTATCCGGAATACCTGCACGTCTCTCTCGTGGGACTTCGAGATAGAGTACCGATAATTCCGAATTTCAGACTTTAGCTCGGAGAGCTTTTTTTCCTTACGCGCCTTCTTCGTAAGGCCTTCCGAATTTTGTCAATTTTCTGTGACCGCTTTTAACTTTTTTATTTTTTAAACACTTCTTCCTTGTGGGTCTTCAACGTTTTTGATTGACCTTCGCTCTGGACCTTGACGACCTGCCTTCATTATTTTATTTCTTTATCAAATTATTTTTTTTCCTGCACAGCGCTGCGATCGTTCTTTTGGACCAAACAAATTTTTAAAATTTTGACTCTCTTTGTAATTATAGGAGCGTTTCAATTCGCATTATTATCATTATTATTGTACTGTGATAATAGCTCGCTCATCTCAAACCGGGCCTTGACAATATATAATAATTATAATAATGTACGTAACGTTTCTAACTACTACGATAGTGAGTGTCGAATTGAACATTGAACCCATCTAAATAAATAAATAGTTCCCTCTTAAAGTTTATTCCCTATTTCCTAAATTAACTTGTAACATTTTCATCGAGCGATTTTTTGAGACATGTATATATATACATATGATTATATTTTGCACGAGTGAGGAATATAAAATACGATCCAGAATGTATACCCAAAATCGGCAGAGTGAACGATAATAAATTAAAAAAATATATATTAACATATACGGTACGAGTTCGCGTATTGTAGTTTATTACTCGTGTTTATTTTATTTTATTCGGTCGTTGCGGAGGCAGGCTTAGGCTTATACAGTTCCTTGTGTGTAACAGAAATTATCGACTACACATATAGTCGATAAATGTCTAAAGCTGGTGCTGCGGGCAGGGGAGAATCATCCCCTACCCCCAGGTAAGCACCGTCGGTAGTGGCGGTGGTAGTACATATCGTAATATCAACGTTAAAAAAACGGTGGTAGTAATAATAACAATGTTATCCATAGTAATAATGGGAATAGGTTCAACAATAGTAGTTATAATGATACTGATAGTGATAGTAATAATAATAATAACACTGATAATAGTTGTAATAATAAAATTGATGGTAATAATAGCGTCGGTATTAGTAGTGGTAGTGGTATTAATGGTAATAAGCGTAGTAATCGGTGTAACATTAGAGATAAGAAATCGAAGCTTAATATTTCTAACGAGGCTATTGTAACAGATGTCGGTTCCAACGAAATTATTTCGATAAATAATATTCGCGTAGAACCGAATTCTGAAATTGTTAAAGATACTTTATGTAATATTAACATAAATCCTCGAGTACAAGTTACGATATCCCCTACATCAATTAATATTTTTCCGAACGATTTTCATGGACCAATTATAGTTTTGATAGAAGGAATAAATAATAATATTGGCAACCTTCATCCTATGTCGTTGGCCAAATTAATTCATAACAAAATTGCGGGTCTTAAATGTATGACAAGGAGTGGTCGTAACCAAGTCAGACTAATATTTAATTCCGTGGTTCATGCTAATATGTTTCTCCTTGCAGAGGGTATCCACAAAGAGCTTAACATACATTGTTTTATCCCTCAAACGTTACTCTTTCGTTTTGGCATTGTAAGGGACGTTCCGATCGACCTTACAATCGAGGAACTTACCGCATCCTGTACTGCAAGTGTTAAAATAGATCACATACGTAGACTCAATAAACGAAATCAGGATGGTTCCTTTTCTCCTATTCCACTTATTGAAATAAAGTTCTGCGGAAATTTATTACCCGATTGTGTTCATTTTTTCGATTATTATTCATGTAAAGTAGAACCTAGCATTAGGAGACCAAAAATGTGTAACAATTGCCTTAGATTCGGCCATATTAGTAAACTTTGCCGTAGCAAAACTATTTGTGGCTTTTGCTCTGGTAGTCATAAATCATCGGATTGCCAAATTAATCGTGAATCCTCGTCATCAGCTCTGTTTTGTTCTAGATGTAGGGGTAACCACTCCGCTTTCGATCGCGGCTGTCCAGTTTATCAGGAACAACTCAAGCTACAGAAAGTTATGGCAGTAGAAAATGTTTCGTTCTCTGAAGCTAAGTTGATTTGTAAGGGGGCTGTGATCACTCCTGCATTTTCATTTGCTGAAGTGACAAATAACAAAAATTTCCCAGAGTTGCGTACAAGGACTAGTTCCTTTAAACGTAGAAGAAATAGCAGTGGCTCAGGTTCTTCCAGTCGCCACTACAATAATGGTAACAGTAGTAGTAATAATAATAATAATAATAATAATAATAATAATATCAGTAATTATAATGGTAATAGTAATAGTAATAATAATAGGAATAGGAAAAATAACAAGAATATTGTTGATAGAAGTCAAATTTGGGGTAATCATTATTACTCTAATTTAGCCTTAAACGTTAAGTCGAGATCAGTGTATCCACCAGAAGGGGATGACGCTGTTATCTCATTATCCGAGCCTATAATTAATAATGTATCCTTGTCTTCAAATCCTAAAGTTCCTCAATCTATTGATAACCAAAATAAATCATCTTTCGTTCTAACCCATCCTCCTTCCGATCTTTTTGTGCCCGCACTTTTGTCCACACTACAAAAATTCCAGATTCCTCATTTGGAGAATAAGCTCGAATCAATAATTCAAATGCTTCGTTCTCCTTAGACATGAGTGTAAATATGTGTATAAGTATGTACGTGTATATGTATGCGTGGGTATCCCTGTGTGTATGTGTATGTTTGTGTGATTGTGAATATGTATACGTACGCTTACGTGTATATAATCTTTCTTTCGCTGGTCAGCCATATTTTGCTCCGTTATCTCATAATCAGTATAATAATTTGCATATGCGAAAAGACCTTTATAACTACGGATGATGGTCGAGCATACAATTATGCGAATAGAACTATTCCTGTCAACCAGGGACGGTCGAGCATAAAATGAAACTTAATATTTTACAGTGGAACTGTCGCAGTGTGAAAAATAACTGTGACAGCCTTGATAGATTAATTGATGAATACGAAGCTGACGTAGTGTTATTATCGGAGACATGGCTTGAACCCATTGAACAATTCGAGTATAAAAATTTTACTACTTATAGAAACGATAGACAGGATGGATATGGTGGCGTGGCAATTTTAGTGCGGGGCCACATCACGTCCTTTCCTATTCGCAGGATAGCTCGAATTTCATACAATTGATCGGCACTAAGATTAATATAAATTCGTCTTTTTATATTCATATTTATAGTATATATGTTAAACCTTCCTCTCGTCCAAATATTTCTATTTTCTCAGATATTTTTAATTCATTGAAAACTCCATTCATTATCGGTGGCGACTGGAATGCGAATAATGTAGCCTGGGGTAGTTCCACAAATAATTATTTAGGGAACGTGTTATATGAAGCCTTTTTGAATGTTGACTGCTGCATCTTGAACGATGGCAGTCCAACTCATTTTGGTAGGCCTGGAACTGTTGCCAACCCGTTAGATTTGACATTTTGCTCGTCTACATTTGGTCGTGACCACTGCCCCATATTAATAGAAATAGGTATAAATGAGGTACAGGATAGTTACAGATTTTTTTATCAGTCCTTAGGAAAAAGGTGGAACTATATTCGTACGAATTGGCAATGGTTTTCTGCTCAGCTTCAGAAACATGATTTAAATATATGCAATGAGACTGACCCTAGGATCCAGTTCCAGTTGTTATATGAAGCTATCAGCGAAGCCCTATCAAAATCGTCACCAACTATAAAGGAGCGTGAATATAAGAAAACAAGGAAAAGTAACTCAAGCCTTTGGTGGTCAGTTTCCTACCAACGCGCAGCTTGTGATAGAAGGAGAGCTATTCTACAATATAAGGAAAATAGTTCTGTTGAAAATTATCTGCACTGGAGGAAAATTAATGCTTTAGCTAAGCGGGAATTTAAACTTGCAAAAAGGAAGAAGTGGCAACAGTTTTGTATGCAATTCAATCGACAAACATCTATCTCTAAGGTATGGGAATTATCTAAATCGTTCAGGAGTTCTTCTTATAATAAAGTTAGACAGTTGTCAGAGGACAATTTTTATTCATTTGTTGAGTCACTGGCTCCACCTCGTGTACCTGAACTAGAAGAAGTTATAATACCTGAAAGTAGCCCCTCGGATCACTTTTTAGATGGTAGCTTACATTTTATCAACGAAGGATTCAACATCGCCAGGATACGATGGTGTTTCTTTCGAAGTATTAAAAAAGCTGCCGGAAAATTTTTTTACTATCTTCGTTCACATTTTAAATAAAGTTTGGCAAACCAAATCGATTCCAAGTTCTTGGATGCTTTTTGTTATCGTCCCTGTGCCCAAGAAAAATGGATCACTTAGACCAATTGCATTAGCCTCTTGTTTTAGAAAAATTTGTGAATCCGTTATAGCTTCGCGTCTCAACTGGTGGTTAGAGCATAATGAAATCCTTCCAACTAATATGTATGGTTTTCGAAATAACACCAGTACATTGGACTGCGTGGGTGATTTAGTTGGTAATATATATAAACGTCTCATTAATAAAGAATACAATATTACTGTTTTCCACGATATAATGAACGCCTTTAACAACGTACATTTGCCCACTTTACAGCAGAAACTGTTGTCCCTAGGCATTCCAGGGCATTGCTGCCATTTCATTAGTAGACTATTTTCGCAACGCCACATTTTAATAAGTTCATCGTCCACCAGATACCATCGAGTGGTATATAGGGGAATTCCTCAGGGTTCTTCCCTCAGTCCGTTGTTTTTTAATTTATATATTTCAGAACTGGCACACGTGCCTTTGTATTCTAAAACTCTCCTTTATGCCGATGATATTGCGGTATTTAGTTCCAATACATCATTTTCCGACGCCGTATGTAATATTAATATGGATATTGATTTAATCGAACGAGTTCTTTATAAGTTGGGGTTAACTCTAAGTCCCCAGAAAAGTGCGGCAGTGGTTTTTACATACAGACATCTCACAGTCAATAACTTCTCTATCACAACAGAAAATGGAGTTATTCCTTTTTGCAAGTCAATACGGTATTTGGGTATTACGTTGGATACGCGTTTAACATGGAGGCCACATATCGCGCCGTTAACATTCTACGTAATTTATACAATACTCGTTGGGGGGGGTGATCCTTTCATACTGTTGACTCTTTATAAGTCGCTAATTCGTTCTAAAATGGAGTATGGTTGTGTTTTTTTTATGGATCTGCAGCTGAATCATTGTTAAATAAGCTTGATCGTGTGCAAAATGAGTGTGTGAGGCTCTGTATTGGTGCAGTTAGAAGTACTCCGATACCGGCATTGTTGGCAGAGTGTAAGATTCCTCCGTTACAGCTGAGACGGAGTTATTTAGCATTAAAGCTCTTGATCGGTAGAATGTACATAGACCGCTTTCCGCTATACAATTTATTCTACCACATTTATTCCAACTGGCGGTTTTCAAACAGCAAAATGCCTCTGCTGGCTTCGGTTTTACCTAGGTTGGATGAATTTCAGGTGCAGACTATGCGAATTCATATACCCATCCAATTTATGTTACCTTATTCATACAATTTTGCCAATAAAATAACATTTTTCTTTCCAGAGAACTACGTCCATTGGCCTCCCCCACTGATCCGGGCTACATTTAATAATATTATCGCTGAAAATTTTCCTACGCATATCCTTGTTTATACAGATGGATCGAAGTCAGCTCAGGGAACTGGTGCAGCAGTTTATATCCCATCTCTTAAAATTAGCAGTGCATACAAATTATCTGATCTCTGTTCCTCATTTACAGCTGAGTGTGTGGCAGTATTTCTTTCTTTGTCGTCCTTAATTGATGCGAATCTTCCAGGTAATTATCTCGTTGTTACCGACTCACAGAGTATTTTAAAGGCTATTGAATGCAAAGGGAAGGTGTCAGATTCATTGATTTCAGCCATCATGTTGAAACTTAATCAGCTGGAAAACCTCAGTATATTTGTGTCATTCTTGTGGGTACCGGGACATCGAGGAGTCCCCGACAATGAAATGGTAGATGCAATAGCTAAAAGGGGTTCTTCTAGTGGTGTTTTATTCTCTTCAGTTTCTTCTCGTGACGTCATTCATTTTACACAGTCTGTTTAAAAAGCTCTGGGAACAGACATATATGGAGTGCATACAGCGGTCGCCTCTTACTGCGTATTATCAGCTGCAGCCGTCTCTCCCTAGATTCCCATGGTTCTACGTTTTCAAAAACATCAGGCGGAGAGGAATTGTGCTTATCAGCAGATTGCGGTTTGGGCATTGCTTGTTGCCGGACCGCCTGTTCGTTATGCAGCTTAGAGATAATCCCTATTGTCCTCTACATGCTGGTCGTGTAGTCTGCAACCCTGATCACGTGTTCTTTGAATGTCCTTCATTAACAGCATTACGTTCTGAACTGTATCTCAAATTACTGTACGCATCTCGTGGTGGTCCTCCTTATAACGTAATGTCCCTTCTGCATGTTAAGAATCTAGATTTGTTCCCGGACATAGCGACTTTTCTCGAGAAGTTATCCGAGTTCATAAGAATATGAGTTAGCGATTATTACGGCTCCACGTTGGGTAAGCTAAAGGCATCCCCATAAAAAAAAAATATATATATATAAAAAATATATATCAGAAAATTTATAAATTATATGCTAGTATGTGTAAGAGTTTATATGCGACAATAAATAAATTTTCTGCTTATTACTTATTTATTACCGGGTGAAAACACACGACGATTGTTGTACAATTAAGAATTGTAACACCGCTACACACTCAGCGGTGAATAAAGATCGGATAATTTGCAGAAGTTACTAATGTTAAGAGATGGGATGAATACTGCTTCCCCCGTTCCATGAGCTGAATTAGAACCATCTTGTATAAATAAAGGTGTGTGTACGAAAATTCTCAAAGATAATATTATTGAATGTAGCACGGATCAGTGAAGGAGGATTAAGTACGTAGTTCACAGGAAAGAAGAATGTATATATATATATATATATATATATATATATATTTTATTGGAAAAATTAACATAAATTGGAAAGGGATGTGTATTCCCATAAATTGTACCTACAATTCTTCGAAATTAGGTATAAATAGGTTTTGGAAATCTCTATCATTCATGTAAACTTCGCATATAGAAGTTTGAACTTCTATAACGTATATAAATAATTAATTAAATAAAAAAAAACTATAATATAGATACTTACACAGCGCATTCCATCAACGCTTTAAATGTCGGTGCTAGTGCAAGAGCCACTGATAACGACAGTATACAAAGAGATAATAAATTTAACCATAATGTACTAGATAAAAACAAAAGAATAAAAAAAAACGATAATTTAATAAACGTATTAAATACGCGCGTATAATTTACGACGTAATGTTATTTACGCGAATTATTCTTCGAATTAATAAAAATATTACCCGTTTAAATTTCTTAAAGATATTTCATCATTATCGTATTATTCGAAATTCGTTAAACACGTTGTAGATTTTCGAAATAATTTTTCACAATAAAGTACACCTACAACACACTCGTAATAGATTTTAGAGAGGTCGTCGTAATTTCTTACGATATGAAATTTTCGAGTAGGTCCATATGTAAATATACCTATAATTTTAATATATAATAAATAAACGTCTCCGGAAGGAACTGTGAGTGAAGGCCAAAGTTGTTTAGCAATGGAATATATAAACGTATTATTCTTATAATAAATGAAGTAGATTAATTTTATACACATGTGTTAGATTAATTATAGTGTAGAGAAAAATTAACATTTCTTTCTTCTTCTCACGCCGTCTTTGGAATTAATATTGGCGATCTATCTGATACAAGATCTAGAGACACGACTGTCTTAAAAATCTATTCAGAGCAACTCATAATATTATTTCGATACGAATCGTTTGTAATTTCGATTAATGTTATTTATTTTGTATTTTAATTCTATACAACGTATTTTACAGACGGAAAAAATATTTTAGAAAAATAAAACTACCAGAAAAAATGGAACAAAATAAAAAAAAGAGATAAAAATAATTGATTAAATTCAATGCTAAAATTTCATTTTTATATCGGACAACTATTTTTTAATTATTTTAATTTTACCAGCTATTGTGCTTTTGTTCATTTACAAATTTTATATTGGTCAATTTTTTAAATTAATTTTGTCGTTTCTTGCAAAATCACGATGATGAGATAGTAATATTTTATTTAAGACTTATAGAAGATAAGAAAATAATACGTGTATTTTGTTAATTGAAACTATTTTAACTGATAATTCACCAATTGGAGTGCTGTAGATATTAATATAATGGTTGAAACGGGTGTAAAATTAAGAAAATTGAATGATTGGGAAGCAATATTAACATAATTAACAAAACAAAATAAAAACAATGTTAATCACTGTAAAATTTGTTTTATGTACGCAAAACTTTTCAACTATAAAGTAATTTTCAAGCATTGAATCATTCATAAAATCACTACTCTCCAATACATCAACATTAATATTAACATAAGTTGATGATTTATCCGATGTGTTACCTTTAACTGATTATTTATTTTACCGGCTATTATTTAATTGTTTATGTAAAAATTTTATATTACTGATTGTTGATTTGTGTTGTTTACCACATTTACTGTCAGATTGTTTTATAAATAATATTTTTCATTTTATTGATTTTGTGAATTATAATCTAAATTAATATTTTTCTTCTTTTTTTTTTTTTAATATTCACTCGATAATGGCCTAACAGCCGAAAAGTTTTGTGATTTTCCATAAAGAAAATTTTTAAGTGATTTTTCTTTTTTGTCGTTTATTATATTTTTTTTTAAATCACATTTTACATTCTTCAGAATATGTCAAATGCTAAAAGAAAGATTTACTAAAATAAATTAATCAGTATTATTAATGTAAACGGGAATAGTACAAAACTGACAAATAAAATATGGATTAGTACGGTACGACTCGCTCGTTACTTTAAAGAACTGCAGATAGAAATTTGGTAACTAATTTAATTTTTAAAAACAATTTTTACATACAAAAACTAGAATCATAAAGATCAACAAATTTGAAATGTTTGACTATAAAAATTTTCAAATTATTAAGATTATGTTTATGAAGTTATAAGTTATCTTGTGGAATAAAAAAAAAAAAAAAAAAAAAAAAATAAAGTTTTTTTCTTTTTTCTTTATTTTTAATTGAGTTTAGGTTATAAAACCATTACTACTCATTGTACATATAAATTTATATAAACTAAACGCTAACGCTAACAAATGATTTATAAAATAGAAAGATAAATAATTAAACTAAGCCATATAAGGAAAATACACTATACGAGGATGTAAAGGTTACAGAATAATATTGGATTTATATATATAAGAGACCAGTGCTATCAACACAAGAGGATTATTTAAGGATAGGAGGTATGCAATAGAGTACGGAGGGAAGATACCTAACTGTAATAATATCTATAAAGTTAGCATCGTCGATTATGTACACCAGAGTATATGACACCGGTCTAAATAAATAGTATAATAGTATTCCGGATCGAAAGTAAAATAAAATTTCTTTACTTGAATTCGAAGATTGATAGAGGATCGGTCCAACTACGTATATTCGGCAAACGAATACCAGGTGGTTTGCCCAGAAAGCTGGGTACCTATTTATTGAATAATTGTATCGACAATCGGATTGGATAAAAACCTTTTTACTATACAAATTTTTGTTCCATTTAAATTTATGCCGTGCAAGCAAAAGGCTAAATCATGATCGCTACACAATGCGGCCATTGTAATCTGGGTCGAAGAATTACTAAAAAAACCTTAAGTATTGAAGAATTTAACGAAAGTATTTTGATTTAAAACTTACCGAAAGAGTTTATTAAAATAGGAAATGTGCAGTATGTAAAGGAAAATCATGTAATAGACCGGTTAAAAAAAAAAACACATTTAATAAATTTCGGATAAAATCAAATATTGTATAAATTAATATTTTAACTGAGCATAGACGTTAAAAATATATCGATTGTTTATAAGCAAACTACATTATTTTGTAGAACGAGTAATGTAGGGATTTTAATTGAAATAAATAACAAAAAGAAGTTAAAATCACTAAAAGTTTTTTCATTTATGAGACATCACAAAGCTTTTCGGCTATCAGGCCATCTTGCTGATTTTTTTTTGTGAATTGTAATCTTAAATCAATATTTTTTCATTTCATATTTGTCATTTTTTTAAATATTTACTTGATAATGGCTTAACATCCGAAAAGTTGTGATTTTTCATAAAGAAAAAACTTTTAGTGATTTCAACTGGGGTTTTTTTCGTTTAAAGTAAATTATACCTAAAAAAAGTCAATAAGTGTTTATGATTAAATTAAATGTAAAATAATGTCATTTAACGTAATCGTTATTTGGAAATTAATTCGCTAATAATGTAAAAGTATATACTTCCATTAGTTATAAAAATTATAAAACAATTTCCTTACTTGGGTACATTTGGTAAGATCGGGGATGGACCTAATAATGTTAATGATACGGCAGTGGAAATTAAACCAGTTGCCATCATGCTCCAATGATTGTTGTATTTATCGCCAGTGTATCCCCATATTGGACTGAATATCGCATACACAGCCGAAAAGCATAAGAACACGAGACCGGTGTGTTGACTAGATAAATTCAACTATTCACATAAATATATCGCGTCAAAAAAAGGAATTATAAATTACGAATAAAGATGAAAGAATTGGTTACATTTGTGTAGTCCAATTATTAACGATACGAATACGAAAGTATACAACACTGTAATTGTAGTAAAATTTTTAAATCTATTACATTGTAAAGGGGAAAAAACTAGATTAACTAAACCGTAACACTACTTTAAGTTGTTTTTTCCCCCTGCAATATTATTGGAATATCTCTAAATTAAAATAATAAGATTTTAAATTTTGTTGTTATACAGTTAGGATATAGTGTACAAAATAAAACATGTAAACGATTGATTTTAATTTATATCCATAAATACCGTTCGATTAAAATAGATTTTGAACCGTTGTGTGTAATAGGCAAAATGCAGGAACAGTAAGATTTTAAACAAATTATTTATAATTTGAGGTTTTTTATGACCTGTATCATAAAGTTTATACGACATATAGTAGTCGCAATGAAACAAAATGCAAAAGCGGAAAGTGATAACACATCTTTATAAAAACTATCAAGCAACTGGACAGCAATTAGTAAAATACCAGGTATGAAATAGAAAGATGCTAGTTAAATTAAAGCTTTTGGAGAACATTGAACGGATTCAGAATTGGGACAGAACGTAGTAATCATAACGTTAAACACTGTAACAAAAGGCAATTTCCAATTTATTTGTTTTTTCTCAATGATAAATGTGTACTTGTAAGCTTGTACATTTCGTTTACAATAGTCTAATAAAATTTCTTGAATATTAGAAATAAGTTTACAAATAAATAAATATATAATTTTTATTTTATGGTACTCGAAAAGATCATAAACCTTTAGGGTTGTAAATTTAAAAACACACAAAAAAAAACCACGTAACTTGACCATAAAGATTTTGTTTATCCAGTGTAAAGAAATCACAGTCAAAAATATAGGTGAGCGAAACTATTATTAAACCACAAACGAGTTATTGGTTATTGGTGGTGACGACGTTAAATATTATTTATATTACATAAATAATTCGGATCTTAAATATTAAACGTTGTAAACGCTTAAAATTTTACATTTTTTTCTCTTTTGTACCTCTGAAACGATAAAGTTACCTATTTCATAAACTCATCTATCTTACAATATAAACGTATTTTCATAATAATATAAATTCTATCATTTTTAAACGATGATTAGATTTCAATGTAGTGCTTATTATTTTTCAAATATAAATGATAAAACAATTAATAAATTGCTTAAAGCAATTAGTAAATTCTAATAGGTTATGTGACCAGAGAATTCCACTGTGTTCGTTTTAATTTAAGTGTTGAGTTCACCGTGAAAAATACAAAATGGATTATGGAATACAGAAATTGGGAGCCGATGTAAATAACTTTCGGATATGGAAAATGCGGGTATGGTCTTTACTTCATAGTGATCCTAGAAAAAAAAATATTGTTACGGAAGCAGGGTAAGCATATTGTTATTACGCACATATCTGATGATTTGCTCGAAACTCTGTTATGGATGAAGAAGATCCGACAAAAATGTCCAATCTAATTTGTGCTAAATTTGATAAGAAACGAGATTTGTCTTTACAGTTGCATGTTCGCAGTATAATAATAGGAGATAAGTGTAAAGACAATGAAAAGTTTGCTGATTATCTGAGTCGTTATTCAGATGATGTGGAAAATTGAGCAAACTATGGTGCACAAATAGAACAAAATGAAAAGGTCGCAATGCTTATAAATGGTGTTCCAAAACGTTTAAATATTGTGTCGCAAGTACTAATTCAAACGTGTGACGATATGATAAAATGAAACAAAAAGTGTTGTTAGAAGATACTACATTTACAACTAATAATAATGATAATACAAATTTAGACGATGTAATTTTTAACTGACATGTAAAAAGTGTGATCGACATAATCATAATACTAATGAGTGCAGAGCGAATATAAGATGTTATGCTTGTAATAAGCTAGGACATGTTATGAACAACTGTAGATTGAAAGGAAATAAAAACAGCGGAAAAGTTAGAATTCACACACTTTGTTGGGTAAAAGTAAAACTAATGATAATTCTGAAAATAGTAATACAAAAATAATAGAATTTATCGCAGACTCTGATGCTAATGATAAAACTTCGTTTACAGATTTTACTGTGTGTACTACCGAATTACGAATATTAGCGGAAATATCGTTAAGGGCAAGGTAGTGTAACATTATGAAAATATTCAGCGTTGTTTACATTGACTAATGTGTTGAGATGTGAGATGTAATATTTTATCTCTGCCTGCAACTGATCGTAACGATAAAAATATTTCAATTAATAACGGTGCGTTGAAAATAATCGATAATAATAAAGATGTTTTAACGCAATACGAAAATAATGGATTGTATTATATAGATTTTGAACAAACAATAATAAGTTGTTAACCGTTGAAATGAAGACTTCAAAATTATTGCATATGAGACTTGGTTATACAAATAATAGTAATATACAAACATTAAAAAGGTTGGATTATGTAGATTTTGTCGATGAAAATTCAAAAACCGAATTATGTGAAATTTGTGTTTCATCTAAATTGTGTAAAGTTGAACACACATCGCAGACTCGACATAGTAAGTCTTGCAACTGGTACATACAGATTTATGCCAGGTGAAAGGTAAATATGATTCTGATAGAATAATTTTTAAACATATGTTAACATTTATAGATGATTTCACTCATAATTGCTTATTTATTGAATACGAATAGTGAAGTACTATCTACGGAAATACCATGGTACAAAATAAATTTAACAAAAATATAACAAGGTTAAGATGTGACAATGGTAAAGAATATGTTAATAATGAAATATATAAACTATGTGAGGAATATGGTATAACGATTGAATCGTACTATATTTCAAGCTTGCGTAAAAATTACCAATAACACAACAAATTACAGTAGAACTAAACATTTGAACATCAAATATAAACATATCAATGAATTAATCGAAGAAAGAAAAATCAGATTGGAATATATTTCTACCGAAAAGCAGAAGGCGGATATATATTAACCGAAGTATTAGAAACTACCAAATTTGTCGGAATGAGAGAATAACTTGGTCTATGCGAAGAATAATAATTTTTGGAAATGTTGGGAAATTATTATTAATTAAATATGATTAATTTCGTTTATAGAAATATAACACGTTAGTGTATTAACGGTTTAGGTGTAACTTTTAACGCTGCGTGTATAAATTCTAAATTGTAAGAGGGTTGATTAAAAGTGTAATACAAAATGTAGTACCTATTATTTTTCAGATATAAATGCTAAAACGATTAATAAATTGTTTAAAGCAATTAGTAAATTCTAATAGAATCAATCGGATAAATTAAATTGTTTTATTATTTACCGCGAGGGTAATTATTCGCGAATAAACATTTCATCGAAAAAATTTAGATTACGCTTTCAGAGAAATAATTAGATTAAAACGTTTGTTATTCTTTATAAATTTTTGTAACTTTTAGTTTCCGTTGAAAGATGATTATTTAAAAATAACTTTAAAGTTAGAAAACCTACTCACTCTATTCGTATTCGACTATTGTCTATAATTTTTAATAATGCTCACTTTTGTTATTTTCATCCATGATAATAGAACAGTATATTGCGTTAAATATCTTACGGCAATACTAGCTTTTAAACCATTTTTTAATTTTCGTTTCTCCGACTAGTACTTAATTTTATTCGATTTCTTAAGCTTCCTTTAGTTATTGAAAAAGTCTTAAACTACAATTCTTATGAAATGTCCTATCTACTTGTCACACTGTCGTGGTACCACGGATATAGAATCTTAGACATTTTTGAATAGATGCTTAAGATTGCTAGTGAAGCTATCAATATACAAATTTAACGTCCCTTTCCTTTCATTTTATATTTCAAGAATGGTCATACTAGCTGGTTCCGAGTGTTATTTTGTTCCATCCTACTGATTCTCAAATTATTGTTAATCGAAATCACATATTTTTTAATATCTGTAATCAACTCGAGCAACACCTTCTTCTGAATTAATCTCAATCAGTCGATATTCTCATCTGTCTCTTTTTTCATTGTTTCATCGGTCCGCTATAACCGTGTTTTTCTTTTGTTATATAAATTGTTAACGCAAATTTCGTATTACTGCGTGAAATAATTCTGAAATAAAGTGAATTGTAGTTGTTAATGAGCAAATAATAAAAAAAAAAATAGTCGTTTCCACATTTAATTTCTTCAGGCTGGTGTGATATTAATAAAACAAATAAAAACACAGTTTAATCACTAGAAAGTTTTTTATTTGCGCCAAGCTTTCCGACAGTTACGTCATTATCAAGCGTGCACAATAAACGTTACATATAAATTAACTCTAATATTTATATAACAACACCTTATATATTTCATATATATTTAACTAGCCGGAGGTAATTTACTATTAAATTTATTTTTACAATAATCCACCGATTTTAAAATTAATTCTTCCTCAAAATTGATCACATTATTTAATAAATTATTACTAGTTCTCTGGTTTTTTATAATTCGTAATTTTTCTAATTTTCTTCTATTAAATTTATATTCTACGTGTAAAATGTTATATTATCGGTTATTTTTCTTCTCTGCAGTGTAAAACTGTGTTTTATTTTGTTTTATTAATTCATAAAATCACTACTCTCCGATATATCAACGTATAATGGTGTGATATTATTTACATTAATAAACATTCAAGGTGATAACGCACTTTTTATATGAGAAAAAATAATTGACTTTCCGTTTATCCGACAGATTTTGCCATCTCATGTTCACTTTCTTATGAAGAATACTAATAAGGGTCACAAAAAAATATACAGTGAAATTATGCAAACGTTATAAAAATAATCAACTGAAAAGAATTTAAAGAACCGGTTTTTATGATCAAGGTTCATCTAGATGATTTCTATCTGTTAAATATGGAAAAGATCTCGCGGAATTAAATTATCTGATTATTTATTCCATGTTTAAGTTCGTTCGATGTACACAACACATACATACATTATATATATATATATATATATATATATATATATATATATATATAATATATATATACATAATATATAAACACATATGCATATTTACACAATTATATAAATATTAATAACCGTTACGAAAAACTACGTTAAACGGTATTATTTCTGTAATTATTTACTCTATTATCAGCATCGTTACGATTATCGTATATTTTTGTCGCAACGTAAGAAAAGTATTACCGTTCTCAAATGAGGCTCCAAAGTTGGATCCAAAAATGACCAAGCATTGGAAACAACAACGATGACTAAAAATATCACAAAAACTGAAGGAATACACATCATTCGTAAAACCGATCCACTAGGTTTGGACGAAGGGCTTCCTAAAAAAAAAAAAAAAACCGGAGGAGGTCGAATTGAAAATAAGACGGCATAAGTAAACACAGATGTATAACATCCGTAAATACGAATACTGGTTCTAAAAATGTGACATTAGATTTTTATAAGCGTAAACTATACAAAACTCGCCGGATTTTTTTCCATTCAATCTATAGATAACTGAAAATAAAATTGGAAATTAATAAAAATATATTTTATTTTAAATATTCTAAATAAATAATAATTCCGATTGCGAAATAGTTTATAACTGAAAATAATAATCAATTTAGCGTAAAACAGTAACTATATTCCATTAAAATCCGTGGCGAATATATATATTATATCTTTAGGGAGACAAGATGCCACTCGCATTATACCTGTGAGACCCATTCGCAAACACTTATCCGAACTAAAAGAGTCAAATACGCGTAATAATTTTGAATGTTCGACAATGTAAATAATCATTTTATTATAACGTATCGAACTAATTAAATTAAATGTATTGGGTGACCTAGACACGGTTTTGTTGTTATTTAAGTAACTCGAAAACTACACCACCGAAATTTCTGATTAAAACTTTATTTGAAAATAGGAAAACCACAGATTAATCGTTTGTGGAATATCGTTCAGATGATCGCTATTTGCAACAATACGTTCAGTCGGTCTTTACAAAATTTTCAAAGACTTTTTCGATCATAGGTCGCTGAATTTGGCAGTCTATTATAATTCGGATTACGGTATACTTAATTATTTCTTTATTTCCTCATTTCGGAGGGTGCCGGGACCAGCCTCTCACGTCCCTGATTAAAATTATTTTTTATTTCAGATGGTAATAAATAATTTGCTCGTAAAGGTATATTATGTTGGATAAAATACATACCGTGCAACGTCGGTAGTATATAATAGTAAACCGGTATAGATGCTACCATAAAAGCACCCAACGTATAAAATGGTAATTCGAATCCGCCCCACTGAAAAAGAAAAAAAAAAAAAGAGTTGAAACAATTTTTAGTAAGAATAATGTATCGATAATACGGATTATGAATAAATTGTTTTAACTTTTTCAGTCACAATGTTCTTTATATGCTACGTGAAATGTTACGCTAACGAATTTGTATATTTTTTGATTTAAAAAAAAAAAAAATTATTACAAATTTGTACATATTTTTTTTCGTTAACACAAAATGTCTCAATTCCAACAATATTTGTATAAACACACTGAAAACCATCATCAGTCATCTATAATGCAGTGTTGTATAATAAGTATCCCGTATAAAATTGATAATTTCGAGTTAAAATTTGATAACGTGAGTAGATGACGAAAATATGAAAAAAAAAAAGTGTAACATTTAATTAACTTTTCGAATGTTCGCTAGCAAAAAATATTTAATTTTCGTTTCAATTTTTAAAATAAAAACGCTATATCTAGAATAAAAAAAAAAGATTATATTATTATTAATTTGTGAGACGGATAAATATTTAATTTTTCGTTTCTGAGACAAGTTTTTACAAATTCTCCGACTGAATTAAAATAAACAATTCGTTAAAGGATATTTAAACGTCTACATTTCGGACATCGTTCACACGTTTATACACATCAGTAGTCTGACTACAATTTTCTTTAGATGAGAACTCGTATTCGGATTTTAAATATTTAACGTCCACCAAAGCCAGATTTGCATAAGGGAACTCTAGCGGTTTAAGGGTTTAGGGGTTTTGGGCCGCTTTTGAGGCCCCTATGATAGATAGAGGGTTCGGGTTAACGTTAGACGAAAGTAGACGTCGAGGTCTATCATTAATATGATAACGCACATTTTTTCAAAATTAACAGGTGGCGAGAAATCGCGAAATTAAAATTCCGTTTTCGATTTTTAAGAATTCTGGTAGTCTTTTTTGGTCAACCCTTTCTACAATGCTTTTAGCATAGGCAATGTGATTTATATATATATATATATAAATTTTTGATCGAGAGTTGCCAGGCCTGTATGAACTTTTAATATAGGTGTAACTATATAAAATCTATCGTATGAAGCGAAAAAACCGCGAAAAAAATTTCAAACCGAACCCGAAAATTTTCAAAGGGGACACTCAATTTTTTTCAAATTTCGATTTTTTCGCAATAATTTGCGAACGACTCGAAATTTGGAAGAATTGTTCAAACAAAAGTTATGTGGCATTAAAATACGCGTCTAACAATGGTATTCTCGTATTTTTATAGCAAATACTCATCCAGAAAATGGGTGTTTAAGGTTTTAGGAGTTTTGAGCCGTTTTTAGGGCCCTTACGATAGATAGACGGTTCGGGTTAACGTTAGACGAAAGTAGACGTGGAGATCTATCATTTATGTAATAACGTAAAGTTTTTCAAAATTAATCGTTAACCAGAAATCGCCCGTTTAAAATTTGATTTTCGATTTTGAAAAATTTTTCGACCGATATTTGGTCGGCCGAATGCTACAACGCTTTTAGCATAGGCAATGCTAATTATATGTCTATATATTGTTATATACATATATACGGCTATAGCAAAATCGGTTTTCGAACTATAAATCATTTACGTTTAGATATACGAAAAAATCGTTATTACCTAATTACGTGTGCATAGAAAAACCTATTAAATAAAGTCGTCGTCGAAATTCGAAAAAAATGGGCGGATTTGAGGGTGACCATTTTGAGTTTTGATTTTTGAAAAATTTCTATAGAACCGATTTGATAGGTATTAAAATGAGTGCGAAATAGAAAACCGTTTTTCATTACGATCGATTGAAAACTGACGTGGACATCTATCATTTTGTTTTGTAACATTTATCCTATAAGAGTTAATCATTAAGGAGATATCGCCGGTTAGAAGTTGAATTTTGGATTTTCAATACGTCCTCGATTGGTTTTTGGACTGGCAGCTATGCTTTCTATATATATATATATATATAATATACACTTTAGTACCCCATTTCTTTACTGCGGATATTATATACGTATATACTTTTGCGCAAGTGCAGTAACCGCGCATGTAACATGTATATATTCTCTCATAATTTATTACCACACATAATGTATTGTACGTGAGATAAGGTTACAAAATGTACATGTCAAAAATTTAGCCTAAATTGGACGAATTGCGGTTGTAGTAAAACATCCAAAAATTTATACATACATATGCATAAAGTGAGTACTAATTTTTGAATTTGATTAAAAACGTTAGATATATTTGTATATGGAGTGGGACAATCTCACGGGTATGACGTCATTTTCGCGATTTTACTTCCATCTAATAAATGATTCTATAATAAAAAAATTATATATATATATAATATTAACATTATATATGGGGCACTGCGATTTTCTCTATTACAATGTATACAGCACAACTTATATGACGTCATTTTTAAGATGGTAGTTTTATCCTATGAAAAATCTATAAGAAAATGGTTCATTGGATAGGAAAATACATAAAAATTTGTAAAATTTATTAGCGACATATATATATATATATATATATATATATATATATATATATATATATATATACATAAATATAATCCCACGCATGCTGTTACCCCGTATACTGTAAAATATTTTTTTTGAAATATACAGACTTCACACTTGCGTAGTCCGTTAGATAAGCTATGTTATCGTAGAAATATGCTCGTAAATATTTTTAGCTATACGTATATTGTTTTATTAGTGAAAATTTTTTTAAGTCTCAAATTTATTATTTTATTAAAACTTAATATTTTGAAAAATTTCTACGAGTTTATTAAAGTTCGGGTTCAGTAATCAGAAAGAATAGGCGTCTTACGGAATGTTTGGGAAAGAATAATGAGTGTAAAACGAAATGTTTACGTTTGCTTCATTCACTGTTGCAAAGCGTTCGATAAAGTATACGTTGAAATAAGCTTTTCCCGCTGTTGGAAGAAATAGGATGTGCTTAAATTCTACTGAGGCTTATACAAGCAACAAATTATAAAAATTAATAATGACTCGTCGGAATCCCAAATATAAATTCGGGAGTAAGACAAGGATGTCGGTTGTTGCCATATTTTTTTAATGTTGATCCAGAGTTAATAATTAATGAAGAATTTGAGAGTACTAATTGTGGAATAAACGTAGGAGGAGAAAAATGAAAAACTATAAAATTCGCGTATGATAAGGCGATACTCGCAGAAATTGCGGATATATGTTTCAAAAGATGGGATTACGCAAACGCGGTGGTTTTAAAACCACATAAATCGACTAACTAAGCGGGCACATCAGCAAAATGCTAACACGTCACGTTTACCAATTGGCAAGTAACGTGTTCAAAATTGAAAACTCAGTATGCTACTTGGGCGTGTTCATGGACAGGAGACTGACTAGGTTTTTTCACGTAGCCCAAACAAGGAAGACTGTGATTACTCGCGCCCAGACTGTTGCATTTGTTGTTGGAAAGAACATCAGATCTAAATTTGAATGTCAAAAGACACAATCATTTTGCCGATCTGGAAGTATGGAATCGAGCTATACGACATGTAAATGTAACTTATTAAGGATACAACCACAACATTCGAAAATACTACGCACATTCACCTCCGCGCCGAAATACGTCTCAAATGTAACGCTTCACAATGACTTTCTCATAGCGTCTATTCAAGAAACTTACTCCGAACAGTACAAGAGGTTTTTCAAAAACTTATAAAATAGTGCAAATTCGAATATAAGCGAATGCATACGAGCACATTGCCGAACAATCCTCAGATACGATTGAAAAGAAGAAAATGGTGTACCGATGCTCTTCCTACTACCTGAATATGACAAATCTGGATCAACGTGATTTAATATTATCCTCAATCCTCTCAGGCTAATCGACTCATTGGAGTAGTTTAATACTCGCTTCTCCTTTTATGTTTCCTATCCTCCTACTTCCTTTTCCCTCGTTCTAACTCTTAGCACCGTTGGTTGTGGTATTACACCGGTACAATTGAAAATAGATGACACGGCGTTTACATAAAGTAGGAAAGGTACTCCGGTAATAAATGTGAAAAAAACATAAGTAATGATGATTAGGAGGAAACCGCGCCCGTTCTGTATGGAAATTTATGGAGAAATAATTGAGCTTAATGGTCAGATTATAACGGAAGATCTCTATTGTCACACTGAAATGGATTATAGAATTGGACTAGGAAAGTGTGCGTTTCAAGAAAAACAAGACGTATTATATAGAACGACTACAAAATCATCGTAATCAGTTGGCGCACAGGCTTATCGAAGGCGGTACCCGATTTAAACGATTAAAATGATCGAATATGATTAACTAACTATTGTATCAACAAGGAATGGCGACCATTGGGAAGCATTCCATTAATTAATATGCAAATTGATTTCATTAGCACGGCCGCTTATTGTCTTTAACTAAACAGATTGTGTGCAAAATTTATATATATAAAAAAAATATTAACGCAAGAGTCAATACCATTGAAGCTTCGAAAAAAAAAAATATTGAAGATGATGTACGTGTGGTCAGTTTATGGTGATGAAACCTGGACATTTGGACATTAAATAAAGTTAATACGAATAAGTTACAAGCGTTCGAGATGTGGGCTTGATAAAAAATGAAATAGATAAGCTGGATAGAAAAAAAAAAAAGATAAAAAATGAACAGGTACTATGACAAATTGAAGACAAAAAGTCGTTATTAAATCGGATAAAACTTGGATGGGTCATATATTTCTGCATGAAGGATTACTTCGAAATATTCTTAAAGGTCAAGAAAAAAGAACCCGCGGAAGACCGGGAAACACATTTATAACAACCCTGTTAAAAAGCACGGGGATAAAGAACTAAAAAGAGCTGCGTCAGACTGGAAAGATAGAACTATCACGGTAATGGACCAGTCTGAGGACTATCGATGAAGCTTATTATTTTTAGAATAATTCTGGACAACGAAAATATTTTTCAAGGAATTCATAAAAATTAGAAGCTACAGCAAAATATTTATTATAATATCCGTTCACAAACACGCGCAACTACAATTCTCGTAAATTAATTTAAAAATAATATTCTTTAAAAAAAATTATTAGATAAATAAGCTTTTTTCCAAAATTTCCCTAAATCATTCGGTTTATTTTATCTATTTTCAAACTACGATGTCAATGTTAGTTCTTTAACACAATGTTAGGCTAGTTTAGGAAACATTACAAAGACTAATCATTAGTTTCTACGAATTATCTAACGATCATTCATTATAGTTTTCATTATTTTTTTCTGGCACTATCGACTTAAATCGTTTCTTATTTCAAAATTAAAATATATTAATATTCTTCGGAATAAGTTGTTTAATATAATTTAATTAATTTTTCTTCAATTTATAACAATTTCTATTTGTAAACAACGTACGAAACTTACCGCGTAAAGTAACCCTCCAAGAGCCGGCCCGATACTCATACCAAGCCCGGCAAATGTTTCCATAACTCCCTGTAAAAAACAAAATACAAATTTTATCTTTGAAATTAAAAAGAAAAATGAAATTTCAAAGCTGTCTGATCATTTCGTACGAGCTTGAATTAACTAAAAATAGTTTAAAACTTGAAACATTCTCGTGCTCCAATTTTTGTTAAATTAAAGAATCATATCTAATATACATATCGACACGTGTACAACAAGTGAAAGCGTAGAAGAATAAAACACATTTTACATCGATGTGATAAAATATAATTTTATGTAAATTCCAGCAATTTATTCACATCAATGTTTACCAATATTTTTTAACTATATACAACATTGTTTATTTTATAAGTTATTAATTAAAATTCTTCCGATACAGGTGTTTACCGGAATTTTTCCAACTAAATAACAACTAACTAATAAAAGCATCAATTATTTTTTCAGTTCGCGTATATTTAAATTATGTTTAAGTTTATCGGTTAAGAAATTCATCGTTTTCGAAACGACAAAACAAAGTGTATTATTAGACTGTTTTATGTATAACGTATCTCGCACGACTCATATTAGCTATAATAATAATAATAATAATAATAATAATAATATACACGATAACTTGAATTTTGAGGTACTTTTAATATATTTTTGGCTTATATCGAAACAAAAGTATGGATTCTTGAGGTTTTCAGGTTGGAAATTAACAAAAAAAAAAAAAAAAGAAAATTAAATAAGATATCGCCAACATGAAAATTACGCATTTAACTATAGAGTTAGAAAGTTATCTTTTTACCACGCATCGTTGACACTAGATATGGATCCACAGAAAAGCATTATTGCTGTTTAATATGAAGGCCAGACGTCTTCAATTTACGACTTAATTTACGATTTTGCAACGCTAAATGTTCAATGAAATTAGCTTAAACGAACGATTAAACCAGAAACCGATTATCGCGCTATTTTTATCGCAATCTGTATTTTTAGATATCCAATTCATGACTATAAGCCAATTTATACGGTCGCTTTATGAATTAACTGGTTAAAATGAACTATTATCGAATGGTGTGAAGTAAAATTTACATCCGTGTAAATTTCAATTTTAACAATGTGAAATGTAGTGATTTTTTAAAAATAACCAAAAAAAAAAAGAATTAAAACCGATAAATTTTCATATATAAAAAGACCACAAAGCTTTTCGGCCATGCAACCGTTATCAAGTGGACGTAAAAAAATAAAATGTTCAAAAATATGTACGCAATTTATAAAAAAGTATAAAGGGGAAAATAAAGAAAAAAGAAAACACTTAATTTAGATACACGATAATACAAAAAATAGCAAAAAAAAAACGCATAAAATAATCCGATACTGAATGCGGTAAACGATAAACAAATCAGCAATATAAAATTTATACGTAATTATATTAAATGGCCAGAAAATAATAACTTTCCGTCTAATATAACGCTTTTATTCGATTTTTTTTTATATTAGACGGAATTTGTTTATTTTTAATGCTATTTAATATAATTGTTTATGTATAATTTTTAAATTGCTGATTTGTTGAGATTACATTCACTACCGGGTTATTTTATAAATGTTTTTTTAAGTTTTTGTAATATTGTACATCTAAATTAATCTTTATTTTTTTCGTTTTATTTTTATAAATTGTATATATTTTTATATTTTAATATTAAAATTAAAAAAAAAAAAAAAAAAACTTTTGGTAGATAACACGTCACTATTTTGAAAAGCTGACTTTTCGGACATGATTACATAGTCATTATCGAGGCAGAACATAGACTGAACTATCGAAGGAACATCTCTATAGACCTTTGAACGATCGTACACTGTTTCATTTATTTATTCACGTCCACTCGATAATGGCTCACTGAAAAGATTTGCGATATAAAAATTTAATAATTTTAACTACTTTTTTTCGTTGTTATTTAGTCTAGGTAAATTTTAAACGATTGTTAACAATAACAGGAATAAGTCCGATTTAACGAACAGAATGACAATTCTTCGAATACAATAAAATATAATCGATAAATTATCGTCATTTGATTCGTAATTTAAATGTTATGCTTTAAATTTTAACACGACTAAATACGGATTATAC
This sequence comes from Coronaproctus castanopsis, assembly GCA_032883995.1. NCBI lineage: Eukaryota > Metazoa > Arthropoda > Insecta > Hemiptera > Monophlebidae > Coronaproctus > Coronaproctus castanopsis. The sequence goes on along the minus strand of CM065052.1, from coordinate 17,778,919 downwards.
CGAGAAGTTTTCATTTTGATTACTTTTCGAAGACGATGTGAGATTATGATTTTAATGATCGATAAGAATTGAAAGACGATAGCGTTTACGAACGCAATGAATTCCGTCTGAAACATTTTACACGTATTAACAAATATATGTTATTGCATTCCCTTAAAAAAAAAACAAAAAAACAAAATAAGTAATGATCGAATTAAATACGTGTTCAGAACGATACGATGAAAACATGTCGCACACCTCACCAGGACAGCACTTATATTGTCCGGAAACATGTGGATTATGTAGATGAAACTAGCGGTTGAAAATCCGCCAGCTCCGACTGCTTCAAATCCTCGTACCACAAAACAAAATATCGCAAATTGGCTATTATTTTTTATCAAAGCCAACATTCTGAAATAATTTAATACAGTCAAATTTCAAATTAAAAGATAATTCAAATTTAAAAATATAAATATTCAACAATGGCATAATTCGAAGAAGTTGGTTTAGTTATTATTAACAATCTCTTACCCGAATAATATATTACAAATGCCAGTTATGAAAATACCGGATAGAAACATGAACTTCGTACCAACGTGGGGTAACTACGAAAAAAAAAAGAAAATAAATAAAAAATTTAATAAAATAATTGCGTTGTGATATTTTACGCTTACTTACGTAGCTATAAAGAAAATTCGATATTAACGAAATTATATATAAATTAATCGATACCAAATCGTTTATATAATGAATAGAGTTCGACAATTTTTATCTGCTATGTGCCGCGGTTCCTTTTTTTCCCCTTTTTTTTATTTACAATCTGCACATAGTGCAATAAATAAAAGGAACAGGAAAGAATCACACTGTTGATGGTCCATTGATCACAACTTAGGACATATCCAGAAGGAATGAGAGGAGGACGAGAAGGAGGAAGAAGTTTTAACTCATGGCCAGTTTCTCTTCAACCGACGCTATGAAGCGAGTAGTATATCACGATTTGTCAGTTGTAGAATAGCGGGATTAGCGGTATTTCTTACTCTTCTGAAAAAGAGCTTATATCTTTTTTTGGCTACTTCTGAAATAGTTGGTATCCACAAGTTAGAACGTATATAGACTGATTTGACACGAAACAAAGAGCGTCTATAATTTGATGTAAGATTTTTGATTCCATCGACTGCAAGCGCCTTTTTTTTTTTTTTTTTTTTTGATTAATACTTTATTATGTAAATTAATAATGTACAACTCGTTGCATTTACAGAGGAGCAATAGACTGCACCACCGATTAGGCTTAATCAGTGTACTGCTCCCCTTTACAATACTCTATAGTTTACAATAATATAGTAACCACTTTTACACGCGCATTTGCGCGGGCTGTGCGTCAGTTTCGCTTACAGTCATAGTACAGTCATAGTATACATGTATTCCCTTATAACTTCTTATACTAGTTAATAATTAAAATTATAACTTAGGTGTACTAGATGCATAAATGTACGAATTAAATGACACATACATACACATATACATGAACTTAAACATTATATGCATAAATTTCACACAAACACCCGTACATACATGTACGCGTGCAGAAATACACTCGTTATACATATTACTGTAAAAGTTTTATCACGGATTTACAACGCAAAAACTTCAGTTGGAATTTCTTATGCATTACATTAAAAGCGAATAATTGGAATTGTCGGACAGTGTATTTGTCTTGTAGGTTAAAACTATTTTTATTGTAAAAATCTTAAATGGTCCATAGTGGGGCATACAAATAGTACATGGTTTGCAGTTTCCACATTCACACTTGTCATCCTTACTTAACTTAAGTAGAAATAAATAAAACCCAAATTTTCCATGCCCCGTTAATAATTGGGTAGTGTAGAAATCAGGGGTAATTTTAATTATATTGGAGATTAGGCTGTGGGTGTGTCGGCCAGTATTATCTTGTTCCCATATTTTTTGGCAAATTTCTAAAAGCTTTCAGAGTATAGATATATTGAGTTCTGGTTTCACTGCGAGAATTTAGGTTGAATTTTGAGATTATGGCGTTAGTTTCTTCTATTAACTGCTCATTAAGATATGGAAAGAAGTCCACGTTTTTTATGGCAAACATGACTGCCCTTCTGAACATAAGAAGATCGAGAGGAAGTACATTAGCAATAACTACAGATGAGCTGTGTGAAATTGTTTTATATCCCCCTCGAAGCGTTTATTAGATATTTTCTTTGCATACCAAAAAGTTTTTTTCTTTATTTAACTTTTAGTCGGTTTAGTAGGACGGTGGAGCAGTATGCTACAGTGTTTTCAATCAGTGATTTGTATAATACAATTCTGTACTTGTAACTGAAGCCCCATGTATTTTGACAGGCTCGTAACATTTTGCAGTATTTCGTATCCATTTTCAATATTATGTTATCAAGATGGTATTTGAAAGTTAATTTGTTATCTATGATAATACCTAAGTATTTAAAGTATTCAACTACCTTAAGAATAGAGTTCTTGAATCTTACTTTAATGTTGTTTCTCTTCAATTTAAATGAATTTGTAAAAAGTGTGACAAAACTTTTTCGATTGACAATTTAGCGCCGGATGTTAGCTGGCTTAATAGTGCCATATAGTTCAATGCTATAAGTCCATATCGGTTTTACGACTGAGTTGTACAATAACAGATTGTTTTCAACCGATAGCTTTGACCGTCTTCTAAAAAGGTAATTAAGCAGTAAACTATATCGTTTCCGTACATCCTTAATTATATTAATAATGTATTGACTACGGGTAAGTTTTTTAATCAAGACACAAACCAAGGCATTTAACGTGGTTAATTTAGGGTATGGATGTCCCATCTAGGCGAAACGATGACGTCAGCTCTTTACGTAGAGTAAAAGTAATGTGGATGCTTTTAATTTGATTAATCTCGATTCTCCATCTGGTTAACGGAAGATCAATCAGAGCTAAATAGTCATGAAGTTTATTAAACACTATTTGTGAATATTTGTTCAATAAATACATTTACAGTATTTAATATTAGTTTATTTATTAATACTAAACATAATCATGATATTATCTTCTTAGTAAAGAACACTTTGAAATAACAGTCACCAACCACGCACACGCATCGCACAGATCAAAAACGTTTGACATGACACCCAAGTACTTTGGAATTCCCACCTCATGTAGTGTGTCTTCACATATTTTATGTCAGCAAACTTTTTTTTTTTTTTTTTTTTTTTTTTTGAGTCTAGAAAACATAGAATCACTGGCGTGTTACACTGGTGACTCATTTCTATTATTTATCGTACTTTTATAATTTAGTCATTCTAGGAGTACATATAGAACATAATTTTGCTCGTATGAGGGATCAGCGAAATAGTTCTGTAATTACGGCGGTCCTCCCGTTTGCCTTTATTTTTATAAAACGGAGTTATCGTCCCGTTTTTTGACCATACTCCAGTAATACATATTTTTCGACATATCGCGTGTATCATTCGTAATCCATTTTCTCTGCAGTATTTCCATCTCGATATTATCTATAGTTTCAGTTTTTTAAGTGCATTTTCTACTTTAGTTCTCCTTATATAAATGCATCTGATTTACTTGTTAGGGGATTGTGTGAACTGTGCATCAAGTTCTTTTCCATCCATCTGTAATTTCTATTATTTAACCATTTTAATCATACGTTATCGATACTTTACACAACAATTATACATTTTACTGTATGAAACAATTAAAAATTACTGGTGAAAGTGAAAGTATAAAGTAACATTTTGCACATAATACCGTTTGACTAAATATCCTTTATTATCAAAAATTTGAGGGAATTTTGACTAAAAGGGTTAAGATATCCCAATTTTCATCTTTTATATTTCTGTAATGAGGTTCGAAATTTCTTGCGATCAATTTCACCTTAATTTTTCCCAATGTTCTTCAATTTCTTCGCATTAGAGATTTTCGGTCAGGTAGCCTTACATAGAAAATGGCTTCCATCAATCTTGTTCCACTTTCATAAGTGAGAACACTTCTTATTCATAATTTTTTATCCGAATAATTCAGGCGTTTTTAGGGTTTTTGCAGAATATGTGGAGTTCTGATATAATTGTAGAATAGTTATACGCAAGACGACAGCATAGATCCAGACGTGGGTAACGCACGAAATTATGTAAAAATTCACAAACATCATTCATCTGCAAATAATTTTCTATTTTGGACTTTATTTTGTTAAACAAAATAAAAGCTCAGAAAAGAAATCATATATATATATATATATATATATATATATATATATAAGATCTAGGTGGCGTCAATATTGCGAGGAACTGATGAAAGTACACGGAGAAGAAAAAGAAGCAAAGGAAATTTTCAGTAAAATAATGGAAATTGAACCCATGATACTAAAGGATGAGACGCGAAATGCGTTACAGAAACTTAAGGCATATAAGGCAGGAGGAGAGGATCGAATTGTAACAGAAATGTTCAAATACTTAGGGGACTCAACGGTAGAAATTTTACATGTCATATGCAAAAAAATATGGATTACAGGCATATGGCCAAGAGACTGGACAACGTAAATTTATGTCCCGATTCATAAAAAAGGTCCTCGAGACATATGTCAAAATTACAGAACTGTAGCATTGATGTCACATGCTAGTAAAGTAATGTTGAATATTATCCTTGAGCGACTGAAACCTTATGTACTACCACAAATATCATGGCAACAAGCAGGGTTTATGCCAGGAAAAGGCACAAGGGATCAAATTCTAAATATGCGACAGATAATTGAAAAATGTCGGGAATTCAATATTACAATTTACATATGCTTTATAGATTACGCAAAGGCGTTCGATTGTGTAAGATGGGTAAAATTATGGCAAGTTTTAGAGGAAGCTGGCGTACCACAACATTTGATAGAATTAATTAAATCACTATATAAAAACACAAGCGGAAAAGTGAAAATAAATAACAAGCTATCTGAGAAATTTCAGCCTGAAAAAGGAGTACGTCACGGATGCATACTAAGTCCTATTTTATTTAACATATACAATGAATGGATAATCAAAGTGACCATGAATGGATGGAAAGATGGAGTTAAAATAGGAGGAACATGCATTAACAACTTACGATACGCTGACGATACTGCCATATTTGCCTCAACTGAAGAGAATCTACAGGTTTTACTCCGGAAGTTGGAAACCATAAGCAAAGCTGCAGGCTTAACAATAAATAAAGACAAAACTAAAATAATGATTATTAATCGAAACAACTCTGATAACATCCAGCAATGGCATGACTTCCAGGTAGTTGATAAATTCGTATACTTAGGTTCAGTAATTACCAAAGATGGAGGATCGACCGATGAAATTAAAAGAAGAATAAGAACTGCAAAAAATGCATTGGCTCAACTGACAAGAGTATGGAAGAGCCATGATATAACGAAGAATACAAAAATTCGCCTCATGGACACCTTAGTCTTTTCGGTTTTTCTGTATGCATCGGAATGCTGGACTTTAAAAAAAATGGATGTCCGGCGAATAGATGCTTTTGAGATGTTCTGTTGGAGAAGGATGCTGCGGATTCCCTGGACCGAAAAGAGAACAAACCTGTCGGTGTTAAAGGAAATCTGTCCAAAAATACGACTGCGAGATGTAGTAAGGCAGCGAATAGTAACTTACTTCGGTCATATCATACGTCAAAATAGTTCGGGAAAGTTAATTTTGGAGGGTATGGTCGAAGGTCGGCGAAAACAAGGAAGAACGCCTACACGATATACGGATGGAATCAAAGAATTGCTAAACATTACATCATTCCAGCAAGCGGTTCGATATGCAGAGGACCGAAACATATGGCGGACGCAGTTGCATAAAATCAAGGTTTCATAGTGTCACGATGCTCGGATCGAGCCTACGATGAAGAAGAAGAATATCGAATAGAGGTAGAGTCGAAGTAAACGATAAACTATTAGGTGATTTCAAATCAGGGAAAGGAGTATGACAAAGATGCATAAAGTTCAATATTATTAAATATCTATAGTGAATGAATAATGCAAAGAACTTTGGAAGAATGGTAGGATGGAATAAAAATAGCAGGGAAATTAATTAATAACTTACAATATGGCGAAGACACTGTTATAATCACCTCATCGGAACAAAAACTGAACAGCTCCTTTGAAAAATTGGAAAACATAAGTAAAGATTATGATTTACTCATAAACAGAAATAAGACGAAGATAACGATTATAGATAACAACAACCGGTCACAAAGCACGCAAAGTCTATATGACTTACAAGTGGTTGACAAATTCGTGTACTTAGAACATCGATTACAGGAGATGGAAATTCAACAGAGAAAATCAAACGAAGAATAGAGATAACAAAACAAGTGCTTCTAGAATTATTTTCGGTGAAAACCACGTCCTGATTATTCAAAAAACTTAACGTTTCGAATGGGCTTACACCACTCATCATCAGAAACGAACTAAACCACAAACCCTTGAGTTATTTCCTTTTATAGGCACTTCTCAATCGGAACTTAATATTTCCAGGGCTGTGATTGGTCCTACCGTCAGCTGATACATCACCTGATATTACTGTATGGTGATTGGTCAATTCTTCTGTAGTCATTATATTTCCAAGGCTATGATTGGTCCTACTATCAGATGATATTCCTGTATTGTGATTGGTTAATTTGTCAGTAGTAATTATATTTTCAGGGCTATGATTGGTCCTACCATCGGCTGATTCATCACCTGATATTCCTGTATTGTGATTGGTTGGTACTTCTGTAATCAATGGTTGGTTGGCCACTTCAGTAGGGTATTTTAATTTTTCTCTATTGTTAAGTAATACTGGTTTCCAAGCATCAGGTAGCCGAAATCCATCTTCTCTGTTGAAATTATTATGCTTTTCTATTTCAATAGCCTCTCGGACAATTCGCTTCCCATATTTTTGCTCCTTTACCAATACCTTCCTCTCCTCGAAGTCTATAGAGTGACCCGCTGTAATTAGATGTTCTGCTACTGCTGATTTACTTATGCGTTTATATTTACAATCTGCAGCATGCTCTTTAATGCGTGTATTAATAGACCTTCCAGTTTGTCCAATGTAGTTTTTGCCACACGAACAAGGAATTTTATACATGCCAGCAGTATGACCATCGGGAATTTTATCTTTATTATTATTTAACAGGTTCTTTATCTTTTTATAGGTGTCAAATACTGTTCTTATACTGTTTTTTTGTAACACTCTGGCAATCTTATCTGTTGTTCCCATAATGTAAGGTAACTTTATGCTTGCTCTATATTCTTCTTTGTTTTCCGCCTGTTTTTTTCTAGATGTTGTACTAAATTTATTAATATATCTCTCAGACTGTTTTATACTGTACCCATTGTTGATCATAGTCTGCTTAAGATTAACCAGTTCATTCTCAATACTACTGCTGTCACATAAACGCTGGGCTCTCACTGTTAAAGTTTTGAAAACACCCAATTTTTGACTTGGGTTGTGGTGTGAATTTTTATGTATGTATAATCCAGTGTGTGTACTTTTTCGATACACACTAGTTGACCATGTGCCATCTATGTTTCTTTTTACTAGAACATCTAAGAAAGGTAAAACACCATTATTCTCCTCTTCCATGGTAAACTTGATATTAGGATGGATATTATTTAAACTTGTTTGAAATTCTTCTAATTTCTTACGCCCATGTTGCCATACTACAAATGTGTCATCCACATATCTGAACCAACACTTGGGATTCCAGTTATGAAGCACAAATTTATCAATTTCTTCCATATAAATGTTAGCAAATATCGGAGCTAGTCTTGATCCCATTGCCATACCTTCTATTTGTTTGTAAAATATTCCATCAAACGAGAACACATTATCAGCAGTTACTGTTTTTATAAATTCTACAATTTCACCTGAAACGCCTTTCTTTTTAATGATTTCTGTAGTTTCTGATACTGGGACATTTGTGAACAAGGAAACTACATCAAAACTAATTACCAAATCATCTTGTTCCACTTTTATTTCCTTCAATTTTTCGATGAATTGCACAGAATTCTGTATACACGATGGTAAACAACCTACTAGGGGCTTCAGCTGTTTAGCTATAAAACCTTCCAGATTATACATAGGACTGTTAATAGAACAAACTATAGGTCTTAATGGATAGCCAACTTTGTGTATTTTTGGTACTCCATAAATCCTTGGCATGGTAGGTACCTGGCAAATCAATTCCTTCTTAGTGCTTGCCTTTAACTGTGATGTTTTTATTAATCTTAATACTTTAGCAGTAATCCTATTAAGTGGATTTTTTTCTAATTTCACATAAGGACCTTGTTCTAATAGCTCTAGCATCTTACCTTTATATTCATCTGTCCTCATAATAACAGTAACATTACCTTTGTCAGCCTTACATACAGTTATTTCTGGATTATTTTTCAATGATTTCAAGGCCATATACTCAGTCCGGGATATGTTCAGTCTGGGTGGTTTACACTGTCTTAATATTATAGAGCAATCTTGTCTTATAATTTCTGCCTTGTGTGGTGAAAGATTTCTAAGACCACTTTCCACACTACTCACTATATCTTCAACTGGAATCTTACGTGGACCTATAGCATAATTCAGACCTTTTTCCAGAACTCTCTCCACTTCAGATCCAAGAGGAATGTTAGTCAGGTTCACAACTGTATTCAACTTTTCTTCTCGGTGTCCACCCATCATTTTTTCCGCTTGATTAGTACTCAACTGAGAAAATTTACGTACCTGTTTACTCTTAGTAGCATCATATAACTTATTTGCATGTGTGCCTGTAATTCTATCCACTGTTTCCCAGTCGTTTATCTTGAGTATGTTTTTCAAACATTGTATCATATCATCCAATTTGCTATCCACTTTCACCAATTTTAACCGGATATACCTAATCTCATTTATCAGTAACTTCTTACCCAATTCTTGAAAACACTTCAGATTTCTACCTTTCGCTAGAGGATGCTTGATTTTAGCAAATGTCGGAGTAACCTGTTTATCTCGACACCGTTTTAAAAATGCTAAATCACACAAAAGCTTCATTTTTTTAGCACGAAATTTGTCCAACTGACGGCAATTTTTATACACATTCTCCCCATAGAGATTCGTTATATATTTATTAAAACTTTCGTGGTTGTTTTCCATACGTCTAGAATTATTTTCGGTGAAAACCACGTCCTGATTATTCAAAAAACTTAACGTTTCGAATGGGCTTACACCACTCATCATCAGAAACGAACTAAACCACAAACCCTTGAGTTATTTCCTTTTATAGGCACTTCTCAATCGGAACTTAATATTTCCAGGGCTGTGATTGGTCCTACCGTCAGCTGATACATCACCTGATATTACTGTATGGTGATTGGTCAATTCTTCTGTAGTCATTATATTTCCAAGGCTATGATTGGTCCTACTATCAGATGATATTCCTGTATTGTGATTGGTTAATTTGTCAGTAGTAATTATATTTTCAGGGCTATGATTGGTCCTACCATCGGCTGATTCATCACCTGATATTCCTGTATTGTGATTGGTTGGTACTTCTGTAATCAATGGTTGGTTGGCCACTTCAGTAGGGTATTTTAATTTTTCTCTATTGTTAAGTAATACTGGTTTCCAAGCATCAGGTAGCCGAAATCCATCTTCTCTGTTGAAATTATTATGCTTTTCTATTTCAATAGCCTCTCGGACAATTCGCTTCCCATATTTTTGCTCCTTTACCAATACCTTCCTCTCCTCGAAGTCTATAGAGTGACCCGCTGTAATTAGATGTTCTGCTACTGCTGATTTACTTATGCGTTTATATTTACAATCTGCAGCATGCTCTTTAATGCGTGTATTAATAGACCTTCCAGTTTGTCCAATGTAGTTTTTGCCACACGAACAAGGAATTTTATACACGCCAGCAGTATGACCATCGGGAATTTTATCTTTATTATTATTTAACAGGTTCTTTATCTTTTTATAGGTGTCAAATACTGTTCTTATACTGTTTTTTTGTAACACTCTGGCAATCTTATCTGTTGTTCCCATAATGTAAGGTAACTTTATGCTTGCTCTATATTCTTCTTTGTTTTCCGCCTGTTTTTTTCTAGATGTTGTACTAAATTTATTAATATATCTCTCAGACTGTTTTATACTGTACCCATTGTTGATCATAGTCTGCTTAAGATTAACCAGTTCATTCTCAATACTACTGCTGTCATGTGAACCTGACTAACATTCCTCTTGGATCTGAAGTGGAGAGAGTTCTGGAAAAAGGTCTGAATTATGCTATAGGTCCACGTAAGATTCCAGTTGAAGATATAGTGAGTAGTGTGGAAAGTGGTCTTAGAAATCTTTCACCACACAAGGCAGAAATTATAAGACAAGATTGCTCTATAATATTAAGACAGTGTAAACCACCCAGACTGAACATATCCCGGACTGAGTATATGGCCTTGAAATCATTGAAAAATAATCCAGAAATAACTGTATGTAAGGCTGACAAAGGTAATGTTACTGTTATTATGAGGACAGATGAATATAAAGGTAAGATGCTAGAGCTATTAGAACAAGGTCCTTATGTGAAATTAGAAAAAAATCCACTTAATAGGATTACTGCTAAAGTATTAAGATTAATAAAAACATCACAGTTAAAGGCAAGCACTAAGAAGGAATTGATTTGCCAGGTACCTACCATGCCAAGGATTTATGGAGTACCAAAAATACACAAAGTTGGCTATCCATTAAGACCTATAGTTTGTTCTATTAACAGTCCTATGTATAATCTGGAAGGGTAAAAAAAAAATGCAGAAGCTGAATCAATACTGGAAGTAAAAGACCGGGCAATAGATTGGATTCAATGGCGGCAAATCACATTTGTTCGCGAAGACCCATAGTATCACGATGCTCGAAACGAGCCATGATGATTATATATATATATATATATATATATGAAGTAACCCAGAGAACCATTATGTTATAAATATGATATATATAAACATAAATCCGGATAATACCGGCCAGAATTAAAGTTAATGTGGCTTTTAAATATAATTTTGTAAAATAAATATTTTAGAAAATAAAAAAAAAACTTACAATTTTACCGAAAATTGGCGCGATAAGAAACATGACTAACGCATAGAAACTGAACACATAACCTGCGTGTGATACATCCATGCCTTTCTTCGCCGCCTGAAATTTAGAATACAAAAGTTCTGTTGACAATAAAGTATTACGAAGTTCAATATTCATCGCAAATTAATAATACGTATAATGTAACGTATTTTAGAAATTAGCATGTGTATTATTTTGAACCATCTTGTATAATTTTGGTAAATAAGTAAATTAGATATTAAGAAATAAATAACCGTATTTCAGTCAAATATATATATGTATATATATGTAAACAAAATAGATAATCGGATGGAGTAGTTGATCCTATGGATTTGGCCGATATGTGTAAAAAAACAGTTTTTCCTATTATTTTGAAGCATGTTAAACTTTAAAACCTATATGGTTGCTCACATTTTGATTCTATACTTTATATATATATATATATATATATATATATATATATATATATATATATATATATATATATATATATATAATAAAATTATATACACATATCGTTCACCAATAATTCACTGAAACATGCATATAACGCAAAATGCAAGCACTCACACACACATAAAGCCGGGTATGGGTAGCTATATTTTTTTTATTAGTGCGATAATATAGGTGAAGTTGACCGTAAACTGGAGAAGGATGGTAAAACGCCAACTCAGTCCGTACGAGTACTAACTACTACGTGCGATATCGATGGCAAAACAAAAGTCGGGGCGATCGATACCGATAGTAACTGACCGAAAGTAAGGTAGTTGGAACAGAAATAACTGTGGAATATTGCATTGAAACAGAAAGTGATATTATTGAAGGTTATGTTATCAGGTGGCTGTTACTGATAGCAAAGATAACGAGTTATTTTAAATAACATAATTTTTATACGCAGCGTGGACAGGATAAACCTAAGACCGCGAATCAACTGATTCGGGTAATGGGGAAGACATTTTACACACACACACATGTATATATCCATCTGTCAGTAATATACATGAAATGTATAAAACATAAATGTCAACCTTAATTTTTAAATCCGTAATTTTTTTCAATTATTTTTCTTTTAAAGCACTGTTCCCTGTTCCGAATATACCAATTCTTACGACAGACTTCAGTCGTTATCTAAGAAAATCTCTGGTTACACTATTGAATGTAACAATGGTTGGTCATTTCATGTAACAATAAACTTCGTCCGATAAATAACATACTCATCCGTAGAGAACATACCATAACCGAAGACGAGGCGATGTAATTATCAGTGCAAACTCCAAGTGGACAAATGCAGTTCACGAATGGCTGCCTACTACAGAAAACTTTAAGTTGAACACGCAATATACGCCATCACAGTTAATCATTTTTTATAGAATGTCCACAATCCAATCCCTTTTGACATGCACATAATCAACTATGTTACTTAAATCCTTCTTGATGACTTCAACATTCTATCCAAATTAATCACCTTCCTCCAACATAAAAAATTATATAACGTAATATAAATAAGTTATTAACCCTATAGCTTATATGTTAAACTTATCTGTGTTTCCATCTTTCAGTCCTTATTTACAGCGTGTAAAAATTGAATAATTACATAACGTCATGTTTTCTTCACTTTCAACCAATGTGTACGACTATTAAGATTTATTAGTCCGGCAGCTTGTTCTAAAAAAAATAAACCTTAGACGGAGATGGTTTCATACCGGGAAGTCCATTTGACAAAAAAACTTTAATAATAAAATAGAATAAATCAACAAAGTAACAACGCTTTTAAAAATTATTTATTTTTATTCTCGCCATTGGAAAGAGATGAATACTCATAATGGAAGTGTACAAAGAAAATTAACGAACCTACAGATTCGTCCGAACAGGTGTGAAAATTGATCTTGGACGATGGATAAAAAAAAACCTGATTTATTTGCCAGTTACTTGGCAAACACTTTTTAAACTGAATTACAGCGAAATCGATGAGTTTCTAAAAACTCCTGTCTTCGAAATAACCAGCGCCGTTTTATTCCAAAAACTTCCGAATTTAGGTCTATAAATACACCAGTAGTTTTCTTCTGATAATCATTCTCAATATATATTGTGAGGGTGGCAATCTGTGTATTTGTGGCAGTCTTTCTAGAAGCTTGTAACGAGGTGCTCAGTAGTGCAATCAGCCGGTTATTCTCAGCTTTAGCAGTATATTGCTATCACCATAGAAGTTTTAAATATTGAAAGCTTGCATTTCTCAAGAATGGAGTTGTAAAAAGCTAATAGCCATTTTTTCGCTTTATACCCAATTTAATGAATTATGGATATATACGATCTTCACCAGCTGCCTTACGAAGTTTTATTAACTTTATACCGTTTTCTAGTTCGATCATATCAAAGGATTTTCTCAGAGGAGATCTGCTTTCTGAATTGTGCTTTAAGTACGGAGTTGTTTTTTTAATCAGAATATTTTCTCGCTTGCATCCTGGAACGTGGGAGGATTCGGTTATTTTATTTGCCATATCATTTGGAGTAATTTTAGATGTTATAATTTTCATCCTTCCCAAGAGAGTGCTTTTTAGCTCGAATGTGTGAAATTAGTTCGCTCTAATCCATTTTTCGTTTCCTGTCTTGTCCAGTTCTGAAATAAGCTTGTTAGCTATATCGTCGTTTTCTTGATACTATTCATATAAATCGATACGTATTCATCCAGTCTTATATGAAGCGTTCATAATTTTTAGCTGTGTTGCGGAATCCATCCAATATATAGGTGCCGTTTTTAAGTGGGTAAATTCTAATCTTATGTTAACTATTACAAGGCGATGCGAAACGTACGCGGGATGACCCCGACAATAGATAATAAACGTTTAATATATAAAAAAAAGTATCCTTAAGCCTGTTCGAACATATAGTATACAACTGTAGAGATGTGCTGAACCCACGAACTTAAAAATAATGCAAATTCAGCAGAATAACATCCTTAGTCCTATAAGGCACCAAGGTATGTGACAAATCAAATTCTCCAATAAGGACTTAAAATCAGAATATGTGGCAGATATTATTAAAGCTTATGCTCGGAGGCCCGAAGAGAAGTTGGTAAATCATCCGCGAACCGCCTCGGTGCAGGATTTCTAGAAACAATGATGTAAGATGATTGAAGCGTAGAAAAACCACACGACTTTTTTTAAGGTTGACGTTACGGGTAGATGTACTCCTTCACATGCTCCGTACGCATAAACTTATTGCTAAATGACCTCGTTGGTCAGCTTGTAATAATAATCGATTAGATAGGTTTTATAATAGGATAGGGTTCACTTAGAGAGGCTGAAAAAATGAAAATTCTACTTTTCCCCCCTTTTTAAAAATACATGAATACACATATATAATCAAACACCATTTGGAATCAGTAATTTTAGTTTGTTTAACACCTGCATTTCTATCAATTATACATTCTAACGATTTGAGCGATTGAAATGTTTCCAGTGCGATACACCGTCCGGGACTTCAAAATAGGAATGTATTTCGGTCGAGTCATATCATCTTACCTTATGATGCTCATAGTCGACTGAGTCGTTGTCTTCCTTTTTTTTCCCGTTCTATTTAAACTCTCGGATCCATATTTTGTTGAAATTTAATCGACAATGTCATCATCAGTGAGAAAATCTGTCACTAGTGTTTCCACGTTTATATTAAGAAATTTGAAAAACTTCACTCCATCTAACAGGAGTGTCTCGTCGTCTACCACATGTACATTACTGTGTTATGAATTTTCGATGAAATGTAGATAACAGATCTCGAGAGCGGATTCCACAAAGTTCAATTTCTTTGCATCATTGTGTGTTACTCTCGATGAACTTAACTTCCTTTTTTCTGAGAAAACGCGTATTTCGGAAAATCTGAAACCTTAAATCGAAACGGTAACCGAAATATGAAATTTTAATTATATTTAAGAACACTCGTACAGTAAAAAGCAAAAAAATAAGCTTATAACATTCGAACAGTTAATGCGATCGAGTTGAAATTTTTGAACATATTAGATAAGTATCGAGAAAAAGGAGATAAAGAAACAAATAGTGAAATTTACAAAATTTGACGGCGATATCCTGGAGGCCTAAAATTTCGAAATATCGAAATTCGTAACTTCCATGCAGGCGATTTTAATTTTCTTCATAAAAGTAGAAAAATTTCATCCAAAAAGGTTAAACCCGTTTCCTAGGTAGCCGAGTATATATATATGTATGTATGTATACATAACACTCGTAAACATTAGTGCAAAAGAGCTTCCATTAACTGAATTAAATATTCATTCGAATAGAATAGAACTATGAATAAACTTGCGTAAGATCAAAGTAACGATACATACTCGAGAAACTGTACGAATGGAAATAAATAACACAATAAGTAGGAACCGTCAACGAGTACGAATGTCCTGGACAAAAAAATTACGACTGACAAGGAAAAAATGATGCCGACAGAAGTACATTGTAGAATGTCATTAGCGCGGCTAGCTGTCGACAAACAAAGTTACATATTTTGAAAACGACGAAATACCAATATATTTAAGGCGGAAACTATATAATCAATATATGTCCCGCCGGGTTTAGTTCACAAACACGAATATTAGAAGGATAATAAAGGCGCAAACAGTGTAGCGGAACTGGGGGCAGACCATGCGGCTAGAAGAAATGATGACAGGTGGACGAAACGAATAACAGAATAGTTGCCAAGATTACAGAAGTCGCGGGATGGCAGAATGATATAAAAAGTACAGTCGCTGTAAAATGGATGCAAGAGGATCGCCATAGATGGAAGATAATAGAGAACGTCGATATATATGAACACGTATTCCGATCGCGAGATGTATAATATATGCGTGTAAACTATATGAGAGTCAATGTTCAGCGGTGCTTATCTTCTTCAATTATTTATGTGAAGTCGCTATTGAAAATCAGCATGTTCGATATTCGGTTAAATTCGCACTATATTCGATTATGTTCACGAAATAAACACGAAACGAGATAATTCGCCTATACATCGATTTCATCCTTAATTAACAATTTCTTCACTATCAGTAATAAGTTCAAACGCTATCTTAGGTGGGTTTTTTTTTTCGTTCACTTTATTTACAACGTATGAGTTTTTTCTTTGTTTACCTCTTTCTCTCACTCACTCCCTGGCTATTACTTTTTTTTTAATGATTCGCTTAACGGAAGGAATGTTTCGAAAAGATGGGCTGGAACCATTTTTCGAACGTTATTGATAAATCACATTAAACGTTGATTAAGCATAAAATGCAATCATAACAAATGTGATACAATCGGTAACAGCAGCTTATCGCCTAAGAGAAAGTATATTAAAAAATATATATATATATATATATATATATTTTAAATATGAATCTCGTAATGACTGTTATTTCGAAATATGTTTATCAAATGGTTCATTTAAATAATTATTTCATCCGTAGTTCGGATAATTAATGAATTCTTTATTATCTCTCTGTACAATTCGAATAACGTAACTTTTATTATTTATTGTTGCCCTCTTTTGTTTTTATCCGTGACCGACACACTTTTTAATTGATTCCTTATGAAAACACATTAACGAGAGACTAGATAACAAAATTATTCGTTAATATACATCGACTCGATTATTAATAATTAATAATATCGATATAATAAGATTTATTTCCATATAAGATTATTAATAAGGTGACCCAGAGAAGACGACAAAAATTTTCGAATTAAATTGTTTTTATTTAAAAATAGGAAAACGAGAGATTCATACGCAATAACCTTCAAACGACCGTCATTTGCAACAATACATTCATTCAGTTTTTACGAAACATTTTCGAAGATTTTTTCGAGCATAGGTCGCTGAATTTTTGAAATTTCTTCAGAAATCCGAGTTTTCAGGTCTTTCAGATCTCGTGGACGTGTTTAACGCGGTTCCTAAGGTATCTTCCGTAAAAAAAAGATCGCGTAACTTTGAATTCTTTCCCCAACACTCTTTACATCGTCGTGATCGATTCACACCGAAAATAACGTTCAACCCAAAACGTGTTCTCGTTATAATGATAATTGATACCGGACAAAAAAGAATCTAAACGCGATTTGCGTTGTAGCGGTGTTATCAACTGCACTATTCAAAAACGAAGACCGTCCGTCTTCTCTGGGTCACCCTATATAAATCGCGAAAAATTAATACATAGTAAACATATGCCGAGTATCTTGAAAGTTACTTTAGCAGCTAAATACGAGACAAAATGATTTTACAAAAAAATAAAGAAAATGGAAGTAAAATAATAATCGGAAAAACTCAGAAGAAAAATAACCTAACCTAACTTATATATTAAATGTAATTTAACACGCATAAAAATCGTACAGTATATATTAAGAACTGTAGATAATGTAATTTTTCATTTTCCGGTTGACGTCAAAAGGTCTTAATTTTAAAAATATTTATATAAATACACTGGAAATTATCTACACACTTCGCCATTGTATAAAATTTATAATTATGTGTCAAATTTTTATAATATATGACTAAAAGTGTTGATCGAGCGATAACACATTAAAAATCTGCACTAAATGCGGCGATTTAATTTTTTGTTTTGTTTAAAATGTAGTGATTTTCAAAAAATTAACGATGAAAAATGAGTTAAAATCGCCAAACTATAAATTCGTCAATTTTTATATTAGTCAGAAGTTCTTATTTATTTTTATTTTTCTTGGCTAACGCGTTATTATCGCATTCACTATCAGATTATTTTATTAATACTTTTTCTTCATTTTAATAATTTTCGTAAATTCTATATCTAAATTAGTATTTTTTACATTTTATATTTTTAAAATATATTTTATTTCGGCGAGGAATAATACGGCAATGACACACACACACATATATATATGTATGTACATACCGCATAAAAATTTATGCTATTTCGTTGTGTACGTGCGACAAAGATATGAGAACGAAAATATTTCAGTCATCGCCCCGTCAAGTTAAGCGTGGTGTATAGTGCGTTTCTTTTGTTTGTGAAATTTGCACGAAAAGTGTCTTTTTTTGGGGGGGGGGGTTTTGCCCCGAGGCACACAGTTTTTTTATGAACCCTTTTTTTTGGTCACACCCCTTTTATATACATTTTTTGTGGACGACTATTGTGAGCACATCAAACGACTAAATCAGTTAAATCACACTGTAAACACTATAATTTATATAGTGACTAAAAAGGATTAACAGAGATTGTGGAATATTCATATCGGGGAAACCACGTTAAAACTTTTGTAATCGCGATATCTCTATAATGGCGACTCGTATGAAAAAAGTAATAGAACAATTTTTGTAGACAATTTTACGATCTACAAGTTTTATCTCAACTATTTTATCTATAACATTTCTTGTTTAAGAGAAAAATGAAAAACAACATAGATTTTTCTTTACTTTCGACCTCGAATAAATTTTTTAGCGCACACGGGAGCGCCGGGTACTTTTGACGTATTATTTATAATAATCAGGTCTGTATCAACTTGCGACTCGTATGAAAAAAGTAATAGAACAATTTTTGTAGACAATTTTACGATCTAGAAGTTTTATCTCAATTATTTTCGCAATAACATTTCTTGCGAGAAAAATACAAAAATTCGATTTTTTTTTTACCTTCCACCTGGAATAAATTTTTTAGCATACGCGGGAGTGGTGGGACTTTTAATCTATTATTTATAATAATACATTGAAGGTACATCGATTATGCGAATTACTGTAATTTGGAATTTCTATTTCGACCGGACTATTATCGCGATAGCTAACAAAATTTAATTAACGTAACAAACGAAAAATGCGAAACTATTATAATGCGAGAGGAAAAGAGAAAAGCACGCAAACAAATAAAGAGTAATATTAGATAACGCCGGAACTAACGATTGAATACGAGAATAATTAACATAACATCACTATATAATAATTAGAACAGCATTTTTTTATTTTAAATTTAAACTAATATTTCAAATCTGTCTATAAAAGTGCGATTGGATAAAGTTAAGCTTTAAAAAAATAAAATAAAAGACTAAAATAAACGCATTAAAAAGAAAAAAGTTCGCATATGTGTGTGTAAGAAGTCCTTTTGCAACAGTACTTATATTTAAGAGCAGTAGTCAGGATGACAATGTACATAGTACCAATTATACACATGTATTTTCTTATTACTTGCGATTAATTATAGAGACTTAGCTATAAATAACGAAATTGAACATTATCGTAGCGTAATAATAAAAATTATTCCATATATATATATTTTTTTATTATTATTATTATTATATTTTTATTTTAGGACGCTCGACTCGGAAAGTGCGTCCACGGAAATTAGATACAATAAATTACAGAAAAATTATTTACTACTTATAACACTATTTGTTTATTTGTTTAGTTTACAATAATTTTCTTAAATCGGTTATTTTTAGATATATCTTCATTGTAGTACTTCACTTATATCCAGGTTATTGACGACTGATTACGTTATTGTTCGGACATTCTGTACATGTTCTACGGTAAGCGCTGATGCTTGACAAAACTTGCATGTCACTAAAAACGCATTCTTCTCGATTAGTTGCCCGTGCGTTAACCTAGTGTGGCCGATTCGTAATCGGGCTCATCTCTTCGTGTCTGTTCGCTCGGTATGACGTTGTCCACTGTTCTATTCGCGGTTTGATTCTACGTAATTTGTTCTGTGTTAATCTCGACCACGAATCTTGTCGAACGAGATTTATCGCGAATTTTAATTGTTTGCTTATCCGTTAGCCGGGATTTCTAGTCCGTGGAGTTGACTTCTGCCACGGTGTGTACGAATAGGCTTGTGTGGTACAATCAACCGTTGTTAAATTAAGGTACCGTATGAAATGTTTACAGCGTAATGCAAATGCTTCGTTATTTTTAGTGCATTTATTTTCGCTAAGTTTGAACGAAAGGTTTTGTAACAGTTTGTATGGGTTTTCTGCATACTAAATTCGAAATAATATTTCAACGCTAACAGGATTCTTCGATCTACGAGCGTTATTATATTAGTTTCGGCATGTAGGCTTGATACTGCACTAGTACAGAAGGCTCCGCTGTAAATAGATTTTGTATTACATCTAATTTATGTATCACTTTTGGCGATGCCGTACCATAAACAATCGAACCCTAGTCTAATAAAGATCTAACGTGTGTACGGACGCAATAATAACGTTCTTCTGTCGGAGTACCACGATTCGTGGTGTAGTTGAGTAAATTAAGAACCTTTGTACATTATTAAGATAGCTTTAAATTAGTAATATATAATGATAATTAATTTTATAGATACATAGTTGCTATTTATACGTAGAATCAGTCGGTATAAATCAAGATACAAGATTTAAATATTAACAACAGCGGATAAATAACAAAATACATAATTACTATAATTATAATCACCGTTAAAATCATTATCGATATTATTATTATTATTATTATTATTATTATTATTATTATTATATATGTCAATAGATTATAACGGTATTAATAAGAGATTAAAACCGTATTAATAAACGGATGACTAGTTACAATAAATTTAATGATATTTTAGAACTCATTATCGCGTGTCATCGTCGAAAAATTTACTAAGCGATATATTAAGAAACGTAATTCCTTGATACGAGGTAATTTCCGAATAATATAATCTATTCTAGAGTATAACCGGGGAGCATTCGCATCTAAGACACCGGTATGGGTTGCAATTTTATTATAACTAACGTTCGATATCGAATACCAGACGGTACAAGCGTAAGTACACACCGGACGTATAAATGTTTTATAAATAAGAAATTTATCGCTCGTATTATTAAACGTACGATATGTAGAACAAATGGATTTTATTAGTCTTCGTATTAAGATAGTTGACACTTTTAGTGGAATTTACCGTCGAAATCGAAGACAACGTCCTAAATAACTTATAAGTGCAGCCTGATTTTTTTCTTACATCCTCGAAACTACCATTCTTTATTATCTGTAATGCACGTTTCATGTAAATAATGCGTTTATATATGTATATAAGTGTACACATATGTATATAAATCTAAGTAATTATTTCTGTTTAAATTTCTGAATTATTGCACACGTTTATAAGAAAAATTTACGAATATATAATCTCAAAGTCCTGAAGAAGATGACTTCGCAGCTGTAAAATCGTAAGCTTTTACTTTTAAAGTTTCATAAATTTCGCAATTTTAAACGTCATCTATATTTACGCTATCAAATAATTCTTCGTGCATGTAAATAAAAAAAAAAAAAAAAAAAAAATGAACAATTACATTTATTATCTTGACGTGCAAATAATCGGAATATTTATGTTTTTATTATTTTTACAATTAAAGTCGTATATTATAACGCGGTAGGTACCGTAGAAAAATATCGTACAATTTATACGCCGTTTTACTATATATATATATATGTGATAAATAATAAAAATAATGGAAAGTATAAAGTTATTAATATTCGCCTAATCAAGAGTTAAAACGAAGTAAACATATACATTCTGACGATATCGTGACAACCGCACGCGAACCCAGAAAAGTCAACAGAAAATCTAAAAAATATATTAGATAAAATCCTCGAATGGTCGAATACGTAATAAATGAAAATAAAAGCGATTATCTTTACAAATGAGAAAATCGAACGTAACAAATACTATATCATTATAAACAAGCGTATACACACATACACATCCGTAAAATATCTTGGCGTACACCTAGATGAAGCACGCGGCTTCGAAATATATATAACGGAACTTAATTTTAAAACAAGGTCACTTGATCGGTTGCTTAGACCGCACTCTCAATTACAGGTGGCAAATAAAATGTTGTTATATCGCGTGGTGCTAAAACCAGTATACGGTTGTACGTAGCCAAACTATGGAAATGTGTGCCCGAAAGTAATATTAATAAAACAAGATGCTGAGGTCGCTGGTGAAGCACCGTCATACGTATCAAACCATACACGACATCAAAATCTACTAGTCAAATACGTTACGGAAGAAGTAAAACGAGCTGCATTCGATCAATTTTCGAGATAAGGATACGGAAACGCTCTTGTAGGGGAGCCTTCTACAAAAACCAGTAGATGGTCGCAAGAGATTGAAAAGGCGGTTAAATAAATAAAATTGACATCATGCTGATGGACAGATTTTGATGATCCTGTCAACATTAAACTAGTCGGTTTTAGATGTGAAAAAAAAAAAATAAATCAAAATTTTATATAGCTTAAATTTCTAGGTTGCAAACTAATTCGATCGGTCCACTGCTGGACGTAGGTCTCCCCAATCAGTAAATTGGGGAGAAAATAGCCTAATCTCCCGTGCGGGCCAGCCAGGCAAATTGGGAGGTACCAACAACATACTGAGCCGGCGGCCACCCATCCAAGTACCGTTGCTTAACTTCGGCAATTAGACGGAAAGCCGACGTACTCAACGCGCTATGCTCGATATATATATATATATATATATATATAAATAATTCGTGGGAGTTAACTTGTAATAAATACGATTTTCTTTACAATTAGTTTACTTTCAGCCCCTAGTTTATTATATTTTATAAAGTATTCCAAAGGAGTATAGAACACTGAAACCTAAACTAGTGGTGCAGTGTAAATGAAACAAACGGACACTTGAATAATAAATTATTAATGAAAAAAAATTCAGTTTGTTAAAAACCATTTCGCGAGTATTTGTATCGGGTGTTCAATTAGCACAGCCAATCTTTGTTCGAGAATAAGTAGGTATTTGCGAGCAGCGAATCTATGACGATCGGTGCGTTATTTACAAACGACGATATAAGTAGTTTTGCGTTATTATTTTAGAATATAATCGAAAGTAAAGAAAAACTGTTACACGCAGAAATATCCAGAACAATAAACGTGGCACGGATATCATTTGGCAAGTTCGATAGTGTTGTATTTTGTAACACGCTGATATGCCAATCAGCTTAAAAAGAAAATATACGATCAATCTTTTCGAACGATTTTATATAGAGTAGAAACCTAGACGTTTACAAGAGTAATTATAGAGAAAATCAGAAAAGTGCAAACATCACGAGAAAAACTAAACATTACGGACTTAAAGACAAAGTCTCACTTAGATCAGGCAATATACAAAAGTAACCGATATTAAAGAATATATTGCCAAATGTAAATAAAGTTGGGCCGGACATGTTGTCCGAAGAAATGTGATAAAGAAATTCTCAAATGACAGCTCAGTGGATCGTAAAAGGAAGAGAACCCGCGGAATTGAAGAATGATAGGGTAAAAACTGCTAGAGTGAACTCAGGGAAACGCTAATCAAGAATCGATGAAAAACCTTCGTCCAACAGTGAACTGACATAAGCGTATCGCAATCGAGAATTTAAATAAACGAACGTTAATGAAGAATTAACATAAAAAAAAACAAAACAGAGCAAAACCGATAAAAGATGAATACTTTCGATAATTTTCTACTTGGAATATTTACCATAAAATTACAATCGTAGGTGCATTTTTATCGACGTCAGTTTTCATACTATACCGAAAAATGTTTACAGCTTTAAGCAATATGTTATGCGGCGTACATAATTTAAAATTTTACACAAGAAACATTTTTATTTAGTCGCGATACTTCATTGATTTTTGTTAAGCATAGAATAGTCTGAATCCGTAACATGTTAAAATGGTTGTAAGAATAAGAATAAAAAATAAAGAATTGTTCTGGTTAACAGTTTAAAAAACAAAAACCGAAATATGAAATACTTTTAACCCTTTAAGTCATACGATTTATAAAATTTTCCCGCCAAATTATAAATTTTATACGGGCGTTTATTACAAAGAATACTGTTTATTATTAAGTGAACTGCAGATAAATATCAATATATATAAATATTTTTAAAATTGAAACATTTCACGTTAACCGGAAAATAAAAAATTTTGTTAGCGTTAAAAGTTCACGGAGATGATTTCGTGAGTGATAAAGTTAATTAAATTCGAGGAATTACGTTGTGTAAATATTAAAACGTAATTACACGATAATTAGTTCGACACTTAAATTGTAATCCAATACGTCACTCCGAAATATATTTAGAAAAATATTCGCGTAACATTAGTAAAAACTTTTTTTCTGCAAATCGTTATTCCATTAGACTCGGAAGTCATATTTTCTATTTTTCACTATCGTTAGAATTCTAAGATGTTTTTGATAAAATATATCGACAGTTATATAGCGTATCTCGTTCTGCTCGGCTATTAACCCGTTTTTTTATTTATTTTTTATTTTTAGTCGCAATGTCCTCTATACGGAATATAAACTTTTAACGTATATTTTCAAAAACAATAAAGGACATTAAGTTGGTATTCAATGTTTTAATTTTAGAAATATTTATATTTTCGCGTTATTTTATTCATATATTTCACAAAACCGAAATGTACAATTTTGTGTAAAAAATTGATAATGCGCGATTGAAGTGGTTAATCAATGTTTCGATGTTGATCATTGTTTCGTTAAAATCGTAATTAAAAAAAAAAATTAAATTACCAATAACAATTTAATACATTTCGAAACGACCTACTTTAATCCAACGTAACACGTGTTAGTATTATAAATATATATATATATATAGAAAAAACAAAATAAAATCGAAGTTAATCACTAAAAAATGTATTACATAAACACGAAGTTTTTCGACTATGAAGTCATTTTCAAACTATTGTTAAAAACTTCGTGTTTATGTAATAAATTTTTTAGTGATTAACTTCGACTTTATTTTGTTTTTTCTAAATTCATAAAATCACTATTCTCCAATACATCAACTATATATATATATATATATATATATATACCAAGTTAACTCGTTGCATATGTTTTTTAATTACAACACCGTTTTTTTTTTTAAATATATTTTGCACCTGTTTACACGATTAAAACAAGTTTTTCGTTAATAATAAATTTATTATCAAATTGTATTATTGTTTAAAAAAAAAAACAAAACAATTTTATACGTTTAAGAAATTTACAACTGGATCTCTACTAGTAAACTATCTTCTACCGGTCGATCATTAAACCCATCTGGACATTCGGCGAAGTCGAAATAAAGTTATTTACCGCAATTACCTTCGATGCAGATTTGTGTCGTAGAAACGAGGAACTGTATGCAGATCAGAAAGTGAGCAAAAGAAGTTATTTGTGACTTCCTCTCCGAGAACAAAAACCGACTATATATAAACATTCGAACATTGAGGCACTTACTTGCTCGACACACTTAAATCCGAGCGATTTAGTTATATAAACAATACTTATGGATGTAAATAATGGAAATAGACCATGCCTTTGTATGACAACAACGTCCATTTTAGTCAACGGTTATTTATAAAGTGAAGATATAGACGTAACTAGTTATAAAAATTACCTGCTTTTTTCAAATATGATTATTACATAAATTCGTGAAAAACGAAATTAACAAATATTATATTATTAGTTAGTTTTTATTATTATTATTATTTTTATTATTATTTTCAACGGTTACTTATAAAGTGAAAATACAGACGCAACTAGTTATAAAAATTACCTACTTTTTCTTTTTCAAATGTGATTATTACATAAATTAACGAAAAACTAAATTAACAATTATTATAATATTATTAGTTAGTTTTTTTTTTATTTTCATTCATTACGTTACATTCTCTATATTGTAAAGAACTTTCGAAATGATTTTCTTAATTATTGCCTTTGTATAACAACAACGTGCACATTTAGTTCAACGGTTACTTATAAAGTGAAAATAAATTAAATCAGTTAAAAACTAAATTCATAATTATCACTATATTATTAGTTAGTTTTTTTAAAAAAAATAAATAGACGCTAAAACTTACGTACACCATTTATTTTTCAAATATTATTATTTCATAAATTAGTTAGATATATTATTAGTTAGTTTTTATTTTTTGAAAATTCATTCATTACTTTATATTCTCTATATTATAAAGAAATTTCAAATTTATGTTCTACAGTATAGTATTTTTAAAGCTTGGTTAAACAAGATACTATTCTAACGTAGCGATGAAAAAATTCCATTCAGACGCCCAAGGTCAATATGGAAATTTTAAGTTTGCAAAAGCAGTTTATAACGTTAAAGATAAACTGGAGATATCAATTATAAGCGAAGAATGATCAAGGATAACGTCAATTCGTTGAGCAATAAACGTATATAGTCTACCAAGATGCATAAAAAAAACGGGTTTATCTTCAGTGTACGACTTCTTCTATTTCAAGTTTCAAATCAATACTATTAAAATAAATTTATTTACTTAAGCGACTTTATATATAAATCTAATGATGATTAAGTTAGCTTTAAAAAATTTTTTTCCATTACATAGAAATTTAAATAATATGGTAATGAATATAGCGTTGAGACACGCGGAAATGGAAAAATAAGAAATATAAGATCATAATAGTTTCGATAAATCGTAATATTCTGAAAATTTTAATAATGTCTTGAAAATGGTTTGGTCATTGTACTATGAATTGCGTCGAAAATTCGAAGGTATTCCATTCTGTTTCGGATAATGATTATAAACTAGATATTCGATATGATGTTCAACCGGTATTTGCTAGTTGCATAACCGAGTCTCTTGTTCGGTGTTTAGTAAGTACGAATGTGTAATCAAGTCGCAATCTGCACGCCGCTATTTCTTGTTTCCTGCTTATTTGGTACGTAGAAGGCCGGTTTAGTTGAATATTGAGAGGAGCGTAATAATGTTTCCTATAGTTAAATTCTGTCAATCAGTATTCCGCATATTTTTAAAATAGCGTTTCAGCTGGCGTTTAAAATTAATAAACTGCAATTTTTTAGTTGCCGCTTTAATCTTTCTTATAAAACCGTGTACATCGCATTGTGTCAAGTGACATATATCAGAGTTCGAACTCCTCACCAATAATATGTTTCTCGCAAAACGGGCATAATGTAATAGCACGCTAATCCGTCATCTCCCTCAATGGTATTATTTGTACACTTTAGGTTGCGGAAAGCCATCGCCGAAACTATAATGGTCACTCTACTGCATCGCAGAGCAAACTCTGGCGAAGTTGGAAAAACGTCATTAAAACTATATGGCGAGTTCTTAGTCCCACTACTAGGGATGGTGACCCAGCGGTTCTAATTCTTTCTGAAGTGAAACTTCTATTGGCACGGTTTATATGGGGAGTTAACCCGCAAAAGATATACATATATATATATATATATATATATATATATATATATATATAAACACCCGCCTATCAAGCCACGTTTTGTTGTGTTATGTGTGTCAACGAAGTAACAGATGGATACATATATCCCGTTTGCGTGTAACACCATCACATTTATACCCATAAGTAGGCTTGTGTGTGTGTGTGTGTGTGTTGTGTCCGCGCGTGTGTTTCGAATTTAGTTTAAAAAGTTTCACTTCTTTCCTGCGCTCCAATGCACAGTTGTTGTTTTTTTTTTTTTTTATAAATCATTCATTCAAAGTATTTTAGACCATGTCAGTTTTCTATCTGCAAACGTCCCCGCTAGAAGCATCGATAATTTAAACAAAATCCAAAACCTCTATCTCCATTTTGCCCTTGACACCTTCTACTTACACTGCAGCATTACAAACTGAATGTAAGGTTTCCCTTCTTACTATGAGTAGAACGTTCCTGGCTGAAAATTTCTTCTTAAATTCCTATTCTATAAATAAAACATTTTTCTTTCATTCGCGAATTCCTTTGTTATGTACATCATCCCGTAATCTCTTCATATTCCACGATGTTAATCTTTCTTCTTTCTTTTTGCCGTATTACAACAATATTATCTCAATAAATATAAGTCCAGACAAATTTCAATTCATTAAGCAAGGCTGTCCCTTGCTAAGTTACTAATGCCTTATTTAGTTTCCCAATTAATTATAAATGGCCTAATTTTCACACATTTTCACTGATGGATCAAAACGTTCTTCTTTCGTTAGTAATGTTTTCGTCGTCCCTTGTTTAAACATTATTAAGAATTTTTTATTAATACGTTTCTCTTCAATTGTCACTGCTGAATCTACGGCGATTTTTCGTAATAACTATCCGCTATCCGTTACAAATTTTACCATATTAATGGATATGATTAAAGGACAACAGGAACCACTGGAAATTATACAAGGATTTACTAGTGACATTAATGGACTCATAAGAATGTTAGCAGAAAACCACAAGTTGTTACAAAGAACGGCAATGAAAGCTCGGTTTTTAAGGCCGATTAAAAAATTAAATAAATTCCTCCAAACGTTTCAGAAGACAGCGCCTCCGAAATCGAAGATTAATATTATTTTTAACTTATACATTTAAAATATACGCTATTGTTAAAACATATTATAGTTAAAATTTTAATTTTAGAATGATTAAGATATTACAGTATAATGAAAATCACTGTCGTCTGGTGAGAGATATACTACGGGGGAAAATTATATCGAATAACATAGACAATATGTTTACCTGTGATAAGTGTAATAGCGATTATGTTGCCTCAAATTATCGGAAAATTATACACAATAAAATTATGATAAACTACAGACTACGAATACCCCCGAACACTGTTTACATACGCAATAATTATAACGTAATAATTGTAAGAATTTACGATATCAATTTCATTTTAACATTACATACCACCTAATAATTTGTCCGTTTATTATGTCCAGTTCATAGATTTATACATACGAAACAATAATTTGAATAAATTTATTTGGAAACTCCCGAAATTTATTACGGGACAAAACAAATAACCAGAGAGGAAAACAATTCGTAAACGTAATACAAACACACGATTTAAATGTGTTAAACGATAAAAACAAGTATACTTTTCGGAGGAATAATTAAAAAAGTGTAATCGATCTAACAATAGCAATTAGTAATATAATAGATTTAATTGACCATTGTGAAGTCTTGTATGAGTTAAATGCTAGCGATCACTATAATATATTACTTTTAACGTAAACCTAGTTACCACAAAGTGCCGTTAGAGTTATTAATTATAATAGGTTAGTTATAAATTTAAATAAGTATATAAACATGGTTGATACTGATATAAATTGTAATAGCGTAAAAGAAGTCAGTAGATGGCTTAGTCATTTACAAGCCTATGCCGACGCAGTCTTAGATAATTCGTATACTATGATAAGTTTAAAGGTTTATTGGTGGAATACCGTACTACATAAAATATTGGTAAGCAAACTCTATAAAAAGTATCGAAGATATAAAAATACAGTTAATAAATCCACCGAATAACTCACTTTGTAAGAACCTTGAGCTCATTACGGACGATATAAACCGACAGTTATGGATGGAATGGATGCACGCAATCTCCGATAAGGAAAATGACGATGAATAGGATTACAATATTTTATGGGAGGTTTTCAGAGAACCATGCATAATTAAAGATTAAGAACAGAGTTTCTAGTGTTGTGTCGGATAAACAATAGATTTTCACACCTCTCGGTTTAGTGTATTTAACGGACGTACACAGTTCACTCATTTTTGGTTTTAATTATATGATTCTTGATTTGTGTTATCGTCAACTTATAAGGTATTCTTGATAGTTTCATTTTATTCAGTTTTGCGTACAGCACTGTTTCACGACCTTTCTTTCTAATCGGTAAGTGATAATTATTTCTTTTCTTATCGATAAGTTTATAGATCCGGCGATATCGCTATACAACTAATCACCGTCTATCAGTGCTGAAGCAGACTGATAAGAAATAATTGACCGTAAAGAACGATGTACCTTCCAAATCAGAATGTATCCGCTTGTATTCTGACGTTGCAAAGCTTAAACAATACAATTTAATCGGCCCTAACAAATTTTACCAGTCTCTAGAATCTCTAAAAATCGTATTTACATCTATTTAGATTCGGTATAAATAATAGGTACATTTATTTGTACTCATAATAAAGGCATGAAAGGCTGAAAAAATAATTCACACCGCCTGAAAAGTTCGCACGACCGTCAGGAATGCATCAAATAATCATCTACGGTTTAGTCGCATACAACAATAGACCGGTTTACTGCTTTGAGAGTTAGGAAACATATTCCCACATGATGAGCTTTAGATTCAGGACGATGAAGATGTTCACGCCCCGGATTCTTCGTTGGTAAGTAAAGCGAATCTTTCGTATATTTATTCAAATAACGAATTTAGATGTTACACCTGTATAGATGAAAGTCGCATTTCAGCGGAATGTGACCTTTACAGTGAAAGTACAAAAGACAACAGCGACGTATATCATCAGCTACCAACAGAGAAAGTAACGAACTTGAACATAAATGACACGATTAGCAGCCTACTAATCGGTAAGTGCTAAAGAAACAGTCATTAAAATATTTTCCTAGGCTAGATCCATCGGCTTAGTTATGGCAGTCTGTTGTATAACTTTAATAAAATACCCTATCGATTCTTCATTCAGTTTTTAACTTTATTGTGCGTTCAAGTTGATTTTGAAATGTACCTCAGTTGGTGTATTTATTATGCAATATTAATTTACGCATTTCTCTGATTGACTAACTTCTAGCATAACTGATGAGTGAGATCCGATGACAAAGTTTCATCGGTCCTAACGTCAACAAATGCAAATGAAATTTTTATAAAAAAAAAAAAAAAAATCAAAATCTGGTATTATATTGGGATCGGTCGGCCAGTAAATAGGTGTTCCCTATGAGCGAATAACACTGCATGTTTCATCAATAATAGATTTTAGTTCTTTACTTCTTAGGTAATGTTAATCTAAACCGAAAGAAAATATTTTTTCGCATTATAATCGCCTCCTATTATTTATCTAGAGCCTAAAGTTTTGAAAAAAATCGGCAAAGTGTTTCTTTTTTATATCGTGCCTCGCAGGACAGTAAACGGACGCTAATAATTTTTATATTGAGTATTACACAAGTTGCTTGTAGATAATGTAATTTATATATTTTTTAATTCATAATGTTTTATTTCATTTTTTACTATGATGCCGATACCGTCCTGTGTCGCACCATTCGGTTGATTAATAAAATATGAGTTGTATCGCATAAAATTGACGAATCTGGTATTTGTAAAATACGTCTCCGATAAAAGTAGAATATCGACATCATTTTCTATTATGTACATCTGTACCTCGTTAAAAAGCACCATTTGCATTCTATGTTATAATTTTTAAATTTCTCATTTTTTATTTAACATAAGCTATGAAAACTGATCATTAGTGTTGGTATCGATGCTTCATAAATCTGAGAAAGAGCGTTTTAATTTCAGTTATGAATGTCTGAAGCAATGCTAAAATGTTATTAGCGTTTCGGTTATCAATGTTATCCAAGGTTTGAGGCTTTTCTTGATTTTTTTATACAGTTAACATTTATGCATAGGTAGTCCTTGACTATGGATTTGTACGTTGATTTACTCCCGTTTGATTGTTGCCGTTTAAGGGGGGTTAGAAATTGGACGATAATTAATGGTTTGTGTCACTTTTATTATTTTTCGTTTCATCTTGTTGTTTAGGTCAAATGGTTTGTAGTTTCCCTCGCCGATAGTAGACGAACTAATCCTCAGCTTCCGGAAACTCAGAACATGCAAGTCACAATAATAAACCATCTGCATCGGAAACATGCGTTAAAAATTAAACTGAAGCAGAAAATTATCAAATATATCACCATCACCAAAGGAAAAAATTAAAGAATAAAGATCGACAAACTACCAGCCAAGGTTAATATTAATAACAAATACATCGGCGAGAAATATAGTTTTTCAAATTATTATTGGACATTGTAAATTGATTAAATCACCTGTTCAATACCGTCGAGGACTTTCCTGAAGGTGTAAAATACTATTCAAATGATAGAAAAAAAAATCGCAACCTGCAACGGATAACCGTTCAATTATGACAAATTAAAAAATCATTTATTATAAAGTACCAATGAACACTAATTCAGAACTCATACGTTATTATCATCATCGTCGTATTGTATTTATACATTTATTTTTACGTCTCAAATCAGCTAGCATTCAAGGCGCTATTCATATGCGACGCAGATACACGCGCATATGTTATACAGAGTGAGGTGCAACTTCTTCGCCGTGATAATTAAGAATTATATAATGATGAAAAAATTTCTGTCTCGTGTTGGTTTCGAACCATCAACCGTCTAGTTACCAGTCGAGCACTCTAGGAACTACGCAACTGTGACATATTATATATATATATATATATATATATATAAATATATATATATATATATATATATATATATATATAAATGATACCTTTTTAAAAAACAAACTTGTGAGTATAAATCATGAATATGTTTAAATATCTTTCCTAAAAGTTTTCAGAAGTTATGCCATCTTTAGACTATGAAATAATTTAAATAATGATAAATATGCATGAAAAATAATTAATAATTTCTAACGTATATTGCGTGTAGTTTAAAGCTAATGTAGTTACCAACAGAACCGCAATCATCCACAATTTAATTGTTGTTAGATATATGATTATTTTATAATCCGGAGATGATTGTTATTAAAATATCGTTCGTGTATTCAGTTATCTGTAAAATATTCTTTACATTCTGGCTCCTTATTAACGATAAACGGATCGCTTTAATAAGTAAACGCCCACATCTTTTTCTACGGATTGTATGGATTATTTCTTTTGTTTAATGTTTATGTGTTTTTTCAGTTTATTTGTGTCATTTAAAATAGTCTATTATTATGATTTAATTATTGTTAGTTATATTATTATTTTATAATCCGCAGATGGAGTAATTGCTGGATCTAGTTATTATTTAAAATATCGTTCATTTCAATATTCGTCAGATGTTCCAAAATATTCTTTATTAGCTTAATTATATGCCATTAACCGTTGCGCGTATTTCGTTTACTCGAAATAAAATTACTAATAATGATTAATAAATAAAAATGAACTATACCTCGTTGGGAAAAAACGGTGCCATAACCGACATCGAACAAAAGCCGACAAAATCGATAAAACCCAAAGCGAATATACTCAATAGTTCTTTTTTACTAAACGATCTGTCGCTCGAAGGTTTCGGGTGTCTTCTCGTACGGCCAAGTCGTTCTTTTATGTTGCACGTTTTGCATACATGAATATCGTCCAGTGCCGTCGATAACGACAAACTCCGTATAATTCCGTTATTACCGTTACAAAATCGACCGTTCGTGTAAGACAGATCGGTTTTTAATAAACCGTTCGCGACGTCAACCTTCTGCCCGTTTAGAAATAGGACTTTCTTTTTATTGTTGGCAAAATTTTTGGACGTGTTCGAATTAGACCGTCGTATATTATGGTCGTCATCATCACCGGTTTCACCTTCCACTAGGCTGCTGGTTTCAGAAGCGGAATTTGATTTCCAACCCTAAAATAAGAAAATAAAATTTTTGAAAAAAGTCGTTAAACCACGAATAATATTTAATTTTTTATTACTAAATTTTTTAATTTCTTCCTTTAAAAATATATAGGTATATATTTTAACAAATAAGGAAAAAAGGAACTTCTATCGTAACATTTAGTTGTTTGGTAACTCTCTATCCTATCTTATGTGATGTAAACGTCGAATTTTGAAAGAGTATATTTTATTTTTTACCATCTTCAACAAAAAAAAAAAAAAAATAACGGCGGTTTACGCTTGATTACACGGATGTAACGAAAAGAGATACACTAATCAAGATTTAGGCCTGGTGACGACGACGAATGAGTAGAAACTGCTTATATAAGTTTAAATAAAAAACCTAGGAAAAGATTCCTAAGAAGCCGGTCTATTAACTGAAGCGAGAATTAATGAAATACCCGATGTTTATCCAAAGCCCCGCTGGAATTTTAAAAAGTAAAATCGGAAAAATTTGCACAGAAAATTTATGATGAGTACGACGGATTGAACCGAATCCAACTTGCCGATCGCAGTTTCTAAACCGAATATACCGAATAAATTTTATGGAACCAATAACAATCGTCTGACAGAATACCGAATTAATAAACGCCAATCTAAAAACATTCATATACAACGATGAAATCTATTACTTTGAAATTACAAGAGCCATCAAACTAATCAAAACTGGAAGATCTTCTGGGAAGGATGAAATATTCTACAAAGGAGTTAATAAGAAAGCTATTCATAGTCACTGATGACCTTTCTTCTATACTCAGAAGATAATAGTAGTCCAAAATCCGGGAAAAATTTAGTCAGTTTAGAGATCTATATGTAACGTTGCTAGGCGTCGTTTACGAAATTGTTCATGATTCAAACGCCATTGACCTGAAAATACCAATTCAACAATTTCTAGGAAGAAAGGGACTGTGTCGCAATAGCTATTGTCGCACACATCGAGGGCGGTTCTGTAAAAATTCTTATTAGCAATATCAATTCGATAAATGCAGCTGTTGAAAAATATGTACAGTCATTGTCGGAGAAAAGGAAATCAGACAGACCTAACAACCGCTACACGAAGTAGCGATGTAAGCTTGAGAGTACCGATTCGGTATTTCGACTAAGTATTTGCTATCGAGCAATAAAGAATATATACGATTTGCTACAATTTTATCATCTAAGTTTAAATGAAAATTGAAAAACATTAAATTCGCTAAATCGAACAAATTTATCGTAATCGACTTATCGCGCGCGCATTGAAAATAAATAATTATTTATAGAAATACGGTAATTAAATGGAAACGCGGAAATTATATAATTTTATTAATTTTCATTCGGCCTGCATGTCTCGGTACTTTAATTAAACGGAGAATATCGTACCTGGATGACGATTGAAAATTATTAGAAAAAATTAACACAGTATAAAAATCCGATGAAATAGTTCGAACAAAGGGTAAGATGATAATTACCGATAACGTCGACGGGGTCTTAAATAGAAAACTGAAATTATATCAATTAATTAACCGATTAAATCGATCGGAACGACATTATTATTATCACGCACTATTGCTTAAACTAATCAATATAAAAAGCGTGTATACGTATTTTATTTTACGCAGCATCTTAAAAGATATGCGTTATTTAATAGGAAAATAGGCGCATATTATAACATACACATGAACATATATGTACATGAAAGCGTATATATATATTATATATATATATATATATATATATATATATATATATAAAATACTCCGTCATCGATATAGACAAGAAGCCTTCAGAAGAGAAAAAATCACTACACAGTTTAAAACTTACACCTCGATTATTTATTAATCTATTGTTATTAGGTTAATACAAATAATTTCATAACTATCATTGTCGAATGTAAAAAAAAAAGTTATATAGATAAGAGGGAAACATTTGTGAAATGTATTGATAAAACGTTATTAACATATATATATATATATATATATATATATATATAAGTGCATTTTACTAATAATAGAAGAAAAACATCGGATCACTTCATTCATTCGGTATTTTTTATTTATATATTTAGTAATTATCATTATTTTATTTAATAACGCTGATTTGACGGTGTCAATTTATTAACAGCCTTTCTTATTTAATTTAGAGGTCAATCCGGTCGTCCAGACGTAATAGTCTATTACCGATAACCCGGTAAGACGGATATTATGAAATTTTACAAGACGTTTATTCGTTAAAAAGACATAATCGTTATAAAAATGCATCGAGATATGTTTAAACAAGGGAAAAAAAATTAAAATTATTACATCTAAATTTTATTCCTCTTCTTCAAGTGCAGATTCGTTAACGGATGTTCACAATCAAATTAGCTATTATGGTTTTACCCATTACTGTTCTGAAGAGTTGGATGTTGCTCCAAACTATATTCTTAAATATTCTCGAACCATATTCGTCCCTGAATTTTGTTATTTCTCGCTGTTTAAAATTTTCGGTGGATTTTCGCCGAGTTGAAGATCGTTTTTAACAAGTTAGAAGGATCGTAGGTATATTATATTTTTCACATTTTTACATTTTTTTATTTCTTTTTATCGTCTGCGTATGATCGGTATTTCTATAGTTGTTTTTTCTAAATCGCTCAATATTACTGCAAACCTAATTGATATAATCGAGCTGGAAGATTTGTAAAATATGACAATAAAGTAATTGACTTCCTATTTTTTTTTTTTTTTAAATCTTCTCACCGTTTACGCATTTGTTA
This sequence comes from Coronaproctus castanopsis, assembly GCA_032883995.1. Taxonomy (NCBI): domain Eukaryota; kingdom Metazoa; phylum Arthropoda; class Insecta; order Hemiptera; family Monophlebidae; genus Coronaproctus; species Coronaproctus castanopsis. The sequence goes on along the minus strand of CM065052.1, from coordinate 17,742,638 downwards.
CGTAACTGATTGTTATTATTTGGAGGATATTATAGATTTTCTCCCTCATTTATATTTTCGGAAAGAATCTTATCCATGCTCGGCGCATATTTAATTTCAACTTGTTTTATAGCATATTTCACTTCAGACAAACAATTGATACATATTTGTCTACATCTGTATCCGAGCTGTTATAATCAAATTTTATATTTATATAATGATTTGCAACAGTCGTGCGCTACGCATAATAGCTCGGATTTTACCTGATATTTCGTCCCTTTAAAATTCCTTTAAGTTTTTATTTCTCATATTACTTCTGTTACTTTCTTATTATTAGGAAAAATACGCTCTAAATAATGTCTATATTGTTGAATAATAATTTCAATTAATAGTCTTTCTCAATGTTCACGCCATTCCTGCTTATAATATTTCCTTTATTCGATAACTTTGAATCGACCGCAGTTTACTATACGCACTCGTAATACACACGCGAATACTCTAGTAAACTAAATAATAATAATAATATAATAATAATAATAATAATAATAATATTAATAAAAACCTGGAATAAACCAGTTTAACCGCCGCAAACGGAAAATAGTTACGTAATTCCCAGAATACATTAAAAATAAGTTAATTCAAATAATAAAAACAACGATGATAATACTTTAAATAATAATAAACGTATGTTTATTTTGAAAGAAATTTCGAATTAATTTTCACATTTATCGATCAGATTTAGACTGCCGAAGAATCCTCAGGTAAGAGACAGTTTATTCGAAAATATTCAACACGCAGATTTTTCAGTTCTTTTAAAACAGAATCGTTTGTTCTGTGGGCCATCCATGGGATTCTTAAAATTTTTCGGTATCCCTTCATTTCGAAAGCTTCACGCTTCTTCCTCATCGATTTATTAATCGTCCAGGTTTCCGAGCCGTATGTCGCTATGGAGAATTCCGTTGTTTTTCTTACAATCCATTCCCCGTAGATGTTGAAGAGAATCGACGAAAACAACCTTTCTTGCTGAAAACTCGATTTTTCGTTTTTCAGTTTAATAAATTCTTTATTATTTAAGTACGATTTTTGTATCAAATAAATTAGATGTTTCGGTGTTCCCATTTCTAGTAATATTTGCCACATTTTCGTATACACGATGTTGTCAAAAGCTTTCTGGTAATCTAGAAAACAAAGCAGTCCCGGAATGTTATATTAATTGCATTTTTCTATTATTTGTCTTATATTTAATAGCTGTTCACGCGTGCCTCTACTTGGTACAAATAAATAAATAAATATATATATATACATATATGTATATATATGCATGTATATACTGCGTCAAAAAAACCTTATCAAGATGATTATTATTATTCATTTTTATAAATAAAAAAAAATCTAGTCGAAGCGTTATCTATAAATAACGGTCGCGTTCCGGACAGCGTAAGAAATCAGACGTAATTATTACGTTATCGCAAATAATTTCCTAATAGTAATTATTAATCGAATAACGAGAGGGCTCAGAGGTAAACGTGACCGTTGTGTGCTCTATCGCTTATTACGCACACATCCCGTCTAATTAAGGTTCCATTTTAAAAGAATGGTTATCTACTAATCTCTGTTTCCACGAAATTCTAACTGAGAAAACAGAAACGCTATTACCGCTTTAATTTACTTTTATTTATTTATTTTGGAAATTATCACCATCATTGTCTGATTTTTTGGCGAACACTGTTACGTGGCACATTGTTCATGCGAATAGAATTTGAGTTGTTCCAAAAGAAATTTACGGCGTATAGAATTTAATCGAGCAGCATATATAAATAGGAAATTTATAAACGAGAAAAAAAAAAGTTAATTTAAAACAGTTCGAAATTATACTAAACATTATTTTAGAGTAATATCAAGTAATGTGGAATACATATATTAACGTATCGATATTTCCTTATTTGTATAACAAACTCGATAATAATCGTTCTTAATTTTTATAATGCATTGTTGGCCACGACAGTTTTAAAAAATATCCAAAACGTTTTGGTATAGAAGAAACAGAAAACTATATAACGTACGTTTTACTATACGCTGCAAGGTTGTAATTGCAGCAGGGAGGTATATTAGTGAATAGCGAACATAACGAATTTAATAAGTTAGCCATATAATAAATAGGAAAGATTATAATTTATTATAATAAAAGCAGAAGAAGAAAAACATTTATTAAATATTAAAAAAATCTTAAATTATTCGAATATTTTTCATGCTAAATACCTTATATATAACTTTAGCAAATAAAGATTATGAAAAAACTGATAATTTATATATTACATTATTAATTTACGTAGGAAAAACGAAAAAAAATTTAAAATAATCAACAATACGAACTAGTTAAAATAATATAAGTGCTTAATTGTATTGTTTTGTAAATAAATAAATAAATAAATAAATATAATTAATTATAGAAACTGATATTTTAGTCGACCATGTTTATACCTAGTGTAACGTTAACGGAACAGCTTCACAATCATAATTACCACAATAGCTTTGATTAATTTGTTCGGCTGTTTTTTAAGAAGATAAACGGTAAGGCGAAACTTCTTCAAGACCCGAGAGCTATAATCTATTATACAACCGACAGGTTACGCAGTAAACTTAGCGTTCGGCAACTGGATTTTATAATCATTTCAATAACGTAAAAAATAAAATAAATTCATATTCGATAAATTATACAATAATAATAATAAAAATAAGTATAAAAAAGGAATTATATTATATAAATCTGTAATAATACCAAATATAATGTATAGTATTTATAATGATATGTTAAAAATTAAGAAGTTTATAACATTAATAAGATCCTTAAAGAATTATACCTGTCAGAATGATCAAAGCATATAAAACAACGAGTTATTGGTCATCGATAGTGGCTGCAGGAATTATTATACCCATTGACTTAGAAATAATAATAAAAAAAAACGCATCAATTTATTCTTAATTAAAAATAATATTAAAACGGAACATGAATTTATCGAGTAAGATATATGAATAAAAAATGTACATACGAAAGTAAACAAATCAATGTTAAACAGTTTAAGACTAAAATCAACGTTATATTTTACAATATGAAAAAATGTGTAATCAGTACAATGGATTAGCCGTACAAACACTTTCCAGATTTAAGTGAAAAACTTAAAAACAAACAGTTCACCCCCCCCCAAAAAAAAATATTATAACGTACAATTTTATAGTAGCATTAAAACATATTTAAAAAGGTTTGGCATAGCAGAAATAGATAATTGTATTACAACAATTTTACAAATACCTGTTACCACATATTACAAAAGGTATAATGTTAGATTATTGTAAGGAAGAATTAGTAAGAGATCAATTTAACGATTTCAATAATTTAACTATAGGAGAAATAAACAACAACAGAAAAAATTCTAATTTGTTTTATTACGAAGATAATAACGTTTATTTATTGAAAATATTACAATTTAAGATAAAATTAATGGTATATTAAGAATGAATTTTTAAATGTTGGATTAAAATGTTCTATTACAATATATTAATATTGACGTTATCGTATTATCGTTATCATTATTGTAAATGGAGTTTGAAGTGGCATAAAACTTAATCGGATTGTCGCTTTAAATTCCATACTATAAAAAAATATATTCATTTGAAAAATAAAAAAAATAATTATAGAGAATCAAATTTCACTACAAGCGATCTAATAATCTTTATAACGGACAAACGGCACTTTGAACAGAGACTTTGGTCGAAGTATAAATGGAAGTGTCATTATCATTCGATATTATTTCGAACAATTAAACGATTTTAGGACAGTCATAATCGACAGAAAATTGGAAGGAGACGGAAAAGAGATAGGACAGCGTGGATGGATTAAATAAAAATAAGAGAGATTAAGAACAAAGCAGGTAACAGGAAAAGATGGAAGAACACGGTTGACTAGCTACAAGACACTAATAAAACATGAAACTCAATTTCCAGAAGTAACATATACATAAACATACAAATATATGATGCCTAAATACGAGTAGCATGTGCAAACACCTGTAGTATATATATGTATATATAAACCCGGTAGTTATCTACAATAATTACGTAAATGCAATAATTCACGTGTTCGCGAAATTTTCTACAAGTCTGTCTTTTAATATTAACAAACACGTTCATACGTAAGAATGACTATATTTATTTAAATAACACGAACACGTAGGCATAAATTAAAACTTGATTGGCTTGATGAATTTTTACCGATTTTAAATTCAATTTAGAAATTACAGTACGCAATATTCAATCTACACAAGGTCATCGGAATCTGTTGTAGAAAGTGTATAACGTAATTTAACCTGGCGAACACTGATATGTAAAATAACTGGTGTTGCTTTTTTCCTGTTAAGTAAAAAATGTTGCTTTTTCCTTATTTATTAAAATAGTTTATACGCGCTTTTGTTCGTAATTATAAAAATATACAAGAGATCAGGTGCGCGAATTTGAAAAAAACTTTGAAGACAAAAAGAATATATTTTTTTTTTTAATGTTCCAGTAACATAACTCATTAATAAAATTGTTTTCTTACATATAAAAATCACATATAATAATGTCGATATACCGGAAGAGAGTAGTGATTTTATGAATTATAAACAAAACAAAACCATGACACAGTTGAATCACTATAAAAGTTTTTTATTGCAAAACTTTTCGACAGTTACGTCATTATCAAGCACACGCAATAAATCTCACATATAAATTACCTGAAATATTCATATAACGATAACTTCTAATTTGATATACATATTTCACTAGCCACGGATAATTTTACTTTTAGATTTATTTTTACATATATTATTTATAAAACCGATTTTAAAAAAATAATTCTTCATCAAAATCGATATAAACCTCCACACCCGGTTCGGGTTCAATTAAATGTTGATATATCGGAGAATAGTGATTTTATGACTTATAAACAAGATCACAACACGGTTGAATCACTAGTTTTCTATTGCAAAGTTTTTCGAGACAATTACGTCATGATCAAGCATACACAATAAATCGTACATATAAATTACCTGAAATATTCATATAACGACAACATTTTATATATTTTTATGTACGGTACTAAAAAGGTTATTGAAAATGAAAAATCTTTATTATATTTTTAAACATAAACCGAAAACAATTTTCTTTCATAACTTAAAGCTAAGTACCTATACATAAACCTTAGCAATTCTAAATATGTATAATTACAAAACTTATAGTACACTTTGAAATTACTTTAGAAATAGTGCAGGAAAAAATGAAAAAAAACAAAAAAGACACACCCTGAAGGTAACAAAAATTAAAAAATCAATAACTCAACAAAAACTCTTGAATAATAAACGTTGAAGTGGCGAAGTTAACCTTTTGAGCGAGCATGACCCCGGTATAATAACTTTGAGGGGCCGCCTACTCCACCTACATCCCCAAAGTCTGCGCCAATGTAAGAGACCCCGAAAGAAATTTAAAACATCGTGTTCACGAATAGTTTACATTTTGTTAATTTTCCATGATTATATATATATGGGTTTTTAAGATTGTACAGCTACGCTGACGACTTACTTTTAGTGTATAATTTAGTTGTATGTTCTAAATTAATTCTTTCGACACCTATACATAGATGTAATGAAGTAATTAGTAAACTTAAAACGATAACGGACTCTTTAAACCTCAAGTTTGATATCAACAAATCTAAAATTATGATTGTAATTGGCCGTGATCAAAATCTTGTACAAATTTTATATAATATTAAACTTAATAATCATGTTTTAGATACAGCGATGATCATATTAAATATTTATGTTTTATTATAGGTAATCAACTGAAATATTTTTTTTTTATATTTATTTGTAATATTGAACTGCACAAAGGCATACACACAATAAATTTAACATAGGAAAATACATAAGCGAAGATACCGAACTAAGATTATAATTAGCGTTTTAAATAAATATAAATATTAATATGAATATGTAAATAAAAGAATAAGTTATAATAAATCGTGCGGGTTAGTCCGCCTTAATCTACGAGTGTCTCCTTCTGTATTGAGGAGTTCAGCAACAATTGTACTCGGATGTCCATAAAGTTTGTGCTTCCTGGCGTGAAGGCTAACAGCTGCGTCGACGTCCAAAATTTTTAAATCGCGATCTAGCAAAGCATTGGGGACATATCAAAGGGGGTTTAGCCATCAAGCGAAGTGCTTTATTTTGAAATCTCTGAATAATGAGCCTGTTCGATCTCTTCATGGTGCCCCAGAGTTGGATGCCATAACACCAAGTGGGCATTAGAATAGATAGATAAATAAGTCGTTTGTTTGCTAAACTAACAGGTGAATGGTATCCAAGCAGCCAATAGAGCTTACGTAATTTAAGGCGAAGTTCCTGGCTCTTGGTTTTGACATGATGATTCCAGTTCAAGAGGCGATCGAGATGCATCCCCAAGTACTTGAGGAACTCGCTAGTCGGAATAGACTTTCCATTCGCGATTGACGGAATATAGCCGGCGGAACGCAGAGAAAAATCGACTTTGGTAGATTTATTTTCATTTAATTTAATTTTCCAATTTTTGGGCCAGTCGCAAATGTTGTCGATGGCTAACCGTAGATTTGTGACTGCTTTTTCGTAAGAGCTACTGACTGAAAGAAGAGCAGTATCGTCTGCAAACATAGAAATTGTTACCGAAGGAATCGTAGGAGTGTCAGCAGAGTAGACTAGGTATAACATCGGACCCAGTACACTTCCTTGCGGAACTCCAGCTTGAATCATATGACGATTTGATAAGAGTCCATTAAATTCAATTTTGAAGCTTCTTTTGTACAAGTGTGACTTCAGTATTTCGCAGAAGTTATACGGAAGTATTCTGCTCAGTTTGTGGATGAGACCTTCGTGCCATACGCGGTCGAAGGCTTTTTCGACGTCGAGGAACACCGAGGGACATAATTTACTGTATTCGAAGGATCTTTCTATTATTTGAGTGACCCTTTGAACTTGTTGCAAGGTGCAGTGCTGGTTCCTAAATCCAAATTGCCAGTTTGGAATGACTGTAGCGCGATTAATAATAGGTTCAAGCCGAAGTAAAAAAAAAAGTTTTTCAAAGACTTTTGCTACAATTGAAAGGAGGGTTATTGATCTGTAGGACTGCAGTAACTCATGAGGTTTTCCAGGCTTAGGAATCACGATAAGCTTCCACTGGTCAGGAAAGTGAAGAAGTCTCAAAATGCCATTATAAATATATGTAAGAAATAAGATTGCTTTTTTCGAGAGCTCTTGAAAAATTATAGATGAGATGTTATCCACACCTGGGGATTTCTTGATTTTTAATTTGCTGATGACTTTAGCCGCTTCCTTCGGAGTAATGTGAGGAATAATTACCGACTCTTTTGACTTCATGTTAATCTCTATGTTGGAGCTTATGTTATTGGGCTTGAATACATCTTCAAAGTATGACGCGAAGGACCCTGCTTTTTCATCATTCCCACAGATCCAGTCACCGTTACTATTACGAATGGGCATGTTGATATTGTGCGGATGTTTAATTTTACGCGTGGCTTTCCACAATGAGTATTCGTTCTCTCTTTCCGGTGAAAGATGAAGTAAGTAATCTTCCAGCGACTTGTAGTTAATTTTATGAATTAGCTCAGAAGTACCTTTGCACAACTTATTAAATATGGACTTGTCTACAGGATATCGAGTACGCTGCCACCGCTTTCACGCACTTCGTCTTCTCAGAACTAGGTCACGTACGAAACGAGGGAACAAGATTTCTTTGTTAGAAGCAGCTTTGTAGACAGGTGTAGCTGATATAGCATAATCGGTGACTATTGATGTAAAGTTAGTCACTGCTTGATCCAATTCATGCGGAGACTTAATCCGTGTTTTAAGATTTATGGAGTTATCGATAATGTCGCACATTTTATTCCAGTCAGTATGTTTGTTAGTTAGTCCTCTGGACGCGCTTCGTTTAAATAGGACAGTATTGCTTAAGAATAAGATTACCGGGGAATGATCAGAAGAGAGGTCCACAATATTTCTAAGATCCATATATCTTGTCGATATATTCAACTGAAATATAATAAGCATATTCAATACGTAAATTATAAGCTAGATAAGTGCTAAATTATAGGGACCAAATTATAATTCAAAGTTATATATAAAAGCTCGCTACAGGGGTTATACTCGTATTGCGCTGGCATCTACACTATAACCGGTTAACTAAACATTTAACTCATAAAGTAAATTCTAATTGCCGAAAATGTTTGATTAATTTAACATTCTCACACATAACTGTTTGAAATTATTCAAACTACCGCACGAGTATTACCTATTGATCTATATATTAAAAAACTATCACTTATTTTTGAAATTCGAACAAAATGGTATTATAAATAAAGAACATGTTAAACAATTTGATTTACAGATTTTTAATGAACTCAAATCAAGATATGATGCTCGAACTAATGGCGAATCAATTAATAAATTTTTCCCCGATGTAATTAAACATTTTAAAAACAAAAAGTTTAAATTTTTACACGACACAGATATATGGTTCTATCGGAAAATTATTCGAATAAATTACAAATCATCAATACTGGAAAATGTCGTAACTAATGAAACAGAGGATGCCCAGCACATAGTATACATATGTAGTAAATGTAACCGTCTGAGAAAATTGTATAATATCAGTTGTTCACTTAAATGAAATTATTCTATTACAAAAATTTCCTATATTATCTTGGAATTATTTAAGATTAAACATAGATATTTTAATAGTCATTATCGGTAGCCATAAGCTAGTTTCAGGGGCTAATCTATATTTATTATTTTCTTATATAAATGAAAATTTTTATATATATATATATATATATATATATATATATATATATATATATATATAATCGACAACTTCAAAGACAAGTTGTATTCACAATGCGCCACGTATATTTAACGACGTAAATTATTATGATTTTTTGTTTAAAAAATTAATTCATTTATATGAAACGCATTGAATTAGATTGCGTGTCGTACTTAACTGAAACGCTTTCAACCAAAGTCAACTCAAGAATGACAGCAATGTTCCACTTAACCTGTCGAAGATCAATAAATGTTTGGACATTTTCACACTGTAAACAAGATAAGAGTATGTTTGCATTCTAAAGATAACTGTCAGCCATAAAATGATGTTGTTTTTTAAACTGTGATTTTTATACACGTTTCCTTCTTCTTTGGTCGTAATTTTCCGAAGGAATGTCGCGACCATTATCACGGGGCAATCTTTGTCGTATTCGATCACAGTATCCATCCATTTACACTCGACAATCGACTTTTTAAATATGTTTCTAATCATATCGGTCCATTTGTTGTTTAATCCGCCTTGTGGGCGAGTTTACTTCACCGCCAATTAATAATCTTAGTATAGCGTACTTGTTCGTAATATATTTAATGGATTATCGCTGGACAACCTACGCTTAATGTTGCGTTCACGTGAAAAATGGGAACGGTCGTTTACTTCGCTCTCTAGGGTATCCGTAAGATACGCCTCCAAACTAACATTTCAAAGCTGTCGATACGTTGTCCACCTTTGCTTTCATTATCCATGTTTCTGCAGCGTAGATGAATACAAAAAACCACTAAATACCGCGCTAACTTCTTTTTTACCGTATTCGCGATAGATGTGTCAGGCCATATACGATTCGATCGGCTTGTAGTAGTTCGGTCTAGCTGAATTTTTATTTCGCCGGTTGAAAAGCACCTTTATCGTCAATAGAAGAGATCCCACATATTTCATAACATTGGGTTTGTTTTTCAGATTACGGGTATATTAAGTTTAATCAATATTTTGCGCTTATCTTATTCAGTTGATCCAATAATATTCTCATATCGCCAAAAGAGTAAGTTATAAGCGTTTTAGTATCATCTCAAACTACTATCATCTTCGATCGTGTTTATTCCGTGTATAATGTTCAAACAACTCTCGGTGTACACTGTTAATATTTAAACATAAGTAAAAATGACTAGAAATAGATACAAAGCTTTACTTGCACTTCGACACTGTGTATAGAAGACGTTGGTCCGGTGAATGGTTGATGTTACTGCTTAATGAAATAAGACTCACCGAACATAAAGATCCGAATCGATGAACGAAATAACTTGTTCGAATTACTTCGGCTTCCGATTGGGAAAAAAAAAGACACAGTTATGCGAAACTCGATTCCAGCTGCTTAAAAATTATCAACAACTTTCAAGATTTTTGGCTAGTGGAGTTAATTTTGAAGGGTTAAAATTTAAATCTCGTATTGCACCTCGTACACTCGGTAACATTTTTTTTTTTTAACTTCCTCCTCTGTTATACTAAGACGAGAAAGTTTCAACATTTCAATCATTTTTTTTTTTTTTAAATTACTGGATGTCTAGTCTTTAAATTTTAATTTCCATACTTTGGAAATTCTCGGTATAGCGATATAAGTTATAAAAAATAAATATTTTTCACTCATATTTCCCGTTGAAACGTCCATCATATTAAAAATCATAAAAGATACCGAGTTTTGTTTGTCAAACACAGGCGCACACCTACAAACTTGTTTGTCAAACAAATAGTCAATCAACATTTTTGTCAAACACATCAAACACTGTTTTTATTTGACAAACATGTCAAACAAGGCAGTATATCGTTTAATACGACAAACGTGAAATTTGACAAACTGTTTGATGGTATACAGGGGCCTTTAATCAAAACAGTCTAATACGTCCGGTAATCTATTAACATCAGCTGATTAGTATGATGATTCTTCAGTTACAACATGGGCTACATTTCCTCTTAGCGTTACTTCATTTAATTAGTCGTCTATTTGTTGTTTCTTATTTTAAATGTAAAAATACATTTTATTTATTTTTTATTTTTTTCTAGCGTTATTATATATTTTTTGCAATTGCGCAATTTATGTTCCAACTAACTCTTATAATATTTCGTTACCGCGTAAAGATGCCACACTGATTCGGAAATGAAACGTATAAATTTATTCGTTACGCTTTTATAGAAAATTATGAATTTTCAAACAAATTTATGGCGTAATATTAATTGTCCTGTATTGTCAGTTTTCAAATTAAAATCTCTGATTATACTCATATTATATGAACCATCTTTTTTTTTTTTTTTTTTTTTAAATTGTCATATAGGCTATTAACCACAAACAACATTGCTCAAAAACTAAAAAAAAAAAAAAAAAAAAAAAGGAAAATTAATAATTAATAGATTTTCATCACGATAAAAAGGTAAACAGGTTGCTCTTCCAGCGTCATGTGGTGCAACATCACAGCGAACAATCTGACTGCTTAGGTGATCGGAAGAGCATCACGACACCATTTTCTTCTATTCAGTCGTCTATTGACTGGATGCTCGACAAAAAACATTCTGTACACTAGAGGATTCATATTAGTCTGTAATTTTCCGAAGAACTTTATATATTGCTTCACGTAGATATCGTTTACATACGGCATATTCAAGTTATATAGTACGGTATGTAGTATGGTACCGATGCAATAGTGCGTAGTATCTTTCGCTGCAGTTGTATCTTTTATAAGTTTGTCAGACACGTTGCACCATATACTTCTACACCATATCTCCACACAGGAGCTAGAATTGATTGGTATATCTGTCTTTTTGTCTAATCGATTTTCGTCCAAGCAATCACGATACTGGCACGAATTGCAATTGATCTTCTTAGATATTTCCAGTGACGCGGTAATTATGATCGGTTAATTTTTTTCCTGCATATATATATATATATATATGTCCCGAGCCGGAGCTGTAACCGGAACGGGGCGCGTCCATAGGTGGCGGATAATGGAATGGCCTACAGATATGTAGGTTAGCTGCGAATAAGACAATTGTCAAATAAGCAGTCGCGGACCAACAGCGGCTACTGGTAGAAAGTCTCTGGCAGACGATTCCAGTAGTGACAGGGCAATGAGACAAGAGGATGTGGATGGGCAGCTTGAGGAACTGCCTGTTAAAAGTCCACAACATCCTACGACTGTCTCACCCTCAGCGAGATTTGGTCGCTGTAAAAACCAAACACTGCTACCTCCTCAGTAGCAAACCGCTGCCTTGTGGTCAGGATTTTTATCCAAAGGCTAGGGTGTCACCCCGAATAAAGTGGCAAACTCCTTCCTCCTTCTCCCCTTTCCTTATTTATCCTACCTCTACTTTCCACTACATGTATTTCCTCGCCTGTTATACACCAGCTGCAGTGTGTCCGGTTGTCTTGGATTAACCATGCCACCGGATCGCACGCTGCAGCTGTATAGGCAGCATGGGAGTTGCAGCGCAACAGCTTCTATGTTCCAACATGCGCATCTGTACCGTCTTCTCTTCTCTCACCTTTCTCATTCCTCCCATTTTCCTTTTTCCTATCTAACTCACTCCCCTTTTAAGAAGTCCTACGGCGATAAGTATGTGGCGGTGGTAGCAGGCCTGGTCGGCTGGAAGCTACTAGCTGCAACTTACACGGCAGGCGGCATGTCCTATATGGTCGCTTTCAACTGGAATGGAGTGGAAGTTGAATTCGGCAGTCGGATATGCGACTGGGCAGGCCTCTTCAGGATCCCCGCTGCCTACCACGAATGTGGAGAGGGCTAGAAAAGGTGCCCAAAACATCGGCTGCTCCAACTATCCTGGTCAGCGTGCCGCGGCTGGCGGGAACCCAAATCATGCGGTAAGAAGAACAGGAATGATTTAATACTTAAATTTGGAACTTGGAACATACGAACTTTAACGGATAGCGACAATGTACCAGAAAGAAGAACCGCTCATTTAGCGAAGGAGTTACGCAGATACGACATTGATATTGCAGCTATAAGTAAAACCAGATTACTTGGTGATGGAAACCTTTATGAGCCTGCAGGCGACTATGTGTTGTTTTGGCACGGCAATGCTCTTGGCGGCAAGCGCTTGCATGGAGTTGGTATAGCGCTGAAGCGTTGTCATATCCTCACCAGAAAATCATGGATCAAGATTAGTGAAGTTATGTCTACAACTAAATATAAGGACCAAAATACATGTTATTAGTGCATATGCGCCCACAATGGATGCGGAAGAAAATGATAAGGAGATTTTCTACTCAGACTTGTACAATCTCGTTAAGAGTGCTCCAAATAAAGAACGAGTATTTATACTTGGAGATTTCAATGCACGTGTAGGGAATGATGTGCATGTTTGGCCAAATGTTGTTGGTAAGCACGGTCTAAAAGGCGTAAATGATAACGGCAACCGTCTTCTCCAGTTCTGTGAAAGCCTTGGTCTAGTCATAACAAACACGATATTTGAGCTTAAGCCCATCTATAAAGGCACATGGATGCATCCAAGGTCAAGGCAATGGCATATGATAGATTTCATAATCGTGCGTTCTGAATATAAAAGAGAGGTAAGAATAACTAGAGTTATGCGAGGCGCAGAATGTTCAACAGACCACATGCTTGTAAGATCAGTGATTTCGCTGACGAAGCAGAAGATTCATCTTAAAACCCAAATCTGCTCGATATAATGCTGATGCCTTAAGAAACGATAATAAGCGCAAAGAGGTAATGAATCTCATTGACCAAGCTTTCAGTGCGTTGGAGATTGATTCTGCCTCGAATAGCAGTCAAGTTTGGGCTAAAATGAAGGAAGTAATACACCTCACTTGTTCCCGTGCGATAATGACATCTAAAAAGAAAAATCAGGACTGGTTTGTCGCAAATGATAAAGAAATTACTGACCTAATTGCGCGGAAAAGGCTAGCTTTCACTCAATGGCAGAATGATACAAGCAACGTAAGGCTGAAACAAAAATTTTCTGAAATAAAGGCTGAAGTTCAAAGGAAAACACGCTGGATGAAGAACAATTGGTGGCAAAACAAGGCACAAGAGATTCAAACATATGCAGATTCCGGCCGTTATAGGGAGTTCTTTTCAGCAGCTAAAGCAATATATGGACCTACACCGTATAGAAATGCTTTGTTAAGGGATAAATATGAAAATATCATAAGTAATCATCATAGAATAGCGCGAAAATGGAAATGTCACTTTGAGAATTTATTAAATAATGATACTTGTGTAAATCACTCAGTGCTGAACGAAGTGCAGAATTCTCAGCAACTCGCTGCTTTAGACGAGGATATATCCTTAAAAGAGGTTAAAGATGCATTAAAGCACATAAAAAATGGGAAAGCTGCCGGCCCAGATGGAGTGTTACCGGACATTCTAAAGTTGGAAAGCAGCAACCTGCTAAACGCGCTTCATAAATTATTTTCTATTATGTGGGAACAAGAATCTATGTCAACTGATTTCCAATTAGCTGCCATAGTGCCCATTTTTAAGAATAAGGGCGCTACAGGGGAATTTCATTGCTTTCAATGTGGGGAAATTATTTGCTAGAATTACGCTTAATCGTATTCTAACAATATTGAAACGAACCTTTCCAGAAACACAGAATGGATTTCGCACTGGACGTGGTACCATCGACTCCATATTTTCGCTTAGGTAGCTACAAGAAAAGTGCTTAGAACAAAATCGGGATCTTTTCATTGCATTTATTGATGTTAGTAAAGCCTTTGACTCGGTGCATAGGCAGCTATTGATGAAATGCATGGAGAAAATTGGCTGTCCGCCGAAATTTATTCGATTGCTTTCCCTTCTATATGACAACAATACAAACATGGTGATGCTACGACATGGCAATTCTGAATCATTTAAAGTTAGTACAGGAGTCAAGCAAGGGTGTGTGCTGGCCCCTGTGCTGTTTTCAGTGTATATGGCTTTCATACATATGCTAGCAGTTAAAAAGCTGGGACCTGAAAAGATAGTAATGACCAGTAGGTTTAATGGCGGATTATTTAATATACATCGATTACAAGCAGCTTCTAAATGCTCCAGAGTAGGAGTATTCGATTTCCAGTACGCAGATGATTGTGCTGTGGTCGCACACACCATACGGGAACTGCAGACTACTATCAAAATACTTGATGCAGTATACAACAGTTTTGGCCTAGCTATAAATAAGGGAAAAACCAAATTACTTGTACAGGTAGCTCTCACAAACAAACGGCAAAATGTACACGTGTTGGAATTAGGCAATAGTGTAATAGAACAGGTGGAAAGTTTTAAATACCTTGGTAGTATGCTTAACAACAAGTTCAGCTTGGACACCGAGATTTGTAGTAGAATTCAAGCTGCTTCAGCTGCAATGTATAAGATTGATAGAAGGATCTTTAATAATACACATATCTTATTGTCAACAAAACTGATAATGTACAAGTCCATTGTTTTACCGACACTACTTTATGGCTCAGAAACATGGGCCCCATATACGAAGAACATACGGTCGCTGGAAGCGTTCCATCAGAGAGCGCTGCGCAGATTGCTACGTGTTCGTTGGCAGGACCGAGTGACGAATCGCGAAATTTTAACGCGGGCAAAATGCAAGTCTATTCGGATGCTGCTTTATAGTAATAGTTTGAGATGGACTGGACATGTAATCAGAATGAACGAGGAAAGACTTCCGAAGAAATTCCTTTATGGTCAGCTTCTGGTTGGTAAACGGCGCATTGGACGTCCTCGTTGGCGATATAAAGACTATTTGCATCGGATATTAAAGGAATGCGAAATTGATCGCAGGAGTTGGGAAAAGCTAGCGATGGATCGTACCATCTGGAGACAGACAATACGAGATGGTTTGCAGAAAGCGGATCAAAATGCTCGAGCTGCGGAAGAAAGGAAAAGAAATCGACGTAAAGGATTGATTGGAACGGTTCGAGTGGATAATATTAATAATGACGCTTTTACGTGCGATGCATGCGGAAAGGTGTGCGCCGCAAAAATTGGTTTGATTAGCCACCTCAGGACTCATAAATAATTGATGGTACTCCATACTCGGTTAACGAGTGGATAATTTAATTAATTAATATATATATGTATTTTTTTCCTATAGTAATTATCACCGTCCAAAGAATTTCTAATTTTTCCTCGAAGTTCTAATTTTAAATGGTTCAAAATAAAATAATGAACCATGTCAAATTAGAACTTACGAAGAAAAATCGGAAATTCTTTATACGGTGATAACCATTATAGAAAAAAATATATGCATAAAAAATGAACCGATCTAATACCGATAATGACATAATTACCGCGCCACCGAAAATATAATGCAACATTAACATTACCGATAACCGAATTCTTTATACGCTTAGCGCGATTATAAATTTTACAGAAAGCAATCGACAGATTTTTATGAAATTTAATAGCGCAATCAAGGGTAATTCAGGTCAATTTTTATCATCTAGAAATTGCACGCGATTTCTCAATTTGAAATCAGCGACGCGTGAGTATACTGTCCATAAATAGCGAACTTTTGCACGACCAGTGTTGTGTATATATTTTAAATAAACAAACTTTTTTTTTTTTTATTTTATTTAACAAATGTAATTCGATAATACGATGGCTTCTCAAATAACACGGAACTTCCTCTGTACGTGGAGTAATTAGAGATTATTAATCTATATAATATTACGAAAAATGAGGATAGTCACATATACTTATATAAGTTATCATATATATATATATATATATATATATATATATATACATATACAGAAAGTATAGAATTTCAAGACTTGTTTTGTTTATGATGTTTTTATTCGTTCCTTTGTTTCATACTTGTTATATATATATATATGAACAAAAACAAATTTATTTCAATAATTACATTTTTTACGCTATTACAACTGAATTCAATAAGCTGGGTATGTCAATAATAATAATAGCAAATAATTAAGAAATATAAAACGACTTGAACGTAAATTAAAATTAAATTTTTACAATAAATATATTACGTGGGAAAAATTAAAGCAAAAAGCTAACACAAAAGAACGAAACGCTGTAATTAACTTTAAATTAGTTATAATAATTAAATCGCGTAATTGACTTTTAAATTAAGTCTAAGGCTCGCGTAGATATATCGTAACTGTACTTTTAATTATCGTGCTTTTCACATTTTTCATAAAATTTTCGAGATATTTATTACTGATACAGGGTGACCTAGAGTTTTTTTTTTTTAATAGCGGTTGGTAACACTGCTACAACGACAAACCGCGTGCTTTTAGTGTACACGTGAGGGATTGGTTTTTGTCCAGTTTCCGTTATTACGGCATCCTATAACGAGAAGGAGCGCGCGTTTTACGTGGAACGTTATTTTCTGTGTGAATCGATCACGACAGTGCGGAGTTTCGAAAATAATTCGAAGGTACGCGATTTCCACGACATCTGGAAGAACTGAAAACTCGGATTTCTAAAGAAATTTTAAAAATTCAGCGCTATATCGGTTCGAAAAAGTCTTCGAAAATTTTGTAAAGACTCTGAATGAATGTATTGTCGAAAAATGGCGATCATCAGGTTATTGTGCTCCACAAATGATTGTAAGCTAATCTTCGGTGTTTCTATTTTTAAATAAAATTTAACTCGCACATTTTGGTCACGTAGCTTTTGAATTATTCATAAAACGACAAAACCGTCCATTAGGTCACCCTATATATGTAAAAATATGTGGAAGTTTTAATTGATTGTATAACAGCGTGCTTAACGTGGTTATTGAATGTTAAACGACTTTATCACTTCTAAACACTTTACTTTTTTAACAAACGGAACATGCTCGGAATTCAAAAATAGCTCCCGTTTTTTCAGCATTAACGTTTACTTTCCACCGCTGATAGTAATTTAGAAATTGAGTTTACAGCTTCGTAACACATTTTTATAAGTTTCAGATGGTGTAACGAAGGAAAACCTATCCGAAGAACAATTAGTGAGTTTTTTTTTACCGCATTATTTATTTTATAGTAATGAGCCCGCGGAACCAAATCATCACAAAGTTTACTAGTTACTAGTGCCTGATACACATGAGTAGCGATTAATTCCAGTTTGTCAGCTAGTTTATAAACGGGCTGATTGTTATAAGGATTGGTTAGTGGGGGAAGTGGTACATTCTGCTTTTCGGTTACATACTTTCCAAAGAGTATTGTTTTCAGGCGATAAGTTAGATAGCGGGTATTATTTTTCCAAAAATTCAACAAACTGCAAGAAATTCGTACTATAGTATTAAATATTTAGACCTGACGTTAACGTACGCAGTTGTGAATCTTAATCTAACAGTTTGGCGCTTATAATAGTTTTTAATAGAGATAATTTTAACAATACTGGCAGGAATATTACTTCTGAGAATATTGATGGAAGCGTGATTTTTTGGAATAGTTAATTTTGCAGAATCTAATGTAATTTCGGTTAGGTTAGCAACAAGCGACAGCACTAATACAGTCAAAAGTGCCTGTCAGACAAATATTAGTATTAATTAGTTCCGTAAATTTTTCCTAATCCGTATTTTTGAAATTAAAAATTTCAGGTTTATTCTTAAATGAACTACATTTATCAATTGTCATTATACACGACATAATAATGGGATTATGATGATCAGAAGACAAACATGAAATTTAAATAGGAATAGTAATACTATTAAAATTTTTAACTAAAACTTAATCTAATATAAAAAATCAATTGAAAATTAATTAAATCACTAATATTTATTTTCTTAAGGAAAACACAAAGCTTTTCGGCATTTACGCCATTATCAAGTGAAAAATTTAAAAAATCATAATTTTAAAAATATGAATTAAATATAATTACTTAAAAATATGTGATGGTAATTGTGAAAATATGATCCAAAAATGATGTCTGGTTCTGTCGGTCTATTTTTTTGATTTGTTGAAATTTAATATCAATATATTTGTTTATTAATTTAGTTTTTTTATATTAATTTTTTCTTCAATATTATTTTCCTGATTCTGTAAAAGTTGTATACTGTTGGAATTTTAAATGTTTCATTTACTATTGCGATGTATGATGTCCAAACGTAAAATATAAAATATAAAAATATACAACCACAAAATTTTTTAAAAAACACAATTTTACAAATAAAATGAAAATAAATATTAAAAATTTCCTTAAGAAAATAAATATTAGTGATTTAACTAATTTTCAATTGATTTTTTATAAAAAATCACTACATTCCACATTATATAAAAAATTAATCTAATATACTTGGATTTTGCTTCCGCTGGTTAGGAATATATGTAGGATCGATTGAGGATAATATTTTAAACTTATATTTAGACGACGCTTGAAATAATGTATTATCAACACCATATGCTAGTAACAATATAATACGTTAGAAAAATACGCGGGGGCTACATTATGACGTGACAACAGAGCGATTACAATCAGTTCCCCCGGGTGTGTGTGTCTATTTATGCTAACGCCATATTATGATTGACTTGTACGACTGTACAACAAAATATGTAAAGGTAAGTAGTGGCCTACCTCAGATACGGAGACGGCATTTAATGAATGAAATTTTATATATATATATATATATATATATATATGAATATATGAATTACCGGTTTATTAACACAAGATATAATTTAATGAACGCAAACCAATACGCCCATGTATTTAAAACGAATAATTCATTATCTACCGTATAGTTCGTTTTATCATCCTATCAATTGTTACTCTACTGCTTACAGTGAATTTTTTGTTTACTCAAGATTCTTTTTTATCTAATATAAATATGCACGTTTTCGTTCGTACTTAATTTATCCCTACGTAGACTTTGATTAAATTTTTTTTTTATCACGACCAATACAAACGGGAATTTATATTATTTCGTAACTTTTTTCGCACGTAATTCACACAATATGGGTGCGGTATAAATCGATTTCCTTTTATTTGTTTAAATTACAAATATTAACTACGTATATATAGGAATTTCAATTTTTCTTGTCTCACCGATGGAAATAAATTATAGTCAATTTCGAATTTTATTTTTAATTCTATTTCGAAAATTATTAAAAATCTAGAAATAATTTAATGAATTAACATTATTTATACGAAAAAAAAAAATACAAAACAAACACAAAAGAGTATATTAGTTTATTGTTTATAATTATTTAAACGTTAATTGTTACGAATTTAATTTAATAATAATAATTTTTCAAATTTAAGATAGTACTTAAAAACTTTTATCAACGCGCGAAGATAGTAATAATTAAAAAATAATCGATCATCATTATCATCGTCGTATTGTTCCGAATGTCGTGACTAGTCACCGTACAAAAGGGGCTAGCATTCGAAGCAACATTTACACGCAACGCAGATTGTTATATGGAGTGGGGTGCCACATGATAATTAGGAGTTACTTAAATGATGGAAAACTGGTTTCGAGACCTCGACTGTTGGGTTGAAATCTAATATATACATATGTAATAATAATATCGACACTCGTGTCCTAAGGTGTCTGCATAAGGGGGTATGTAAAAAGAGAAAAGAAAGTTGTTAATTACGAGTAGGAATGCGTGAAATCAGACCAATACGTGCTTCATAAATACGACCGCAAATAGTACAGCTATTTGAAGCTTTCAGTTTTGCCTGTTTATTCTTCGACTGTGACTTCGCAGTTTCTGACGCAGCTTGTTGTTCCGCACTGTAGCCTGTTTATTGCCATCTGCTCCTAGTTACTTTCATTTTCATCGACTTTACTAATTCCAATATTTGAATCTTGTATCTCCTGCGTGGTCTTGCTTATTATCGTTTGCCTCGGATTAATTCTCCTTACAGTATTCATCTATATATAAAAAATATTTAATGAACAAATGGAAACTGTCGGAAACGGAGCTGTGTGCAGCGCTGTGGCGAGATCCAAACGATGTCGCACTTTATCAATTCGTGTAAAGTAAAAAGCTTTAATAAAGGACTGATTGGGCTACATTCACTAGAGGAAGGCGCAGGAGACTGGCTGTCGAACGTAAATTTATAATGCAGGATATCTGTAAATAAACGCGTAATTGATACGATAATAATAAAATCTATATATAATTATTTTCGTCATACTTAGATATGACAGAAGCACGAATGATTAAAACATCCAAGGGAGTAATGTTAACAACGAACGTGGGACATGTTCCGTATAGAGAAGAAATCTTCAAGAAAAAAATTTTCCGTTGCTGAGCGACAGCAATTAAGAGTAATAAGAGAAACTTTAACAGAACGAAACTGAAAATTTTAAACATTAATTTTTACAACAAATAGGTGGTTGTCCGGACATGAGAAATCTGGTTTTTATTTACATATGTTCTATAAGTATCTCTGGTGCCGATGACAAAATAGAGCATCTTGCTTTTTCCCTATTTTCTGATCTTAGATATTTGACAATAATAATCAATTTCTAACAATTAATCAGGAAAATTCGAAAATTCTTCTATGTACAAGAAGTTCAAGTGCCCTAATTAATTCATATTCACCAATATCGATGATTCATTCATGAAAACCTGTAAAGCATTCAATATTACTACATATTTCACTTAGGCTTATATTACAACATCTGCTCTATTAAGAAACGAGTTTTCTTTGCTGATGTTTTACATTAGATTTTATATAAAGACTCAACATTTCTTACACTTATTGGTGGACAAATGGACCATGTTCTTCTATTTGCCTTTATAGGTTGGTTTTAGTACATCTGTAACGACCATTTAATTTTAATGTTATCTCTTTTGTAACAATATACAATGCTCTATGTCTCGTTCCTGATACCTTATAACAATCATTACAAAAATATAAATATTTTCGTCCTAAATGTAATAATTAAAATAAATTCCTCCGTTTCGTAACCCTGACGAAGATAATTCGAAATAAATGTGCACTAGTTTCCAATAATATTTGTGGATTTTAATACATCCGATTATAGTAATAAATAAATTGTTTAGTTCATTTTTTTTTTTTTTAATGTAATAACGTTTTAATATGCTAGTAGGGATTTATTCGACATTTTTCAAGTAGAAATGTTCAAATGAAGTTAATAGTAAGCCGATTACATTTTGTTGGCTTCGATTGAAATAAAAAAAATCGTAAAATACCGAACATTATCACGTAAAAGAATCCTTAACAAAAGCTGACCTATTTAATTTCATTCGTATCGCCACTGCACAAACATACACACACACATCGCATTCGCACATATTAATATATATATAAAATTAATAATAATAATTATTAAAGTTAAACATTGTAACACAATTACGGGAAAAGATACATATGCTATCTTCACCTTCTTGCATTCCTCAATCTATCGATCGGTGGTCGATACTCGGTGCTTTCTTTTTCAATAAGGGATACGTGTGTACCGATATTATTTTTAAATCCGGATATTTTAAACGAATTTAAGATTTTTATTTAACGTTGTCTAAAATAGTGTTTTTTTTTTTTTTTTTTGTTCGATTTATTCTAATAAGCTAATCACGCGAATTAGTCTTTAAAATTAATACCAAGTACGCGCGTAATAGATGCGTACATACAGCGGCGTAGCCAGACTTGGTTGAAAAGGGGTGTTCAAACAGAACTAAATTATAACAGTAAACCCGAGTTAAATTGAATTTTAAGTAAATAACCAAAACTCAAGCCGGTTAAATCCGAATCAAATTCGCCAGATTTATTTTTATACTTATTAGACGTCGAATATGTAATTCTATTAGAAGCGATAGACGGCAGAAATGTTTAAAGTCACTGGAACACACTAATAGTATCTTATTGAGGACAGAGGCAGATGGTTACAATAAATTTCGCGAAAAAAAAAAAAAAAAACCGATAAATAATAAATCAACAGACGAACAAGGGTTACATATAATATGAAAATTATTATTTGTAATATATTACAAAACTATTTATTTATTTCAAAAACAACGAAATTTAAATAAAATAAATGAAAATAAAAAAAAATAAAAAAACAAGTTTAACAAATGCAAAACTGCATTTAACGACGAGTATATATTTTCTTATTATCAGATTGATTCCAAGGGGGTTTCAGACCCCCTAGGCTACTCCACTGCGTATGTATATACATAGTTATGGTATATAATTTGTTCGCTTAAAATAGATTTACATTGTACAAATAAAAAGATATTTATAAACGAACGTTTGTTTTTAATAGAGAAAGGAGAAAAAAAAAAAGAATTCGCGAACCAGTCCGTGAAATAAAAATTAATACATTACCAAATAAAAACTTTGCCGGAATGAGTTAACCTAAACGGCGCATGCGCCTTTGTTACACTGACCAGTAGCAAAAGTCGGTCTTTGAAATTACTATAGCGCTCTAACGACTAGAATTCTTCAAACAATTATTTTAATTGTTTGAAAATTTCTAACGAGAATAACGTCCAGTTCTATAGAATTCTTTAATTGTCTGGGTTAAAATATAGCATCAACTTGCTGAAGCTTAAATTAAATTCAATGACGTACTCGTTTATAATTAATTAACTAGTATTTCTAATCTACAACTGAATGCGATATATTTTCTTCCTATGTATTTCTTCGCATTTCCTAATTTTATCTAAACATACGCTAATTTGGAAGTTGTTGTTTATTTTATTTGCTAACAATGCGTTGTGCACAATATGTATAATAACAATACAACTCATGTAAAATCTATTTATAATATTACGGTGTTTTTTTTTGTTACTGTCTATTGTGGACGAAAATGAAGTATGCGATAAAAAACTATTACATACTTTATAATAACTATATATATATATATGTATATATATGTATATATATATACATATATAGTGTGGTGTGTGTGTATAACATAACTATGTTAACAACCCTTAAATTTGTGGATAATAACATGCTACAAGCTCTTCAACATACAATTCCAATGAACCTGTTTAAAAAGCATGTTTCCCAAGTGCTTTTGACAGAATGGCAAAGGAGGTGGGATGCTGACATCACAGGAAGGAAAACATACCAATTCTTCCCTAATGTCACTAACAGAGTGAAATTGAAGAAGTTAAATATTAACTTCTACAGCTCTCAGGTCTTATCTGGCCATGGCAAGTTTGCAGCTTATTTATACAGGTTCCATCTAGTTAATGTTCCAGGGTGTACCTGTTGTTCGGGGAGATATTATAGATGACCTTGAACATTTTATCTATGAATGTCCTGCTTTTGCGAATCAGCGACTTAAGTATAAAGTAGGAAACATGCAGTCCCTTCATTTAAACAGCAATAATCATTCAGCATTCCTCAAGTTCTCGGAAAGTGCAATGCGACATAAATTTAATATCATGAGCTAGCTCTTATCTTACAAAAATAAAAAATAAAAAAAAAATTTAATAAAACTAATTCAACCGTGAAACCAATATCTGGAGCAACTGATCAATCTTCTGATACTGCATTCATTACATGTTTAAAAATTAAGTTTGTAAATATAACAATAAACGTTTGCAACAATTGTAATTATTTATATAAAAATTTTTCCACCATTTTTTAATATAAAATAATTTATAATATTCTTTAGTCTTAAGTTTGTACATATGATATACTGCATGGTAATTGTTGGGACTATGTTATGTCATCCTAAGTACACTTGCAAAGGACCTCACACACAAGTTTGAAATACTTATTTATTTATTTATGAATATACAGTCGATATATGTGTAGTTTAATTGATATATAATTCTCCTCCGGTCCTTTGCACCTTTATACATACAATTTTACCAAAATATATGATTGTTATTAAAAAAAAAAAAACCTATCTAAATACACATACACATACACATCCACTCATAATATGATTAACGAATTATTCTGTCATATATATATATATATATATATATATATATATATATATATTTATATATCTGTATGTGGCGAAGTATGATATAATGATTTTCAACTTGTTGTTTCGGGTCGTGCTACATAATACATATATATAAAAAGCAGCCTGTATATGCGAATATATACGTGAATTGAATATGTAATATATTAAAACTTTAATAGTCTCGCATACAACGTCTATACTACTACAGCAACTTCAAAAAACGAAAACAATTGTAATAGTAATTTATTTTTTCGTTAAAAAAATTCACATCCGCTGGATTTTCGTTATTATATCTACGTATTCAGTGTTTTGTGACAATAATAACTGATTATGAAAAATAAAATTCATACGATTTTCAGCGAGTATTAATTACTTAACTGCAACACTTTACTATATAACAAACTTATTCAGGCGTTTACGTTGCTTTTCATATGGTGGCAGTTATAAGTTGCGCAATTTCAGCTTCGTCGTTAGATAAGAAACTTTTAGTATTCAAGTTTTTTTTTAGACACGCCAGAGTGCTTTTACCTTTACCCTCTCCACCGATGTTAAATTTTATTACGTCTTTGATAATTTAGCTCATTTGTCAAATGCTATTAGTAATATGACATAGTAATCGTCTGTTTTTTTTTTTAACATTTTTACTTTACTATTTACGCAGTTAGATCGGTTAATTTGAGTTAACCTCAAAGTTCAGTTCTTTGTTCAATTCTATTAAAAATTTACCAGCTTGAAACGACGTTAAACTTTTGTTGTCCTATACAGATGGTATTAAACTATTTTGTTCGAGCACATTGGAAGGTTATCTTTTTCACTACTATTTGAAAAAGGTTTTTCTACGCGCTGCACCATTTGTTTTCTTACGCGTAAACACTCGGTTGATACGTTTAACAATTATCAAATTCCGTTTTCTACTTTTCACAAGTATTTGAGATTAGTTTGTGTCGTGACAACAAAGCGATTATAATCATTTCTCACGGGGGTGTTGTGTCTATCTACGCTATCGCCATATTATGATTGCCTCGTACACTACTTACACTGTATAACAAAATATGTAATAGGTAAGTAGTCGCCTACCTCCGATACGGAGACGGAACTTGATGATGACTTAGACGCTAGATTTAGTCGGCGTTCTTACATAGAGTATTTTTATTTTGTTTAACGTCAATTGAAATATGCGAGCATTACGGAAATACCTTTTGATAATTTTTTAATTTAGTTGTACGGATGATCAAAATTATGAGGTTCGTGCAAGCTATCAAATATAAAGCGCGTACAATACACGCAGTCGAAAATCTTAAGGAAGATAATTAATGCTCCGTCGGTCGTATCAAATAAAATCATCCATCGGGAAACGTATCTAATAGCAGAGGTTAGACTAGATACAGAAAATTCCACAACAAGCTAACCTGCAATAATAATGCCCTTATTTACGCAAGTGTTATATACATAGATAAAAAGTTATCAGCGAACTATTGCAATAAAAATGATTAAATCTTACCGAACTATTAGCTATATGGCAAGTATATTGCAGGTATTAAACCATTAAATTATGAAATACAAAAACAATTTTTTAAATTAAAAACAATATAAATATATATCGCGAATTGAACGATGTATATCAACAACCTTATTTTATACACGAAGGAAAACTATTAAAGAGTAAACGGCTTGTTCTTGTCTAAGATAAGTATTATAATAATAAATTTCAAATGAATATAACGGTATTACTAGAAATTATTTCCCAAATATAGAAAGACTATAACACATCTTTCGTACCAAATTTCTTTTAACGTACAAATCATTACTTATGGCCTATTTAAAGATTACTTATATAAATACAAAATTGCATACTCTGAAAATTGCGCGACGCGTAACAGTACTGATACTATTAAGCATATACTTAGCGGCTGTAATCATAGTAACACCGATTTCAGCAATATTAATACTGATCAACTGGTAACCAAACTATTTATAATTTTTAACACTTTCGCTATTGCTGAACTAAATCGCCGTAAAAAACATGCACATTTAGCTTAAACTTATCTACGCAATTAAACATAATTACACTTATCCTAAACATATTTAAATATAATTGTACCTTGTTTTAACTTATAAACTAATTATATAATCTCAACTAATTTAAATTTATGTACGCAAATTATTATTATAATATTGTAAAACAGTTTGTTCAGAATTCCATAAACTTAATTGGACGGGCTCTGAACAATCTGTTATTTCTACTGTATTTGTATTTAACTTACACAATATATTTACCCCATCGTTTTTACGAATTGGGGTCAAAAAAAAAAAATGTCATCTATCGGCCTTGGCGGAACGTCAATTACTCGGCAACAGAAGATTAAAGCGCCACTGGCTTCGAGATATGCTGAACACCTAGGATGTACATCGTTATCGGGAGTGCGCTCATCTTCCTACATTCTCGATAAGCTATGCTTATTCAGCAGCACTTATTGTTTTTCTGAACAGTTATACAAAGAATTAAAAAAAATGTATAGATTAGATATACGAACGTTGAAATTAAAGGCATACAAATTAATTGATATAGGTACTGAGAATCGCCGGTATAAAATACAAAACAACCTTGAAGTTCTTAAAAAAAAATAATAATAATAAAACTTGGTGATCGAATGGTTCATCCCGTCACCACCCTAGATATTAAGTACACTGGCAGAGGATTACTACACACACCATGTTTTTATTTTATTTTCAGATTGCACTTTTCTATATAATTATAATTTGTCATTTTAGCACTCTAGTCCTCTGCCCCTTTACAATATTACACCTAGTTATTAAGTAATAAACATCCCCCACCGGCGAAATGTCCGGAATGGGAGGGACAAAAATAAATAAATAAAAAATAAAGTACAATGGTTGTCAAAAATTTTACGAATCATTTCAGTGAAAATATAAAAAAGAACGTCAATATGTATGTTACGAAAATGTAAAAAAAAAAAATATCAAAACGTTTTGTAGCGATAAAGACTGTTTAATATAAACTGTATAGGTAGCACGCAATTTGGACATATATGCATGTGCTATTAACTATCTTAAAGCGTTTGATCGCATAATCCACGAAAAACTTATTGAAATGCTAAAGGTAGGATCCTCATCGACAGAAATGAGCTGAATCTGAAAGAATTGATATTAAAAGAGGTGTTTGCCAAGGATGTATACTTTCACCTTTACTTTTTAATTTGTATAGAGAAACAATCTTTAAAAAAACCTCAGATAATGGTGAGGATGGAATTAAAGTCGGTGATTATACAATTAATAATATAAGGTACGCAGACGACAGTTTCATTCATAGCGAATAGTCAGGGAGAGTTACAGAAAATGATAGATAAACTTTCGAAGCGTTTGGGCTCTCAATTAACAAACTGAAACAAAAGTGATCGTATTTTCCAAGGAACAAAGAAAATTCTCGATACGATTAACCAATACAGAATTGGAGTAAGTGTCAAATATCAAATACTTAAGCACCAATTTTGACAAGAGCTGTAAAACGAAAAGTGAATTACGATCGAGAACAGAACAGGAAAAACTAATGGTCACAAGAATTAAGAACGTACCAGCTAGGGAAAAAATATCTACGATTAAGAATTTTAAGATGTTATATCTTTTCAGTTCTGCTGTACGGCTGCGACAGTTGGACGTTAGATGCTAGTCTTAAAAAAACATATCGAAGCTTTTGAGACGTACTTATATAGAAGAATTGGACGCTAAAAGTCAGTAGTAAAGAACTTCTTAGTAAAGTAAGCAAAAAATGTCCGGAAAAATTAAATATTATTAAGGAAAGCAAGCTGCGATACTTAGCACACACTCTGAGAGGAACTCAACAAAATATTGTGAAAGGTGAAATTGCTGGTAAGACATCGTTGGTCGTCCTCAAAACTCATGGATGCTGGTTTAGGTGCTCATTCATTTAATTACTTCGTACTGTTGTGTCAAAAGAAACTGTAGCCAAGTTGATCGCCAACCTGCGTAATGAAGACGGCGGATAAAGAAGATTTTCAAAATAAGGCACGTGAAAGAAAGCGTAGAACGTAAGAACACACATCGTGTATGTATTATAAAGAAAGGGTCTTTCCCGATGTAAGCGATACAATAAGATAACCGCGTATATTAGCTTTCTTATGCGTTTGTACGCTCGATTTTAAAATTTTTCATTCATTGATGACTAAAGATGTACTTCTACTGACAACTACTTCGAATATTTCAGATATTAACATCGAAAAAAAGGAATTGACAACGATTAAAATTCAATAGTCGTATTGGATGTAACGAAAAAATAAACGACACCGTAATAAAATAAAAATCCGTATTTTAATATTCGAATTCCAAAATAAAAACCATGATCTAAATTTAATCTAATTTTAAAATTAACCTGTATTCTTCCGGTAGAATTGAATAATCACAATTAAGAAAATTCATCACAGCGAATACGAAAGAAAATATACGCTAGTTTGTCTCGTCAAAGTTTCACTCTGGGTATACGTCTATTACATACAAGGAGAAAAATGCAATAAGCATCGAGGACTAACAAGAAAACTTAATAGGACAATTTTCAATTATGTTAAAAATAACTTTAGAGGAAATGAAACAGAAATTGTGTGAATGTTTCCAGTTTACATTTAATCAAAATTTAAATAATAGTATTTGAAAATTTTCAAGAGATAGTTAACATATAGGAGATTAAAACACGGTAAACGAATGGAATGTTTTACGTATATTTATTTATTTATTTACAAAACATTATGGCGTACACAACAGCAAAACGTCAATACTCACAGAATAATTAAAAAGTAAAAGTATGAACAAAAATCAAAATAAAACTAGACCACATTCACACAACACGCTAATTAATATAAATAAATATTAAGAATGGAAAATAAATTACTAATACCAACAGAAAAAAAAACAAACCCAAATTTGTACGAGCATATGATTCATAGAAATTACGATACTACTAACACCGAGGACCATAAATAAGATTGTAGATAATATATAATTGTCATCTACGCGTGCGTTACAAAGATCGCGCAGGAACCTCAGCTTACTTATCTTTCTTCTAGCACTCAAGGGTTTAATACTTAGAAAATAACATAAAATATTATAACTCAATAGTGTAGTATAGATACCAGTATACCTCAAAAACTAAGATAGGACTTTTTCTACCATATTAATATATTTAATGTAGAAATGATCCCAAACCACAGATGCGTATTCTAATTGCGATCTTACAAGGGTGCTGAATAGTAATAGAGGAGTCCTAGGATCACGAAATACGCACGAATTTCTAATGACGAAACCCATAGTTCTGTAAGCATTTTTGGTAACGTTAGCAATGAGTTGCAAAGCTCGTTGTCAATATAAACGCCCAAATCCCGAACACAGGTTACATTACAAACTGGAACATAACCCATAGAGTAAACAAAGAAACATTTATTTTTTTACGACAAAATCGAATATAAACATATTTCTTATAATTAAAAGGTAAGTAATTATTGTCGCTCCATGTCGCCAATCTACACACAAATCATCTTACAACAATTCACAATCAGTAACAGTTTTTCATTGATCTAAAAAATTTTAAATCATCAGCAAATAATAGAAATTTTGAACGTAAGTTAATTTCTATATCATTTAGATAATGCGTAGCACACACGCGAAATTAAATATAATGTAAAGAACTGAATGTAATCGTTAGAAAATCCATAATTATCCAACTTAACCAGAAGTAAACTGTGGCTGACTATCAAAAGCCTTACTAAAATCCGTACAAATACAAACTTCATAACATTACCGACGATGGATTATGTATTTACGTAATAACATACCACCCATCTGCATACATATATGTGTACACACACATACATATAAATCACATGAATATGCATATTACATATAGACACCCCCCCATTATATATCAATACAGGTGTTTATATATATATTAGACATACATTAATAGTTTTCCAGTTTTACTTAGACATTGCGGATGTCTTTACGTTAATTTGACAATGTGGAACTGGGTGCACAGCCGCACAACCACAACTCAGCACACAAATCATGTGGCTCCAGTGGCAACAATTAAGAAAGACAACCGATGATATTGTAAGACTTGAACTATATAATATATTAAAACACATAGGAAGCTTCTAGTTTCATTTAAACGAATAATTCAGTGAAAACCAATTTTTATAATCATTAAATGAAAAAAACTTAAAATAATTGTTTACAATGCATATCAGGTAAAATACTAGAAATTTTAATAACGCGTTCTGTTTTTTTTTTTTTGCATCCTCAACAGAAGTAGGCGTTATTTCTAACGGAGCAGTAAACAGTTTGGAACCTGGAGCCTATCTACTAAAAGAAATCATACATTTCTTATTTGCAGCGAACTCATGAATAACCGGTAGAGCAAACAAGATCTCATTCTATTACTTAACCAACACTAATGTTGGGCGATAGTTATGCATAGAAGGGAGATAAAAACAAAAAACCCGACCATTACAAATTGAAGATATTAGAAAGAGAAAAAAAAACAACAATGAGTATTATAATGACCGACAAAACTATTCACAAATAATCATTTATCATCAATCAATTTTATTCTTTCTGTTCTCTTTATTTGGTTGGTTTTATTCAGATATGCAGCATTTCTATGAATTATATTTAAATTATTAGTAATTACTCTTTCTTTTCTCGTGGTAAAAGGCAACAGCATTTTGGAAAGAAGAAAAATAT
The DNA here is from genome assembly GCA_032883995.1 of Coronaproctus castanopsis. Taxonomy (NCBI): domain Eukaryota; kingdom Metazoa; phylum Arthropoda; class Insecta; order Hemiptera; family Monophlebidae; genus Coronaproctus; species Coronaproctus castanopsis. The sequence goes on along the minus strand of CM065052.1, from coordinate 17,711,111 downwards.
TTAAAATTTGCAAAAAATGACGAAAAATAATTTTAAAGGTCGATAAAAGATTATTTTTGAAAACATTATCGAACAACTTTGAAATATTTCCGACGATGAATGTTTCTAAATTTTAAATAGAGAAAATTTTAAAAAAAAATCATTTATCGACACATTTTAAATTATTTTCAGCGAGTTCGTTACTGCATCTATACTAATATATTCGCAACCTTTATTCACAATGTCTATTTGGGCCAGTGATTAAAACAAACGAAAATGAATTCTTCCAATATTACAAAGGTACACACACGCGTGTACATATATATCACATTTTGGTTTCAGCAAGAAATGTCGCATTTCGGAGTTTATCTAGGTATGATTTTTTGAATTGAAGACATAACATTTATTGTTCTTTATCACTTATAAAGCGTATTAGCTTTGTTTCAACGATATTAATAAATGTTATGTAGCCAGTGTACACGAATATATGCACACTGTTTATAAATCTTTGATTCGAGTAACTCAATTTTTTTTTATGACTGCTATAACGTCAAATATAAATCACCTAATGACAAATTTAACTGAAAATTCTGTTGATACAAAAAACGTTTACAAGTTCCAAGTATATGATGCTTATACAAATACTGTGCATATTCACGTAGATAATTATTTTAAATTATTATAAAATTGTGAAATTACATTAACCGATTAAACTATTTTTAAATCAAATGATAAAAAAAAATTAATCACCGTTGTTCGTATTATTAAATAATGTTTAAAAAAAAAAATAATCTATTACATTTAAATTATCAATAAAAAACTACAAGATATTAATTTTATTTGTCCGAATCGGATTAAGTACGAGAACACGCAAACTTTTTCAACAATCTGTTCGGAGCTAATCAACTTTTTTTTTTAAACCTCGCTGCGATAATAACACCAAGATGAAATGCATGCAACTTCAAAAGTTAAGCACATTGCTCTTTAAAAACAAAAACTTTTTTAAATATATATAATATATATATATAAGTATATTCCTAACAGTGGAAAAATAACAAAAACAAATTTCTAACAAGAAAAAAGTATTTGTGAAAATCTCGAATTACTCCGTACAAAAAAACGTTGTAAATTATCAAAACAATAAACAATAGTTGAGTAATAATATAATTATTAAAAATGTAAAAAACTGCATTAATCAAATGATAGGGGTGATTTTTTGCTAGTTCGGCAAACTACATAGAAAAAATATTTAAAAGTACGGTATGAAACACATTAAAACAATAACAAACGTAAAAAAATATTACTTCAAAATGATAAAAATGAAAATTATCCTGCATTCAATATAACACCCACAAATAATTCGTATCTTATGACCAGTCGATGATTGAATTTAAAAAAAAAAAAAACACTTCAATGTTAAATGTAAAAAGTTTCTTTTTTTGGGGGGCTTATTTGATTCATGTTCGTGTATTTTTGGAGTTAGTCTGAATCATAGTAATCACGTCGCATGATGTGATATTCAATAACACCTCTTTATTTCAAAATAAAACATAATCCGAGCTAATCGCATAAATAATCCAAGGGTTTTAAATTTAGTGACTATCTTTTATTACAAAACACCGAAATATTCCCAATTTAATGAATAAATTAAAGTATATATTATTTTCCACATTCATTCAGGTTAAAATCTATATATATAAAATATTTAGACATCTTTGCACGTATTTAATAAAGTAAATATACAATCTCAAGAAGTAGTCAACGTGCAAAACAACTATCATATAAATCTGAATTCCAAGTATTAGAAAAAAAATTCAAAAACGTTACAGTGCATTTTTTAACCCCATCCGAATTCGTTAGACAAATTTCGTAATCCATATTATATGTACGATGTTATATAAAATTTATTTTTTAGTGATTAAATCATGTTTTTATTTTGTTTTGTTAATTCGTAAAATCACTACTCTCCAATACATCAACATTATATTATAAGTAATATAATAAATGTATTTTAAAAATACGAGATTTTGTATTTATTCTGTAATATAGTTTTAAATATAGACAATACTTACCATAGTAATTCCACAAGTAAATATTTAATATTATACAAATAACTTAAATCAACTAGATTCGAACAATTGCATTTACTTTTACAAAAGAATAATTGTATTTATATTACACGTACATAGTGTAAAATTTCGTTAATTTGATTTTCACCGGAAAAAATTGATTTACCTGAACGCGCACTTCGGTTGAAGGAGTGGTAACATTCGAAGCCGTTGCTAAGAAGGTATCATTGTTGACGGTTATTTTCATATTACGATGAATTCTGTATGTATATAACGAAATTTGATCAGTCAGATAATTAAACGATTTTGTAATTAAAGAATTTTAAATCGAACTCGAAAATAAATTTGCAACACACGGAATATTACGAATTACCTAAGTTTAAAACGAACGTTCTACTACTTCACAAACAGTCTTCTGACTGTTTAATATTTATTATCTAACCTTTAATAGACCTAAAGAATATGAACATCACCGGTGCAACGAGTAGTACGTAATTATTATCATCATCACACCTTAGCGCGCATACATACGAAAGTACAGGTCCGCATTATGGTATAACGCACCCAACGAAAGTATAACACAAACACACACATATAGGCGCATACACATAACCTGCATACTAGCTTGAACAACCGGCTTATTAAACGGGGAAACCCATTGAACGAATAAGCCTCTGTTTTAATTTACCTGTATTCTATAATAGTTCATCAGCATGAATATCATCCATGGAGCCAATTTTACACGCTTTTTAGTAATAATCTAGTTCAACAAATGCTAGAAGACGAGCGCTTGAAATAACCGAATAAATGTGACCTTTGTGTAGCAATAATAATTGTAATATATAATAAATACTATAATGATAATAATAGTAATATGTTTAACCAGCGCAAGTGGAAAAAAGTTATTTTATTTAAATACTCGAGTAATATCTTCTACGATATTAATGTAAATTAAATGTAACAATAACGTTGGAACATTATTAAATTACAGAAATCTACTTATAAAAAGAACTGCTTCTTTATTAAGCAGGGATGAAAAACTAAAATTAATACGGTTAGATTGTTGCATAATACAAATTGCTGACTCTGAAAAAAACCCAGTATATAAGACAAAGACGTTACATAGGGAAATAAACGGTTTAAGAGGGTATGATTAGCGGTTACACAAAACTGGTACGATATATATCGGAAAAGCGATTGATTTATGTTTACAGAAGTAAAATTTACAAAAAAAAATTTACCCCGAACAATAATTCATGCATATGCTGCAACCTTAGATAATGTCGAAGATGTAAAATATATTTTCTATAAAGGTTATCAAAAATATGATTCTAAAGCGTGAAAAAAAAAATGTATAAACGTCAACAATACTGTAATTTACGGAAGTGGAAAAGAAATTAACGTAGGATACTTATTGCAATTTCACGTGCAGAATTGTTTTATTGTTATCAACGTTCTTTTCAAGCTAAAATATGTGCACAAAGAATCGTGGACATATTCTAAATCCGGACATCTACATTTAATAGATTACGTTAAAATGTGCCTAATTACTCGTACAACAAAAGACGCAGATTATAACCGAATTGAAGAAAAATTGTATAAATTTAGAAACAGCTCGTGTGTAACAAAAGGTTTAGAGCACTTTTATTAAATTGAGAAAAAAATATTACAATACAAATACGTCGAAACAATCGAAGGAGCTAGAATAAATTCGAGAAAAAACGAAACATGGGAAACGATGACCGAAAAGAGGATTGAACAGACATTGATAATCAGAGGATATTGGAAAATATGAAGATTTAAACATCGATACATAATAAGTTTGATAGTTTCGTGATTTTATCACATATTTCGAAATTGGTCCGATATCTCATATGCGATATAAATACTAAGAAAAACAGGATTAAGAATAATTGACCTCTAATGAAATTAACGAAAATTCTTAAACAGAAATATTTTGAGGTAAGTCATTTAGAAGTATTACTTGTATATATGTCCATTATTATATGTATAAAAAATTAAAATATTTTTAAGGTTATATTTTAAAAATATGATGCGAGAAAAACAAGAAATTGCACACATATTTGCGTTGTAAATCAGAATATATAAATAATTTCAATTTTAAAAAATTTACAAATAATACGAGAGTATATCTTTTCTGCCCGAGTATATTTGTAGACATAAATAATTGCACCCACCGATGCTGAAAGACGAAATATGTATACACTAAACAACGGAATGTGTTAAAATAGCATATTGTACGGATAAAAAATTACGTATAATATATATACACATACATCACATTTACCTATATCAACCTACTGCTGGGTGTAGGCATTTCCAATGATTTCTGTTCTGTGCAACTCGGATCCAATTTACTACCGAATTTTTCATAATGTCGCCACCGTGTTGCTGGTTTCGCTCTTTTCCTTTTTGAATTCAATTAACACCTTGCAGGATATGTTTTGTTCACCTACCACCATCACTGCAACGTGTCTAGCCCAAGTTCATTTTAATTTTTTTTGTCCGCTGCTTGATCCAAGTAATGGCTTTTCTTTTAATAACCTGGCGTTTAGTATTATCCTTTCGTGAGCTTTTTACGTTTTCCTGATTATACCCTTCGTGAAGCTCTATACTTCTGTCCCGTAAGTTAATACCGGTAGGACACATTGCTTAAAAAGTTTGCACTTCAAACAGTTCGGTATATCTTTGTTCCCGTAATATGTTGGATAATGTGCAGCCCATACGAGAGATATTTTTCTTCGTATCTCCTTTGCCTATTTTTTCCTCCATCTGTAGTTATTTCCTGTCTAAGATAAACGTATCACTTGTATCTGTTTTTATATATAAATGATTAATACCGATAAAACATCATTTGAATTTCATATTCCTCTTTGGATTGCGGAGAAGTTAAATAATCTTTAATATAAATAATAGAATAACATATTCGAATAAATTAGTCTCGGGATCAATTGATTTAAATAGGAAATTGTGCGATTATTAGATATGAAATAGGAGAGGTATTATGTTTAGGGAATAAGTCGAGTTAATAAATATAAATAAAACTCGTTTATTATCATTCACATTCATATCGAAGATTTCATAAAAAGAATATAGTTTAGTCACAATAGTGTTCGCCGTATGATAGGCAGAATCATTTTTTAGGGATTATATAAAAAATGTTCATTTACTGACTATGATTCATCTCATCGCTCACTATAAACTTAGTCAATATGACGTTATTGCAAATATGAATATATTTAGCATAGAAAGTACACTAGACAACCAAAAACTTCAAATTACTGCAGATAGCGCCAAAACTGTTAAATTCTACGTGTCACTAAATGTCAAAACAAGTGCTTGGAGAAAGTAAAAAATGATCTGTTGTAAGACAGCGTACTGCCACCAGCAGTATTTAATATCTACACTAATAACCCAACCAATCAGATAAAAAGCAAAAGATTTTATTTTTCAGTACATGAAATTATCAGTGATATGATTAAACGGCTCGATGTCTACTGAAAACCTAATTAAGCTGAACCTAACGAAAAGTCAAACGTGTTGCTTCCATCTCAAACGCCAGTTACAGATTGCGTGGAATGGTAAAAACTTGAAAATGTTGATCTTATCAAATATCTTGGAACCGTATTAGAAGAAACACAGCGAAATCACAAAAATTAAGATAATGGTGAGAAATAATCTTATTCGCGAAGACTGACAAACACTAAATGGGGACTAAAGCACATATTTTCCACATATTATTACCACTGCGAATTTGCGTGTCCATTTCGATGATCTTCTGCAAACCTACAAAAAAAAAAAAAAAAAAAAAAAGGTAGACGTTGACTCATTTGAACTTGCAGAATCATCATTGGTTATCTCAAACCTACATCCTTAAATGAGTCGTATGCGCATATTGCTTAATCAGATGTAGCTAATAAAGGAAGATGGGAAATAATTATTGACGATCGCTATCCACTTCACAACTATGAAGGATTGACTGAGAGGGGATTAAAGTTGAGACACCTCGTAAATTAATCTCTTCCAATTCGACTACCATTTAGACGAAATCCTGTCCTCGAACCTCAATCAGAATAACGAGTGATACGATGCGAACCAAAACATAACTTGAAGAAATGGGGAATAGGGGACGACGACAATTGTGAATGCGGATACATAACGACAGCATATATTCAAGTGTAACTTTTTAAAAATATCCGACGCAGATAAACTTATGATATTGGCTAAGAAATATTAAAGTTTTTGATATATCGGTAGAAAAAAAGTAATCTTTGACGAGGTACGATATAATAATACTAAAGTAATATCCATAATGCGAATTAATAACAATGTTTCGCAATTTTTGTAAAAGTTTAGTCATATGGTCAAACCGATATGGACTTATGGTTTGCAGCTTTGGATATGTGCCGCAACATCCAGTCGTGCAATCATCCAGAGAGCACAGAACAAAGTTATACGCCTGATCAAAAGGAGCGAGGTGGTTTTAGCGTAACGATGATTTACATCGGGATCTGCAGTTGAAGAAAGTGGATGAAACAGTTCGCGATTTTGCATTTGCGCATGAAAGGCGACTAGTGGCTCATGTAAATATAGAAGCACAGAAATTAGACTACAGCGGCTTAAACCGCATGATTTACTGAATTTATAAAAGTTACATATCTTATGTATTAGTAGAGCATATCATTGGGCTATGCTTCTACATGATGTTTTTAAATAATGTATCTATAATTATTACTTATTTAAGATTTTTATTTTTCTTAAGATTGTAATACAAATAAATATATATATATATTAAAAAAAAATGAAGTGTACACCATGCAGTCGATACTAAACGTATAACTTTGTGTAGATGACCTATATAGCGAATATTTTAACCGTTGAATACCAGTATAGCACGCTCAGATCTCTAAATATACCTCGATTCTGTTTTTAAACTGTTTAAAATTATAAACCCTCATCAATTTACCGACGTAGTCATATGATATAAAGAATATTTCTATAAATTATTTCATCACGAATGCCAACAAAGCCGTCACTTGAAAAATTAAACTACACCCGCTGTTCGAAATAAACACGTAGTGTCAACAAGGAAACAAAAATAAGAGCATGTAAATGTATCGAACTAACTTTATTTTATCTGAATTATTCTTATACGTACAAAACAAATTTTGACAGTAATAAGTCGAAGATAACGGATATAAAAATTGATTATTGAAAGCTGGTAAATGGAAACTGTCAAGTTATTAATCTTAAAAATAAATAACGTGAATAATAATAAGAAAAAGAAATTTAGGTCGATTAAATATTTACATAACTATATTTTGATAATAATTTGCTATAAAATAAACTTATCTATCTGTGATATATATATATTTATTTATATACCTATATATAATAGCGGGTATATTATATTAATTAAAATACAAATAACAGGGAAGTTAGTTATTAAATAGTTGGCTGAGAAATTACTTTTCTAGTACCCGTTAAATAATTAAGTAATTAAATTTTGCTAGAGAAATATAACTAAAACACTTGTACGGATATGTATACACATATATGAGTAGTAGTAAAAAGTATATATATATAAGATTAAACAAAAATTAAACCATAATCATATCGAATACAATATTCAAAATGCGTATGACAAAGTAAATATAACACGTGTATTTAAATATGAATTTCACAATACGTGTAAGTGTTTACACATCGCGATAAATTTAACCAGTTTATGTAAACACATATATGCCATTTATCTAACTATAGCATTATTTCTTATAACTCTACTATCAAATATAAAGTAAAGTGTAATATAATGTCGTCTGAAAGATTTACGTAATCGTAAATTATTTTAAGTCAAGATGATTAATGTCATTTATTCAGCACCACGCTCTCTTTATCTCGTACTCACGTACATGTTTCCTGTATTTTCCACTTGTGTTTTTATAGATGTTCCAGTACTCTTTGTACTATATGTCTGTCGCATAAATTTAATGCAATAAACACTCTACGTCACTAGGTCCATCGTAACTGCTTTCAGATTGTAAAAAAGTTTAACAAGACGACAAACTGTTCATCTTATTGTACAGCTTTTGTTTTTCAAATAAATAAGGTTATATTGTCAGGTGAAACAGTTAATATTGCCAATCAATATATTTGTCGTTACGTCACATCGCAATCTGTCAACCCTACCGGCAAATTACCTTTAACACGATCAACAAAGTATCACTTATATTCTCTTCGGTTCAAATTTTGAATTTCTTTATTATCAAATATTTTTTTTTAGCATATATATCAATAAAACCAGGAAAAATACTTTGCTACTGAAAATAAATCCCATCAATCCATCGACTTATTTTTATTTGGTATTAACATCTATAGACACTTGATACCTTTGACTGTATACTAATCAAACTCTTTGATACGCTACCTCAGCTTCATTCGCAAAATTGTACATATATTTGTACTGAATTACTTCTTTTTTAAATGTTGCAAACATAAACTACCGAAATTACCTTCTATATTTACAACTGAGTGTCTCACAGTCTTCTATAAAAACGTAATTAAATTTTTCCATACCAATAACCAGCTAAGTTTCGAGCACTGTCATTAAGTGTAAATCGGTCTCATTACGACTTACCAGACATGTAGCGCATTTTCGAAGATGGGTCATATCCTGTACTGCATCATGTTCACATTTGTCGTCATTAGAATATACTCGTCTTCGCATAGTCCTACACTAGTCATTCTATTCAGGGTTTTCCAACGCTTCCGCGTGAGGTCTACTCTTTTCTACGGACATTCATTAGTGTTACTAATTGTCATTCGCCATTTGTACAGATTTTCTTCTGTTTTTCTGTACATTTCAGAAAGCTTTTTCGAGATTTAAGTCTCCATTTAATAAGCTTTTGCCCATGTTTCAGCATTCATTTGACTTATTTCTTTTCAGGTTTGATGTAATTTCTCGCAGTATGTTTAGTTGAGCAATTCCGCCTAACTGATATATTTCTGGAACTAATATTTTATTTAACATTTGCAGTGTTGCCTCCAGATTAAGGTCCTGTCAGAAGTTACCTAGGTATAGCAACATTTTCTAGTCTTTATCACTTCCATTAAATATTGAGGGTTATTTTTCCTTCTCTGTTTTTGAGATGGAATGTTCTTACCTGTGTATTTTTCGGATCAGGTTTAAGCTTATTTCTAATGGAACAGCCCGTCATGGTGGTTTTTTCTCTACTTCCTTACAAATTTTTCATGCCGTTTGTAATAATCATAGTTGCTAACTTTTAGTGTTTAGCAAATAACAGTCAGATCGCAGTAATTTTTATGTAGCGCTCTTCAAGCTATTTTAAATTCTATAATGAATAGTTTTCCTATCAATTTATGATATTCTAAAAAACATTTACGATCATCTCCTATAAATGTTGAGGTCAAACTTGTCTGAATCGCCAGCCATGCTGATATCTACTAAAATGAAATCGTAGACAGCCTTGGTTTGAAGTGGCCTAGATAATAGCGCATTCTACTTCATCCGCATATTTCAACAAAACCATTCAAAAGTATTCAACCTCTCCTGGTTCTTCAACGTTAAAAGCAATAGGTTTAACGTCAATAACATTCCATACGTTTCATTCGTTTGTAAATTATTACTTTCGCCGTTCTATACCCATCCTTACGATGAAGACCGGATTGCCGATTAAATTCATGTTTCTTAGTTGCAGTTTTTATAACATCAATCAAAATTTTTGTCGATAAGTAAAAGAATTCCGCTGCCTACATGTGCAGCACACAAAACAATAGCGTATACACGATAACACATAATTGCATGTTAACTTTTAGAGTAAACATCTGACGAGCCACATTAAATATTTCTTACAGCTGCGGAGGTACGAATGGATAATGACCAAAAAATAAAATTAACTTAACAATAACGGTATAATTGTTACAGACGCTATGATAAATCTGCCGCAACTAATTGTGCAAAAAAAAAATTAAAATTTTTACATCTTATCGAATAATAAATGTACGACCTTAGATATTATTCATGGAAATATTAAAATAAAAAAAACCGCAATATTTCTAGAAGAAAGTATTATGTTGGTAATTACGGTTCTAATTCGTATGCTTGTAACCTTAGCTTGACATAAAAAGTTTTTAATCAATGATTCCCTATTTTTTTTGGTGGATGTTCATTTTACAAGCCACTTGAACAAAAGCAATATAGTTTACATTTAGTGAAGTTCAATACTAGGTATTCGGTTGCATAAAGAATTCCGACTTAATTACTGTAAAAGATCATGACAAATACACCTCAAAAGTTACAAATAAAACTAGATGACCAGATACTGGAACAGGTCATTAACTTAACAATAACGGTATAATTGTTACAGACGCTATGATAAATCTGCCGCAACTAATTGTGCAAAAAAAAAATTAAAATTTTTACATCTTATCGAATAATAAATGTACGACCTTAGATATTATTCATGGAAATATTAAAATAAAAAAAACCGCAATATTTCTAGAAGAAAGTATTATGTTGGTAATTACGGTTCTAATTCGTATGCTTGTAACCTTAGCTTGACATAAAAAGTTATTCCGACTTAATTACTGTAAAAGATCATGACAAATACACCTCAAAAGTTACAAATAAAACTAGATGACCAGATACTGGAACAGGTCAATGAATAAGGTCAAATTATTACCACACAGAAGGAAGCAATGCGTAAAGAAATAAAAAGGCGAACGCATCTATCGTAGATAGCTTTTGGGAAGTTGATACTGTCCTCAAAAATAAAGATATACCTAACAGCTTGAAGAAGAAAGTATACGAACAATGCATCCTTCCAGTGCTTACATACGGAGCGGAAACATGGAGCCTAACGAAGTATGTTGTTTAAGAAACTTGCAGTGACACAGAGAGCCCACGAAAGATTAATATTGGGCATCAAGATATCAGACCAGAAAACCAACACGTGGATAAGACAGCAGACTAAATTGTCAGATGTAGTCGGACGTGTAGCGCAGTTGAAATGGAATTGGGCAGGTCATGTAGCAAGAAGAAACGATGACAGATGGACGAAACGAATAACAGAATGGCTTCCAAGAAAAGGACGCAGAAGTCGTGGTCGGCCGGATACAAGGTGGCACGACGATATATCTAGATCAGCCGGTGTGAAATGGATAAACGAGGCCCAAGATCGCTACAGGTGGAAACAAAAGGGGAACGCTTACATCCAGCAGTGGATTGATATAAGCCCACCGTGATATATATATATGAGATGGACTGACATGGTCTGCAAAACAATGGGTCGAAGTTTCCTTCAATTCGTTCGTTGTGCGCAAAACAGAGATCTATGACGTAGACTCGTGTTTCAAAAGACAAAAATAATGGTCACGATATCCCCAATGGAGATGAACAGGATGATTGATTGATATATATATATATATATATATTTAATTTGTCTTCTGAACTTTTTCGTATTCCTTCTTTGCATTGTATACCACATTCACAATCAGATTATTTTATAAATACTATTTTTCACTTTGCTAATTTTGTAAATTATACATCTAAATTAGTACTTTTTACATGTTATATTCTTTATGAATTGTATATATTTTTATATTTTATTCTTTACGTTCACTGGATAATGGCTTAACACCTGAAAAGCTTTGTGATTTTAATTGTTATTTACTTTTATTCGTTCTATAGTTTATTGAAGAATATCTAGTCATATTTTAACAATCTCTTCATTTAAAATAGTTTTTCTATTCGCTATGAATTTCTTTCTTAAGCACGAGATTCTTATTCCATCAGTTCTACACTAAAAATCACGATATTACTTTATCAGAATATTCTTTAGTGTTGTACATATATTTCTGTTGTTTCGAGAACTTTTATTGGTCCAATTTTTATACTTTTAAAAATAGATTTATATGTATACTTTCATAAAGTATTAAATCTTCAATGTTTCGGCAAATTACGATGGCAAAAGAAGATAAAATTTTACATACAGCTCAATTTCTATAAAATGATTAAATTTTAAAACTTTCGTAATTTTTAGAGTTATTAAAATCGAAGTAAACTTTTAATTCGGCTATAAATAATTTATTTTTTACAGTTGATACCTCCTTATATCAGAAGTTATCGTCTAATAAAATTACATTTAAGATATACATCAATAATATGAGAAACATATCATTAAGATTGGGTTTAACAGACCAGCAAAGTGTAAGGATGTTTAAAATAGAGAAAATAATTATTAAAATCAAATAGCGCTGTAAATGAAAATGAACAACCTGCCATTTTATCACAGACGTAGTCGTTCTATTCATTTTTATAGCGTACATATGTTGTATTATAATCGATCAAATTTCCGTTACTTTCAACATTAAGGAAACATAATTTTTACGCAAGTAGAAAATAATTAAATTCTCGAAATGTAATGTTTATTCATAAGAAATAACGTATAAATTAATACTGCGAACAAGTTTTTTAGAAAATAAAAATTAAGTAGAAACAATGCATTCATTCATCAAGAGATAATCACAATTTCACAGTTTAACTCTTAAACATATACTGGAATATCGTAACTTACTTATTTCCTGAATATTTCTAAAAATAATTTGATCTATCCACAAAATAAAATCTTTTCTATTAAATTAATTCAACGATAAATTATTCAATTAATAGGGAATTTAACAATTAATTTCTACGTATTTTTTATCGCGTTTAGTGCGACGGTTGCAGACGGAGTAACGATATTATTAATAACATGAATGCACGGACAAAACTAAAAATTCGTAAGAAAAATTACATAACGCGTGATTATCAATATTAAATTACTTTGCGCATTTATGTTCGAAGCATATGTGTAAAGATTTTATGCCGGCACACCCCTGTTCGAAGCCAACTCATCATCTATACATACAATTGGTTGGTAAATCAGTATCAGCTCGTTTAGGAAGTAAAAAAACCTGAATGAAGGCGAAGTTAAATTTTGTATATAAATTAGAAAAACTGAAACATTTTACTATAATCAAACGATTATCGGTTTCTCATAAATTACAAAATAAACAACATCTTTTTAACCATTTGATGGTCACACATAGATCCCACAAAGATAAAATTTTTTGAGAGCTCTAGTTGATCAAAAGTGTTTCAATGTTTCAATATATATATATATATATATATATACACACACATACATATATATATATATATACACACACACACACACATATATATATATATATATATATATATATATATGTTGTACCTTCCGGGCCAGGGCTTTAACCGGAGCGGGGTGCATCTCCACAAGTGGCGGATAGTGGAACGTCCTCCTGCAGATATGCAGGTCAGCTGCGAATAAGACTTCAGTCAAATATGCAGTCGCGGACCAAACGCAGCTAATTATGGAAAGCCTCATGCAGACGATTCTAGTAGTGACAGGTGATTGAGACAAGAGGATGCCGATGGGCACCTTAAGGAACTGCCCACTAAAAGTCTGCAAAACCCTACGACTGTTTCACCCTCAGCGAGGTTTGGTCGCTGTACAAGCCTTACACCGCTATTTCCTCAACAGCAAACCGCTGCCTTGTAGTCAGGATCTTTATCCAAAGGCTAGGGTGCCATCCCGCATAACTGGCATTTCCTTCCTTACTTTCCTTTCCTTTATCCAAATCTCATCTCATTTTATCTGCCTGCATTTACAACAGTTATAGCAAGCCTGGTTGTCTTGATTTAATCACGCTATCAGATCATCTTGTTGTAGCTGTATAGGCAATATAGGAGCTGCTAGGCAACAGCTCCTATGTTTCCACTCGCGCACTTGTACCATCCTAAAGTACACACTTTTCCTCTTTTCTATTTATTCTCCTCTTTTTCCTCTCTTCTTCTTGTCGAGATGGTAGCAGGCCTGGTGGGCCGGAAGCTATTAGTTACATCTTGCACGTCAGGCGGCATATTCTACGTAACCATCTGCTCAGGGCAGGAATAATATCCGGCAACACCGGCATCTTCAAATGAAGCGTAAGCAGCAAGGAATGTGCTGCTAGAATCGGGTTACTTAGTCACCTCAGGACGTATCAATAACGGATGGTACTCCACACTCGGACACGAGTGCAATGATGATGATGATGATGATGATGATTATTATTATATATATATATATATATATATATATATATATATATATATATATATATATATATATATTAAATTGACTTAATACGTAAAAGAATAATAAAAGTATACAATGGGCATATGTGAGTAATAAATTATGCAGAAATTCAACATTGAACATATAACGAGAAGGAACGCGTGCTTTGCTTGGAACGTTATTTTCAGCGTGAATCGAGCACGACAGTGCAAAGCGAGTTTCGAAAATAATTCAAGTTACGCGATGTAAACCTGTACCATCTCGCAATTCAATTTTAAGGTGGGTTGAAAACTTTCGAGAGACAGCTTCTGCAACCGTCTGAACTGAAGTGGCTGGTGAATAGCGGGGCCTTATTTTTTCAATAGTACTGTCAAAACGAGATGAAATTCGTTTTTGCTTCTTTCACTTCGTCATCGTCTGTGCCGTGCATAGTTATAACAAGATGGTGCGGTATGTCACTGTTCAGCAGAAACAATCGCAATCCCGAAAGAAGCGTTTGGTAACCGCATCGCGTCTTTCGCTTGGCCGATGCGCTCACCAAATTTGACAGCTCCATTTTTTTTTTTGTGGGGATACCTTAAGAGCCGCGTTTACAAAACACGTCCACGAAATCGGGAAGACCTGGAACTCGGATTTCTGAAAAAATTTCAAAAATTCAACGACCTATGATCCGAAAATTTGTAAAAACAACTGAATGAATGTATTGTTGCAAATGACAGTCATCTGAACGATATATTGTTTCACAAACGATTGTAAGCTAATCTCTCGTTTTCCTATTTTTAAATAAAATTTCATTCACCATGTTTGGTCGAGTAGTTTTTGAGTTATTCCAAAAACAACAAAACCGTCAGTCTTCTCTGGGTCACCAAATAGTTTGTGATATTCGAGCTAGAAAATAGTGCGTCCAAAAGTATATATTGGAAACACGAAAGGATTAAAAAAAGAAAAAAACTGAAACAGTCTTATTTAAACAGGTTGTATAATCATATAACGAAAATAAGAGCAGCAACAAAGAACACAAGTTTCAAGCATAAAACCTGTGTATTGGAGATTATTACAGAAGTAATGCAAACAGATAAATATACTAATAAATTTACACACACACAACACCATGAGAAATAATTATGCCTATTTTGAAAATTACTAAAATTGTAAAGGACGATATATGGTATTCAAGTGTATAATGAAACGCTAGTAAAGGAAAATATGTGACATTGAACAATATTAAATAGTGTAGGAAAATTTACGAACAAGTAGAACTTAAAATTACGCAACAACAGTCCAAAGTGAAATATCTTTTTTTTATTTTATTTTTTTTTAATTATTATTATTATTCCTTGTTGTACCTTTTAAATTGATATAACGAAATGTTAACACCGAAATGACAATTTCATAACAGATATATCAAAACACCTTTAAGCTTAAACCCACTACAATACAAACGAAGTAATTCGGGCCTAGTAGAAAAGAAAAATTACGGAACGATGTTGCGATCATCGAATTTCTATCAAAAATATGAATCGGATATTCTTCGTTGATTGACAGAATCTAATTCATATCCGATAAATTTTACCTTACAAATCAGGCAGCGTTACTCTCACAAACTTATGAACAAAATTCGCAACAATAAATACTGAATGGGTAAAAATTTCGTCCTCGAATCAGTATTGAAGGAGTACAACGCTTATGAATTTATATATATTATATATATATATATATATATATATATATATATATAATACTGATGGCTCTATTGAACGCTCGGAAAGAAGTATACAGCCTCTACCACAATCGAAAAATCATTAAGTTGTTATACATTTTTTTATGGAAACATACGCCGTATATGAGACTATTGATTTCATCAGATTATATAGAAAAAAATATCTAAATAATTATCGACTTGTTTTTTTATAATTGTCTAGACTCCCAGAATTTACAATGAGTATATTAGAAATTTCAATACAACAATAGTTTTGGCAACTTCGCAAAGCACTAAGGTGAAATTTAAATGGTGAGAGAGCGGATCGATTACAACAGCCGCGGGTTGAACATGGGGATCTCCTCCATATATTTGTCAGATTAAGAAGTGATCACAACTGGACACCTAATCATTTTGTCAAGTTAGGGACCATCAGAAGTGAAATTTGCGGGGTATGTAATATTGAAGATAATACTGAACATCGGATTTAGTCTTGTCCCAAATATAAAAATAGAGATAATAGCTTTCTGTCCGAACTTCTATTAATAAGTAATACGCTACCAATACAACTTGAAGAACTTATTGATCTTACCTCCTTATATGCGCATAACTTATACGATTTTACTAAGGCCGATTATAATTTATAATTCAAACAGTCTACTTAAACTGGCCGAAGGCGAAAACTGTATTAAAAAACAATCTTGATCGTAAAGAGTCGAGTCCTAGTTGAACGAAGAAAATACCTTTAATTATCCGCAACATTAAAGCTCAGTACACTGCCTGAGTGATTTAGACAGTATCGGTCCAAAAATATAGTTAAATTACCCTCTTGAACAGATTGTAAAAATAATAATTATATATATCTCGCGGTGACGTAATTTCTCGAGCGCTAGATTACCAATTCTACAGCCGAGAGTTAGATCTCAGCTCGCGATATAAAACTTTACAACACTCTACTCCGTAACACATTATATGTGCGCGCACCTACTTTGCACATAATTATACGAATATGAAGTAATACGCGACAAATCCTATTTTGATATGGAAACTTTTTTTTTTTTTTTTTTTTAGATATACGGTAGTAAATGACACTAGGATGAATAGATAAAATAACATTTTGCGCACATAATGTTACTTAAATGAATTTAGATAATTTTTAAGGCGTTATATAAATAAATCACTTATTATGAAAAATATGCAGATTTGTTGGCGTCGCAAGTTATAGCGCAGAAGGAAATGAAAGGATTAAAATTTTAACGAAATGGAGCAGGCCGCGCACCGTTAGTATCAGGTTTTCCAGTAAAGATAGGTCGATTTAACGTTGAAACGGGATAAAACAAGCCTGTGTACCAGGTATATTTATTTTGAAAAGTCCACGTACGTCATTACGTATGGAATATAATATCGTTCGAATGCGACATGTCACGGTAGAATCCAAGTGGTGGCGCAATTTTCAACGACTCTTCCGCATAGATCTGGCTTAATTTAGGGGATATCATTGATAATGTTGACTTTAAAGTTAAGAAAATTCTAGCCGGGTTAAATCGCAATATCCCGGTGATGGCAAATTCACGTCGTCAAATAGTTGCACCCTAAATCGTTCGTGCGGAATATTATCTTGGCGTCCGCTGTGTAGCACGCAGCGTCATCGACTTGACACACCGTTATTTGCCATTCGTAATAGAATAAGAAACGACATGCCACTAAAAAAAAAAAAAAAAAAAAAAAAAAAAAAACAATATGGCCGTCACAGGCCACACAAACATCTCGCAAAATCTTGCATATTTAACTATCGCCGTTAAATTTTAGTGAATAAAAATAAATTATTAAAAAAACCAAAAAATTGAATACCTAATAATTTTCTTCGCTACTCGTTTCGGATAAATTTGCATCACCGATCGATTTAATCGTTCTGATCGATTTCCTTGTTCTTATCGGTTTGCTCGTTCGGGCGCTTTTTCTAGATTTAGTTCGTTTCGATTTTAAAATACTAATCGCTTCCGCTCGCCTCTTTAAAGCGTCTTCACGATCGCGTTCTCTCTGAGGAATAAATTCCTTTTGTTCGCCAACACGATTAGTAGCGATCAATTTTCGACTAACGAGTAATCCGTCGACGGCTGACGAGCTGCTATCGATACCGTCGCTATCTGGATTAATAACTATTTTATTAACGTCATCTTTACCGTTATTTTGTATTTTAATTTTATCCGTTCGACTAGTCGTCTCATCAGCTTTCGATTTTTTTCTACGAGATAATTTCGATTCGGCACCAGTATTCGGATATCCTCGTAACTTATTTACAGCCGTTTGAACGCGTTTACTGACGGAAGGTAATTCGTTCGGTATGCGTATTTTAGACGTGAAATAAGTTTCCAGCGTACTTTGTTTCTGCCGAAATAAAAAGAAATATATATATATATAAAATAAATAAACAACAAAAAATTATTGCAAATAAAAATACTTCCGAAATTTTTCAGCCATTAAGCTATTATCAAGTAGACATAAAAAAATAAAATATAGATGTTTATTATCAGATTAAGTTGTACAACCAAATTAAGTATTTTTGGGGTTTTATAAAAATCGTTTTTTTTTTCTTTTTCTATTTTCTTTTTTCTTTTTCTATTTTATTTTTTGTTTCGAATTTTTTACGCACGATCGAAAAGTTTTCTGCTTCTTCATCCTCTGCCGACGTTCTTTTCTTTCATCCGTCGTCCATATTGCGACAATTTTCTCCTTTTGTTTTTCTTCAAAACCTCCAAAATTTTCGATTTTTTTTTTCGAAATATTCATCTCCATTTTAAATTTCTTCTTCTATCTACATTTCGGTTAAGTCTTTCTTAAACAAACCAAGGTAGTCTACTATCTTTTCGTTAGTATTGCTGACCACATCCTTTCAAGATGGTCACAAAAATTCCATCCTTCAGTTACGCACGGTATCCGATATTTTCTCCACTATTTCGTATACTTCTTGATTCGTTCTTAATTTCAACATATCGTTTTCGAATTTTGGTTACAAGATTTTTCTTATTAGCTTTTTTATTTCCTATCTCATTCACATCGTTCAATACATCCAGACATTCCGATGTATAAAGATATTTTGGTTTTGTAATGTCGTATCTTTACCGATTTTTTTTAGGAGCTTGCCTGATTTTAGTTATATATTTCGTTTTTTAAAAAGAAATTTGTAATCCTGCGTTTTCTGCTTCTTCTTTTAAAATATCCACTGGTTTTACTGCGTCCTCAAAATCGCTAAATCGTCTGCAAAGACTGAACAAACGATTTCTACGTTATTTGCTTTATGTCTTAGCCTAATTTGTTCGAATTCTCCATTCTCTCTGATTATGTTGATTGCGATATATAAAAAAACATTTTGATTTTTAATTCGTAAATTGAATTATAAAAATATGCGTCACCGAGTAAGTACTACAGAAATACTTTCTGATATTAGTAATCGTTTCTATTGAAAATCAAATTTAGCCTTAATATCATCGGATAAAAGTATGAGCCAATTGTTTACCACGTTAAAACAAGAGATTACCAAAAACCGTTTATTACTTCGTCGCGTAAAATTATTAAAAAAAAAAAAAATTATCGTCTACGAGTTCGATAAATTTATAATTTCGTCGTTAGTGTGACGTCGATAAACATTTGAAATACTTCGAAAATAAAAACACTCGTTCGTTCGCGAACAAACGGCAGAATCTAATACTTTCAGGAATCGATTACTTTTAACCCTTCCATTCACGATGTCCACTATATAGTACATGAAATTTTAATGCTAATAAAATTTCTTATTTGCTAGTTGACGTGAACTGTCTCAATTTTAAAAGTATTTATATAATTACACTGAAAATTATCTACAGTTCACATAAGAAGCGGTATCGTACAAATAAACACGTGTAGAACATTTATAATTTTGTGTCGAAATTTTATCACGTATGACTAAAAGCTCGAGTACTTTTGAGAAACGATTACTTTAATGAATTAACAAGCGGCAGTGTTAATATACTAATGAATGTGAGCACTAAGTACTGAATTGAAATATATAACGGTAATTTGAAGACTATATATCTGGCAATACACATTTTTGAAATTAGAAAAAAGCCGAATTTTTATAAAAATTTTAATTTTTTATTTCAGTGTATAGATAAAACGTTAATAACGTGAAAATGTTATTATCCATAATCCCTGTTCACGTTAAGAAATAACACGAGATATTCATTCTCAACATACGTAATAAGTATAACATATATAGTACTGAAATAAAAAAATACACAGAAATAAATAATGTAAAACGTCAGATTACTATCGAAATAGCTGCTTTAAGGAGAGATGTTTAATCGGTGCATAATAAGAACTATTCCGAGAAAATCATTTGGTCTAAACGACCAATGATGATGTTGAGTACCCTAGAATTAAATATAAGTCCAATTTAAAATTTATATAAGTATACGAATATTTTAAGGCTAATTTTAATTTTAATGCATATATATATATGAAAATTACGCATAGTATTCCGAAATAAACAAATCCGATTAATCTGAAACGTCAACTATATAACCAATGTGTATTTCCGATTCTTATATATGGTTCGGAAACAGGGCCATATATAAAAACAAATTTAAAAAGGATAAGGAAAGCTCAGACGGCACATGAAAGAATGATGCTGGATATAAGATTATCAGATCATAAAAAGAATGCATGGATACGTGAACAAACACAGTTGGATGATGCAATGGAGCGGATGGCTATAACAAAATGGAACTGGGCTGGCCACGTGACTCGTAGAAAAGATAACAGATGGTTAAAGCGGATGTTACAGTGGTGGTCAATGGACAGAAAAAGAAAACAGGGAGGTCAATGACGCGGTGGCAAAATATAGTAAACGTAGCTGGGAAAAATTGGTTGAGGAAAGGCCAGGACAGAAGTGAGTGGAAGACATTGGGGAAAGCTTTCATTCAGGAGTGGATAGACAAAGGCTTATCGTGATATATACATAAAACATATCTAATAAACATCGTAAGAAAATAATCGTCTATACTAATCTATTTTAGTAGTATTTACTACTCCATGCGACTACGAGCAATAAGTATTCAATACTCAGCACTCAACCCCGGTATGAAGAATCGGACGTTGTCAATTCTTTTAACACTTTGAAATCTGCAGACGTGCCATGCAAGTTTCTACAGTTCTCTGGCTCTCGTCGGGATTACAAAGAATAAAACACCTCTGGCACCACGACGATAGACGGTTGTTTTTTGACGTATTTTCAAAATTAATCGCACACTTAAAATTTACCCTTTTTGGAAACGGAAAAATATATATTTTTATTTTACAGAATGTCTAAATTTTTAGTAAATATAATTCATCATCATCTTCTGGTACAACACTCCGCGGACTGGTTCGCCCCTATGCTTGTCTTTTTCCACTCGTATCGGTTATTGGCCATTCTTTTCATTTCCGAGTAACTGGAGAATCCGGAATCCCTCTTCAGATTGTCTACCCAGCCTAATCGTAGTCTACCTCTTATTCGTTTTCCTGGTATATATCCTTCAATTGCATCTCGTAGCAATCCATCCTCCATGTCGTAACACATGCCCCATCCAACATAGTTTTCGTTTTTTAATCTGGTTCAGCATTTGCCGCCTTTCATTGACCCGTTTTAAAACTTTTTGGTTTTTTGTATTCTCCGTCCACCTAATTTTCTCCATTCGCTTCCAGCACCACATTTCAAATGCTTCTATCCTATCCTCTTCTCGTTTTGTGCACGTCCATGTTTCCGATCCATAAAATGCTACTGGCCACACGTATGTTTTTATAATGCGTTTTCGCAGCTCTATGGGCATTGTTCTGTTGGTTATTATTTTTATTTTTTTCAGCATAGCCTGTTTCGCTATGGCAAGTCGTTCCAGTATGTCTTGGGAGCTACGCCCATCTTCAATAATGATGCTTCCCAGGTACTTGAATGATGAAACCTGCTCTATGTTTGTTCCGTCGATTACTATATTCATTTGTTGCGGTTTTATCCCTATTGTCATTACTTTGGTCTTTTGCATCCGTACTTTTTTGATGATTTATTTACTTTAATTATCATTTTTTGAAGCATATGCGGGCTATTTGCTAATAAGGCCAAATCATCAGCATATCTGATAGTTCGTATCTTTCGTCCTCCTACTTTTACACTATATCTCGTATCTTTAAAGGCCTCTAGTAGAATTTGCTCTGCTATGATATTAAATAAATCCGGTGACAATGGGCAACCTTGTCGCACTCCTCTTTTGATTTTGACTGGTGCTGTTTCACCATCTACTGTTCTAACTACGGCTTGTTGACTATTATACAGCTGGTAAATGATATTAATGATCGTACTTGGACAGCCGATGCGCAGAAGCGGAAACAGCTGGTCTCAGTTCACCCTGTCAAAGGCCTTTACATAGTCTATGAAGCATACATAACATATGTCTTCCCCGACTTATATAACGTTCTCCTAGGACACGCATGATCGTATTGCGTCCCGTGTTGACATTCCAGGGCGGAATCCAAATTGACTGTCATCTAAGTATTGGTTGATGTATGTCGATATTCGTTGTTTTATAATGCGCAGTAGAATTTTTAATGCGTGGCATAGTAGGCTGATTGTTCTGTAATCTGTGCAAGTTTTTGCCATGTATTTTTTTGGTATTGGGATTTTATGCAAAATTCCTTCGGCCATTGCTTCGTTTCCATTATTTTATTAATGATTTCATACAGTCGGTTTTTTACACCATTTCCCGCATGCTTTATAAGTTCTGATTGTATATTGTCCATGGTTGACGGCTGCCGCGACTCTTCAATCGCGCCACTAGATCATCTGGCTGGAAGTCGTCTAGGTCTTTGGAAGGAACGGGTCGGTGGTATAAACATAACGGGACATGTCCCGCGTTGAGGAACATCGGCTCGGGGAAGGTGGAGGGCCTTCTAAGTGAAACAAAATTCACTGTATATTGTCCATCTCTGGTGCTTTTTGGAACGGTAAATACTTTAGTGCAGATTCGAATTCTTCATACAGTATTGGGTTATTCTCTGCTTCTTCATTATCAGTATGTTGTAGGGGGGCCCATGCTGTCGTATCTGCATAAAGTGTTTCAACATAGTTTCGCCATATTGTTGCTTTCGCTGCGGTATCAATGATTACATCCCCATTTATGTCTATTAGTGTCCTACATCTATACCCTGATATATGATTTGATAATTGTTTGATTTTTCTATTCGATAGATCACTGCGTCCTTTGCCTTCCAGGTTTTCAATTTCCTTACATTGCTTGTTCCACCAGTTTTCTCGCGCTTTCCTACATTTCCGTAATATCTCGTTTATTAGTTGTCTAAAGATGTCTTACCCATGTTTAATTTTTTTCGTTCTTATAACGTCGTTTCTTATCTATTATTTCAAGTATATCATTGGTAATCCATGGTTTCCGTATTTCTCTCTTCTTTTCACCAAGTGTCTCCTTAGCTGCGAACCTGATGGTCTCTCTTATTTTTGACCAGTTTCCATTAATATCTTCGTTGTCTGTTTGATTTTTCTTATCTAGTTTTTCTATCATAACTTCTGTTATATTTTTAAAAAGATTACTTATTATGTCGTCTTTCAGTTTTTCTGTATTCCATTTTGGAGGACCTGTTA
The DNA here is from genome assembly GCA_032883995.1 of Coronaproctus castanopsis. Lineage (NCBI taxonomy): Eukaryota > Metazoa > Arthropoda > Insecta > Hemiptera > Monophlebidae > Coronaproctus > Coronaproctus castanopsis. The sequence goes on along the minus strand of CM065052.1, from coordinate 17,687,519 downwards.
GTCTTTTAGGTTTCTTCATCTGTAATCTTGTGTTTATTATTACAAGCGAGTGATCTGTATCTGCGTCAGCCCCTGGGTATGCCATCGATTTTTTCATTTGCTTCACCAGAATATAATCCACTTGACATATATTACCACTTAAAAATTTAATATAGATCCGACAATATATATTATGTAACTTTTGAATTTTTACAAATTAAAAATGAGTTTTCTAAAAAAAAAATATGAACCTTGCGACTGAATTAATTGGTGTATTGTTATTATATCACATGTAGTTTTTAACTTAAAAGCAAAACAATAACATAATTTATAACTAATATTCATATTTTGTGTGGAGAATTGTAAAGCAATCTGAACTGCGCAATCCCACATTAGGACTAGTCAAATTGGTTCTGTGTAACGTATTGGAATAAAAACCGTATTGAAGAAAAAAATAATCGAACTATGCATATTACAGACGTGCAATTTAAACGAGTAAAAACATATTTGATTCCATAATGAAAAACGTGCACTACACGTCAACCGTCGTGCCATAGATTTTTTCTTGCCCCACAGCCGTCGGCAGGATACGAATTTGTAAAACGTGTATTGCACATCAGCCGTCGTGAGAATGAGTTCTATTTTTAGGAATGCCGTCTTCAAAGTGTTAACAATCAGATTTCAGTAGACGAGTACCCCCATCACTAACTGTATATAGTAGTTTACTGTTGTTTTTATTTGTTATTATTTTCTATTATAATATATTAAAATTAAATTCAAAAATTGGATTCGAAAATACGATTTTATTTTGAGAAATTGATTCTCAGAATCATAATATAATAAACGAACCATATCAGACGATAATAGCTCGTAGAGTATATTAACGTACTTACATTTCGATTTATTAATCTTTTCATTACGGGCAGTAGTAACTGGTCGGACTTTTCTTTTTTCCAGCCAAATTTCATACTCGTATATTCTCTCAATCGTTCCAAATCCGGCGATGCCCATGAAAATGTTTCTTTTGAATCGTCCACGCTCGGATACAGATAAGCGTTTATGACAGCTGCGTTAGGAAAACCTTAACAAAATTAAAATTTTTTAAAAAATAAATTCTATTTTCATATTTCGAATTAAAAAATTATTAAAACGAATAATCTTACAATAATAATAATAATAATAATAATAATAATAATAATAGTAATATATAGGTGACCCAGAGAAGACGGACGGTTTTGTTTTTTTGAATAGCGCAATTGGCAACACTGCTACAACGCAAACCGCGTGCTCCACGTTTAGTGTACATACACGAGAGATTCGGTTTTGTCCAGTTTCAGTTATCATTGCATCCTATATAACGAGAAGGAGCGCGAGTTTTGCGCGGAACGTTATTTTCTCACGACCGTGCAAAGAGTTTCGAAAAGTTTTATGAGGATAAGAGCCGCGTTCAAAAAACACGTCCACGAGATCTGCAAGACCTGAAAACTAGGATTTATTTCGAAAATTCGGCGACATACGTTCGAAAAAGTCTTCGAAAATTTTATAAAGACTGAATGAATGTATCGTTGCTAATGACGGTCATCTTAACGATATTGTGTTCCACAAACGATTGTAAGCTAATCTTTCGTTTTTCAATTTTTGAATAAAATTTCATTAAAAAATTTTGGACGAGTAGTTTACGAGTTATTCAAAAAATCAACAAAACCGTCCGTCTTCTCTGGGTCACTCTCTATATATGTGTTCAGTGGTCAAGAAAAGAAAAAGCGCGAAAAAATCCGTTATTATTCACGAAATTAATATGAAACTAAACGATCGTCTTTTATACGTGAACCAAATTGACCTTGGAAAGACTCCTGAAAATACAATAAATAATCATCATCAACATGATCATCAATCGATCAATCAATATATTTCAGGTAAATAAAGCTACATTTTACGATATGTTTTGTATCTTTCGTCGGTTTTTTGTTTTATCTTTTTCTTCGCACATTTTTAAACTTCCTTTGTTAACAATTACGTTTCTCACGTTACTTTACCATTACTATTGGTATTAAAGAAATGAACATTCAATAAACAACATTAGACGTGCGGATGATACGGTGTGAATCGTTAGAAACCTTCAGGGCGGGCATAAAATTGTCGATTCGGTTAATGCGTATAGCGAGGAACTGAATTAAAAATAAATGTATCTAAATTGTTCATTTTCAGGGCGGGATTATGTAATCTACGCGTTGATGACAAAGTCGTAGAAAAAGTTCCACAGTTTAGATATTACGAAGCGCTCATAAATAAAGTAATCCAGTTGTGGAAATCAAGTCCACGGTCGAACAAGCAAGACATCTATAAAGTGGAAATACTAACGCCCAGTACGGGCTACGAATAGTTGAATCTTCGTCATTATATTTATAGGTCAATTCAAATTCGTCATATCGCGTACTTTTCGCTATGTTGTTCGGTCGCTAGTTGTCGTGTTTCACACTGAATCAACGCACTAGTGTTAAACTCTATTGAAAGTTTATTACACGGTGAACTTATCTCTATTGCATTATCTTATCTCGCGTCAAAACTTTATACACGCGTATTCGCTCGCTGTGAATTAAATTACAATGAGGCTAGTCCTCCGTTCTCTACCCGCTCACTACCAAATAACTCCAATCGGTCCGCATCTGGTTATCAACAACAGACCGACGTAACTGTCGAAATCTTAACCAAAGAAACATCGGTACCATCACTCAAAATAGCACCTCACCGCAATATTGCAAATTAATTCACCCTGTCCTTTCTCAATGATTTATACGACAACAAAGCCCGTGGCGCAATTTACTACTATATGTGTAAAATTGGTCCCAATTAACTAAATTATATACTAAAATTGAAGCCAATCGGGGCAAAAGTAGTGTTACTCTAGTCATTCAAAAAAATTAAAATAAAATCTTAAGCAAAAACGTACTTTCAGAAATGACGACGTCTTTTAACTTTTTCGTCAACGGCATTTCTTTCTTCCGATTACTTTTCCACCATTGTTTAAAATTCTCCAAAGTAGACATCACTTCGGTAACTACATTTTCTGAAGCCGATGACGTCGACGAATCTTTCTTAAAAGAAGCTAATATTTCCATAGCAGTTACAGGTCCAACACCGGTTAAGCCAACTGTATAATCGCTACCGACTAACAACGCTAATTGTATCATCTGTTCTCTAGTTAATTCTAAATGAAAAAAACCGCAATTTAAATACATTACCTAGGACATAGAAATTGAAATTTATAAATATAATATATATATATATATATATATATATATATATATATAATGTATCAATTCTTCGTCTAATATGAACATATGGGATACGATTCTTGGGATGGACATCGAAATCAAATAGAACCATCATCTAATGGAGGCAAAATATTATCAATGAATAATATATCCATGAAAATTTGCAGTTACCGATGTTCAAAGGTGTAGTTCATGACAAGTTGGTATAAAGAACGACTTTAAAATCATGCCAATATCGAAGCTGATCGACTATTGTTAAATAAAATGCAGTCGCTCGATTACGTTATTAGGACTATTATTGTAAGAAATATTATTAAAATAATATATATGTATATAGAAAAAAATTAAATTCCGTGTTTTATTTAGTTATGTACTTTTTAGAGCACATTTTATGGCAATAAGTCTACTGAAGTCAAGGAAAGATAGGAGGAGAAAAATTAAAAACAATAAAATTCGCGGATGACCAGGTGATATTAGCAGGATCTCCTCATATGCTTCAAAAGGATAATACACCGTTTAAATAAAGTAGGAAAGGTATTTGGTATAGAAATCAATGTGAATAAAACAAAAATAATAAAGATTGGAAAGAAACCGTGACCATTTTTTAAATAAAAATTCACGGAAAAAAAAATTTGAACAAGTACAGAAGTTTAAATACCTCGGACAGATTATAATGGAAGATCTGTACTGTGACGATGAAATTAGCCGTCGGATTGGAATAGCGAAATACGCATTTCAAGAGAAGCTATATTAAGACACAAGTCGATGCCATTCGAAAACGGATATTGAAGATGTATGTATGGCCTGTAGCTCTTTATTGTGCTGAAACCGGGACGTTTAATAAAAGGAATATCGACAAATTACAAGCGTTCAAAATGTGTGCTCGAAGGAGAATGAAGCGGATAATTTCGGTAGAAAAAGTCAAAAATAAACAAGCGCTCCAGCGAATCGAAGAGAGAAGGTCTTTAATAAATCGAATAAGGAAAACACGTATAAGTTGGATTGGCCATGTACTTCGACACGGCGGATACCTGTGAGATATCTTTAAAGGTTAAATTCAAGGAAAAAGAATCCGTAGGAAGCCGAGAAATACCTTTGTAACAACTTTGATAGAAAATTACACTGAATTAAAAAGAACTTCAGCGGGAATATTGGAGAACTATTGTCATGTCGATGGACCAGTCTTAGGACTGCATAAAAATGATGGTGATGAACCACAAATTAGAGGCGATCGAAATAAATTCGAAAATAATAGTTGAACGATTACACAATGTCGACTAAACAACACGAATAGATTCAACATTAACACGCTGAAATCTAATACATTATCAAATAATATTCCTCTTTTTACACGACATTTTAGGGTAAAAAATATTATTATTTTTTTTTTTTGTGTTTAAAAAAAGAAAAAAATCATTCGATAACCAAAAATCGGATACGATCGAAATCAATTCGGAAAAAATAATTTAGCGATTATATTATCTATCGTACAACACTATACCAAGTGTATAGAATGACCATAAAGTGGAAACACTAACACTTTATGTTATAATTATCACGCATTTGTGCACTCTATCGCGACACGCCTCCTGAGCCCACAATGTGATCAAAGTAACCCAATACGCAATGATTAATAGTCGGCGTGTTCTATATTTCCTATATATATATTCATCTGGTTTTTTTTTTGACATTTTGGAATAAAACACTTTGAAATATACCTAATAATAATAATAATAATAATATAATTAACACGAAAAACCAATAACTTACTGAAGAAATTTTCGATATCGTTATAACGAAAATTTAAAACAAATTTTCGATTATCGAAGAAATTTTTATATACTTTCTGACCTCCAAAAAGCCAAATATCGCTATCATCAGTAATAGTACCTTCTGTTAACGATATCTTATCCATGAAAGCGCATTGAGCTTCAGCTTCCATGGGTGCGACGACAAACGGTATACCGAATAGACGTAATAATTCCTGGAAAATAAAACAACTTAGCGGTTAATACGTAATTTAAAGTGTTTTTTATTTTATTTACTAATTTATTTATTTATTTTCTTATAAATGCAATCTCATAACCAAGTAATCTAAGAGCGAAAAAAAACACAATTTTAATTAATTTCCGCTGACAGATATTTTATTGATGCACGTTAAAAGGTAAATGGATCAGATCACATAAAACGATGTGAGAAAACTTGAATAAAATCTGAAATGAATTTTTTCTATATTATACTTTATATTTAAAAAAATCATGTAATTCCATCCGCAATGTAAACATACGTACGGCGTTTGTTTATTTAGAACTTTAATTATTCATTTTATATTTTTTTATTTCTTTAATTTATTTATTTAACATATATGAACTGTTACAAATTTTCTTAATAGTTTTAAGTAAATACATAATAGATAACTTAATGAATAAAACAAAATAAGTAAATCTATTGGCTCACTCTGAGCTTTGAAATAGCTTTTCATTCAGAATTGGGCTAAAAAAAAAAGAGAAAAAAAACTTCCTCGTAGTTTATTATATTTGTTTTTTTTTTCTCGAGTATTTCGATGACAACTTTAGTGAGTTTTGGAGTTGTTCTTGTTCCATACAAGGTCTTTCATTAAAATCTCCTCGTTCGTATTATATTTCTCCCTGATATTATTAAAATTTTTGTATATTTTAAAGGTGTGATCAGGTGAATATCTTCTGCTTCTTTACATTTTCTGCAGAGGCTGTCGTTACGGATGAACCTTTTTAATTAACTAGAAAAATTGCCGTAACTTGTAAAATATTGTGTTCGGAAAAAGTTAGTACTGAAGTTTTTAGTCTTTCGATTCTACGAAAAGTTGGATTGGACGATAAGGATGTACGAATCATTATAAATCTCTACTAGAACCAAGAAGCCTACGTACAGGTTGAGGGAGATAAGTCTAGGATTAAGGAAATCCGAAGAGGGGTGAGGTAAGGATGCGTGTTACCACCAACTGTATTCAATATATACTCAGAACAAATCTTTAAAGAAGCCCTCCAAGGATCCGGAAGAAGGATATTAATAGTTAATGGAGAGCGCCTGAATAATCTCCGATACGCAAATGATACTGTAATTCTCACGGATAACTTTAGAGGTCTTCAAACGTTGATGAACAAAAGTAGTAGAAAGTAGCAGTAAATTTGTTCTGGAATTGAACTTCAACAAAACTAAATATATAGTAATGAGCAAGACTGATCATAAAAAACAAAAAGATAGGAGTTAATCATCATATATATTCGGGAACTATAATAAATGATTCTCAAGAATTAAAATGCAGACAGAGAAAGCAAAAGGAATGCATTTAATAAAGTGAATTACTCACATGTAAGGATCCAAATTTACAACAAAAATAAGACTACTCCGACGTTATGTTGTTTCAATACTCTTAATGGAGTGGAATCATGGACTTTGACGGAAAGCACGTCGGAAAAGTTGAGTGCTTTGAGATGCGGTTATATCGTCGTATTCTGAAAATTCCCTTGCATGCAGAAACGTACCAACAAATATGTTTTATTGAAGATGAACAAAGAACTGGAAATCCTGAACACAGTAAAATCCAGGAAATTAAAATACTTAGTCCACATAATGAGAAATGAAAGAAGATATGAATTGCTGCAGATTATTCTTTACGGCAAGATAATGGGACGAAGAAAAATATCTTGGATCAAGAATTTAAGAACATGGCTTGAAGCAACATCCAACTCTTCAGAACAGCAATGGACAAAACCACAATAGCTAATTTGATCGCGAACATCCACGGATACATACTGAAAAAGAGAATCTTGCTTCAATATCAGGTAATAGAGCCTCTATACGTCTGTCGGTTGTCAGATCTGTATTGTTTTATTTTTAATTTGAGTCATTATAATTTTCCATAATTTACTGTTCACACCATTAAGTCTGTTCTTAATTTTCAGTTTTTTAATTACATTGATTTAAATGCAGATTTACCATAGTTATCCCTGCTATTACATGTACAGAGCTATAAGAAACAGTTCTATATGCTGATATAACATTTACGAGAATTAATCTTTGTAAGGACTTTAATTTTTTGACATCAGCTTTGTTCAATTTATTAAAGTATGTTAAGGATCCGTATTCTATGATTGATCTAAAAAGACCATTACAAAGTATAATTCTTTTACTTGTGTTATATCCAAATTTATTGCGATGCAATGATCTCAATTTATTATAAAATTTTCTAATTTTGAAGGTTGTATATTGTACATGTTTATTGTAATAAAATTTTTTGTCTATTATTTCTCCGAGGTATTTAATTTCATCGCTAAAGGTCAGATTTTTATTATTTAATTTTATTTTTTTGCTCGATATCCTGCTGGAATTTCTTATTATTATGTTTCCCTGTAGTAAGCAACATATGTGTCTTGTCAAAGTTTAAATTTAGGCCAAGTTCTGTAATTTTGGAATTTATTGTTTCTATTGTATTGTTAATTATATTAACGTTTCTTATTTCATAGATTCCTGCGATCGCCAGAATATCATCGGCGTAACTTATTATTTTAATGCATTTATTTTCTTCGACTACTTTATGAATAGCTGACATAGCGATGTTAAATAAAATCGATGGATGTTAAATAACATCGATGGATGTTAAATAACATCGGTGAAAGTGCAGACCCTTGAGATACTCCCGCGATAAGTTTATACTCAAGGATTAGTTTGTTTTCTTCATCTAATAAACTAATATGACCGAGCATGAGCAGAAAATAACTTAATAAACAGGTATTTACCAGCAACGTCATGCTTTACTGACGGCACCAAATCGCTATAGCATTCTATTAATAGTTCTAAAGCATGCGCATTCTCCATTAATGATTTATGTTATCCCATACGATTGCATGATTCTTCTTCTACATATGATGCAGAATTATACGGTATATTTTTCTGTCTTCAACATTTACTCCTAAATCCTAGCAACACCAAAACACTAATTGTAACGGACTCCCTTGCCGCTGTATCAGCCTCAAGAACACAAAATCAAAAAATCCTCTTATTAATCGCATACAATCTCTTCTTTACCAATTATCACAAGATACAGATCCAGTATTCCTCTTATGAGTTCCCGGTCATAAGGGAATTGTGGGAAACGAAACAGTGGATAGGGTATCCCATTAAACACAGCCCTCAAATATATCATTTACCATGACTGGCAACAGAAGTGAAACTCATACCACTATAACTTCCTTCTTGCCATCAAACCTACTGTAGGCTCTGCCTTGATCACATATCACTCTCTCATGACCGTCTACTGCAGCGTACCAGCCCCCACATTTTTGTCCCTTTTGTTTACTTCCAAACCCCTTGCCATAGTTACTATACTGCCTACACTCTACCCCTACCGACTACATATTCATCCGCGTACCATATCTGGTTTCCTCTCCAACAGTTCTTCAACTATTCCCTCAATTATACAATTCCTTTCCTCTTCTAACCTCATTTACTACATCTAACTGTTAAATCAGGTAAACACGGCATTATGAAATAAGAATAAAATAAATATTGTCCTATTTTCTATGAAACTTTCAATCAACTATAAAAGTTGTAAATGAATGCTACTAGTTTACATTATCTTTAGTACACTGGACCATTTTATCTGGTCAAAAGCTTCTTGTACTCAAAACTTATTAATATCGTATATTTAAACGAATTCCTAAAAGCATAGCCAACTCTGTGGAATATCCTTCTCTGTAACCGTCAGTTTATCTAGAGTATTTTTTTCGATATTTCTCGGTTTAAATAATATTTAATAAGTTTTTCATACGTGCTTTCCCCAATCCTGAGCAGCGTTACTGGTCTAAACGCATTAACATTTCTGGGCTTTATTCTAGGTTTATTTATTAACTTTAATTTTCCATTTTTCCAAATATCTGGAAATGAATTATGATTTATTTTTTGAAAATTGTTCTTAATACTTCTGGGTTATATTTATGTATGATTTTAATCATCTTGTTAGAAATATTGTCACATCATTTGCTTTTTCATTATTCAGTATTATGTTCGTAAGTAATAAATCCTTCGTTTGGATGTTGTTGGAAGTATCTGTGTAATCGTCGGGTGAATCTTTAATGTTAGGAAAAAGATATATAATGATTCCTTCATATTTTTCTGTTTCATTTGTTATTATTCTATCATTTGATAATTTTAAAGGTGGAAATTCGAATTTCTTATACTTTCCAAGTAATATGTTTGCATTCAAATATTTCCTCTCTATATTGTGATTTAATATATAATAGGACCATACTGAGGAGTGTCTAATGTTCTTGTTTATTCTTTAATTTATATTTTTATAGCAGTCTTATGATTTTTCTAATCCTTTTTTTTTTTTTTGTATAAACTGAGTTTATCATTCCACCAAATGATGGGTTTTCCTGTGTCAGTTTATAGTTAGAAGTAAATAAAAAAAAAAGTACTATTATAATTATTTATTTATAAATGACAGAATTTAATGTAGGAAAAACTATAGTTTACTTCACGTAACAAACATAGTGATTATTTTTAGATATAATAACAAAATTTTTTGTTCTTTAGTAAATGTACTGTTAGCGGTGTTCGGAATTGATGTAAGAACACTTTATTATAAATTTATTCGATTTATCGAAACGTTAATAGGAAATTGCATTTTAAAATAATGTAATTAAAGTCGATTATAATTAAATTGTTTAAATTTATGTTTTCAAAAGATATATCGTTTATAAAATATAAAACGTAGTATACACGAACCTGTGCTTCCAGTACCATTTGTTCTGAAATGGAAGAGCCTAATCTTTCTTGTTTGCCGTGCTCTTGCTGTAAGCCTTTCTGCATTTCCTCAATGTCACTCTACAAAAAGATACAATAATTAAAACGGATTAGTCATCATATTTTACTGATCAAATTATAAAAAGTTGGTTTTATAACTTGAAAAAAATAATACGTGAATAGTAAACTATCTCGATCAAAGTTATGCAAAATAAAATAGATCAAATCGAAGAAAGTTCACTCTTGGGGTCGATGTTTTAGTCATTTAGCAATATTAACAAGGTTAGTAACTGTTCTCGGAAACCTTAATATAATTATTACAGATGATGCAAACTTTTACGATACAATTTAATGATTAAAAAAAAATAAGACAATGATTCTTTCACCAGGACTTAAGGCGGGAATTCCTAAAACGACGCTTTCTCTTAATATTGTTAAGTTTACTTCTTCGTTAGCTTTATTTCATACTTGCGTTTACCTCTCACTCGGCGAAATCTTACGATTTCTCTTTTGACGATAGCTAATTAGAAAATTCGAAATTATTTCTTTTAATCTCGCCATTCGAAGGTCTAGCAAGCCCGTTCAAAATCTCTTGACACTTTCACTGTTTTGTCGGCGCTTGTTACACCGTCTATGATATATATATATATATATATATATATATATATATATATATATATATATATAATATGTTTTATATAATATGGAATGTAGTGATTTTTTATAAAAAATCAATTGAAAATTAGTTAAATCACTAATATTTATTTTCTACCATCAAATATTTTTAAGTAATTATATTTAATTTATATTTTTAAAATTATGATTTTTAAAAAATATTTCACTTGATAATGGCGTAAATGCCGAAAAGCTTTGTGTTTTCTATAAGAAAATAAATATTAATGATTTAACTAATTTTCAATTGATTATATATATATATATATATATATATATATATATATATATATATATATATATAGTATCAAACCACTCTCTAAGTTTTCATGTTATAAGCGACAGCATGCTCTCCCCTATGAAGCATTATATTGCTTTGATCTTGTTTTTTTCACAGAAATCCACGTTCGCCGTGCTTATCCGTATATATGCGCACATATGCATATACATATAAACGCTTAATATATACCATTTTTTAATTCTAAATTTACATACACACTAATAAAGGACGTGTAACCCTTTTGGGGTGTTACATATCATACGCATTAAGAGAAATAGTTGGATTGAATGGAAAAATACAAAGTAACACCTGATACAAAACGTTAGTCGTTTTACTACTCAGATGATGAATACGAAAAATGTAATCAGCAAGCCGAAAAATATGAAAATAAGCAAAGGATAAAGATGAGAAAGAATACATTTCGCCTCGATTAATGAAATGTAATTAAAAAAATAATAATAATAATGATAAAAAAACGGCTGAAGATTTTTTGTTTATTCCTAACACGTCAGCTATAATTTCAATCAGTAAGCCACGATTTACATCTTAATAACCAAGAGTGGTAATTTTGTAGTTTTTCATCATTTAATTCTTTCAATCGCGCGGTTTTACATGAAAATTTACTAACAAAATTGTATATATTCCGGTCCACACGAAATGTCTCAATTTCAAAAATATTTATATAGCCGTTTAGAAAATGTGCATTTATAATTTTGCGACAAATGTTGATAATGTTAGTACATCTGCAAGAGAAGAAATCGCTTAAAAAATGTTTATCGTTTAAAAATAAATAAAACAGTATCATCTGTTATTATTTTAACATAACATTTATTTGATTTTTCTTTTTTAACGATCAATAATATCTTCAATACGCATCATATTTCCATTAACCGCGTTAAAATATTTTCATAAACCGCTATATGTTTCACGCTCGAAAAGAATATGTTCCATATTTTTTCGCTTTCGCACCGATCACATCAGTCGGTTCTAGTAATTTCGAACCTACGAAAGTATATTTGTCTAACTACGATCGAGAAAAACGACTTAGACGTTGTATCCAATTCGATTAAAAGAGATTTAATTGAAAATAAAAAGGAATAAAAAAAATAATAATCTTTAAAAAAATCTAGAACGACTCAATCTGTTAACGTGATCGTTATAATAAAGTACATTTCTATAATTTAGCCGATTTAAATATAAATTTAGACACACGCGCGCCTATAACTGGGAGCCAATTTTTGTACAGTTTTAAGGCAATGAAATTGACTACTAAGTAAATGTAATTTCTGACGGCTGAAAATACATTTTCATAGAGTACATATTCTTTTTTTTTTCAAACAATTTAATATCCCGTATTACAAAATTACCCACAAAGTTATAATAATAAATTTTTATTTTGATAACCACCGCTACACTTGAACAATGAAAATTATAAATTCGTCTATACTGTACGATTTATAGGTTTTTTATATTATCTTTTAAACTATGAATAATCGCATTTTAAATAATAACGGAAAGCTTTTTCTATACTACAGAACGATAGTTTTCATACGAATCTAACTTACCATATCCTTATTAATATAATACCGTTTTCTATATAATAGAACAATAGTTTTCATTAAAAAAAAACAACACATAACTTATCATATCCTTATTAATATAATATAGATTTATTTTTTATTAATTTACTCATAGCTACGCTACTCTAAGAAATAGCAATTAATAATAATAATAGAAATAAAAATTATCCGAATGAATTTGATAAAAAGTGATGAGTCTTACCTGCTTTTTTATCAAATTCTCGAAGGATAGATTCTCATTAGACTGCGTGGTTCTTTTAGTACTGACATCGGCATTCGATCGCTTAAAGAAAATTAACAAAATTAATCTTATTCTAACTTTAGATAAAGTTTAAATCGTATATATTTAAATACGGAAATGTTCTCGCCATTCATAATCACAATAACATTTGCTTTTCATTATTTTTTTTTTTTAATTAAATTTATTAAAATAACGAAAGCAAAGTGCACACTGTCCTTTCGGGTATCGCTGTGGCTCTATTTCAATAGTTAAGATATATTCAAAATGACATTCACCAAGTTTGTTACTGAAGTTAACATCGATTTAGATTTAGTACTAGCTAAAAGGTATATAATATCAAATAGGTAATTAAATGATCTTCGAAATTCATTTTTATTCAAAATTGCGACGTCATTATTAATTTAAAACTTTCTTTTGTAATTTTCCAATTTATTACATTCGAACATTGTATATATCGCGTATCATTTAAATTTTTCTTTAATCGTTCCATACACATTGAGCTAATGATAACATTAAATTTCGTTAAAGAACTGCATGAAGTACCGTGTCCGTTTTAATAAACTATCTAATCGCGAAGTTTGAAAGTTTTTAAATTAGTTCACAACTTCGGGAAGAAATCATTGATTAATGTACCAGTTATAGCTTTAACATCCAATTCTTATCATTTTACTAAAGTTTGTCCTCTTTTCTGAAGAATTCTATATTTTGTTGCGTACGAACTATTTATTGCTGTTCTTGAAATTTTAAAATTATTTACTCCTCATCCGTTCTATTTTACGATGGATGAGACGAACTCCTGATACACCCAACTGACACACGTGTCGTTTCGAATTTTACTTGGAATCAATGTATTATTCAAATACAGCTTTGTATAATTTTATTTTTAAAGTTGCAGTAGTAAGTGTATCAATGAAAGGCTAAGAAGCAATTGTATCTTTCAGCAATTTTATCACGTAGATAATCTAAATATTTACTGAAAAATACTCAGATATTTAACATATTTTTAAATTCTAGTTTGTTTATTGTTAACCTTAATTAATTTCATGTTTATTAATATATATATATATATATATATATATATATATATATATATATATATATATATATATATATTTTCTATTGAAACCGTTAATAAATAAAATAACTGATATAAGAACAATATAACATGAGTTATATCAATTGCTTGATATCATTATTGTAAAAATTATTCTATTTTCATCTAAGAGTAAAGAATAAATTTCAAATTTTCAGTGAAAATGTAATTCGTGAAATCGTAATATCAATACGTTTCCAGTAGGAATATTATAATGACTAGTTTCAAATTCTCATTTATCGCAAGAGAAAAAATTATATTCTTCCGTTAGCTTTTAGTTTTAGAAAAATGCTGGCGAACATGGAACTTTATTCGCAGAGCGCAAAAATGGCGTCATTTTTTTTTGGGCTCCAAAGCGGTTTATCCATTAAACTTTATAACATAGTTTTAATTAAACAAAATTATCTTAACTATATGAATATGTTACAATTAATAAACCTATATAAACGGATGTATATGTGCATATTATCTGTAGAGAGTAAAAAAGGATTATTGACAGGAAAAGGAACGTGTAGAGATATGAGGTGATTATAGAAGGTGCCACAGGAGTCACGGTAATGTGAACATTCCCCAGGAAAATGTGATTTTCGTCTGCGATACAGTGGATATCTGAAGGATGTGAACAGAACGGAGAAGCAACGAGATGCATTTGAAAAAGTGTTGCAGACGATTTTTCCCAAAGCGTAGTCTACATAAAGCGACAATAAAACCACGAAGTCGACCCACTCAGGGTAGACAAGGAAGCTCAGGCTGAAGCAGTTTATATCGTGTAACATTATAGGGTTATCTCAAGTAGCTTTCCATTATTCTTTATGTGCTCTCTTAATGATAGACAGAAGATCGATGCAGGGTATGTAAGCAATATTTGATGCTATTTAATCAGTGGAAAATGAGATGTCATTAATTTTTACGCTTCGAACAGCGACCTAATCTTAAAATGTAATTACTAAAACATTCGCATATTGTTTCGTTTTATACACGTGGATGTTTTAACACACTTGTTGAAAGAGGGACAATTAATCCGCTGTTATTTGTTTTTGTTCACTGATAGGTAATATTGATAATATATAAAAAACTATTCGATCGTTATAGTCGGTTTTCTAATTCGATCTGACTACGTCTCTTCAGTCGTCTGAATGGCACACTATTGCGTAAGACGTTGGCTGCTAGTGGATTGATGTGTATTTTAAGCCGATGCAGGTATCTTACAGCATAGCTTCTGATTACTTCTTTATCAGTCCGTATAAGGAGATCATTGTGTATGTAGTCGTTACGGACATAGCATGTATTCCGCAAGACTTTAGATTGAAATTTTCGTATTATGACCATGTTAGAGTTGCTCGTTGTACTCCAAATCTGGATGTCGTATGAAAAATTTGGTTTTAAAGTTACTTTATAAAGTTGAGAATAGCGGTGTCGTCGGCAAACATAGCTGAAGTCGTATGTGTAGGGTTTGTATAGTGTTGGTCCAAGTACACTGCCTTGCGGCACTCCCGATTGTATTGGATGAATTCGTGAGCAAACCCCGTTTTTAACATTAACATGGAAATATATTTCTATTAAGTACGATTTCATTAGCTGATAGTACTCGCGAGGTAATTTATTACAAACTTTATCGATGTCGAGAAATATATCTTAACGATACTTCTTTTCGTCAAATTTTTTTTTTTTATAATGTCGACTATTCTCGATGGTTTTCTGAAACCGAACTTACTTTCGTCGAGAATTAGTGTTTAATTCTCCCGAGTTTTTAAAATAATCTTAAGAGAACTGGTAGCGAGCTAATTGGCCTGTAAGAGGATATTTTATTTTGAGTGGTTTACCCGATTTTGGAGTCAATATTATGGAAGCAAATTTTCACTGTACCGTAAAATATCTCATTCGAAAGATTTCGTTGAAATGACATTTTTTTTTTTTTTTTTAATTTTTGCAGTTATAAAGTACACGAAAATAGAATATTTTTATAAGAACGATATCAATTACACAGATGGATAATGAAACATTACATTATAATTCGTGTTATGGCCACTATTGTACTTACATCGGTTGTTTAATGTATTCTGAAATGATTTCAATATATTACATTATATAAACATGAAATTAAAGTTAACAATAAACGAATTAGAATTAAGGAATATGTTAAATATCTGATCACATGCAAATAAAAATTATTGAGAACGTGTTCTGTAAAAAATAAATTTTAACATTATACGATTTGTATTATACTTACCGGAATTTCCGACTGCTCGATTTCTTGTAATGTTTCGTTAACGACGACATTATTTTCACAATTATCTCTTGTCTGCAATTTCGTCGTAAAAGATTTAGAATTGCCATCATTTTCGTTATCAATTTTTTTATACGTACTTTGGCCACCCGACTGAATGTTATCCTTATCAATTCTACTTGTTTCTAGGATATGTTTAGACGTCGATATCGCTGTTTTACTATCGTCCAAATAACCGATCGTAGAATTTCCATTATTATCGGAAGGTTTCATGAAATTTAGAAATTCTTTCGACGAATTTATTTCTTTTTCCTCCTTCGAATATTTCGCATCTTTATCATCGATAGGCGACGAATTAGAAAAAACGTCCGAGAATATATCATCGTCGATGCTTATTTGGTTCGGACGAATAGTTACGGTAAACTCGATTTTTTTCTTAACGTTCGCTTCTGTATTTAGAATATCAGTTTCATTAGCGAAGTATTTGCTTCGTCTCGAAATGGCTTCCGACGATAAGATTTTATCATCGAGCGATGTATCTAATTCGTTCGTCACTTCTATAAAATCATCAGAGTCACTCGACGAACTCGATGCGGTATTATCGGTAATCTTTATTTGTCCGACATTTGGGCGGTTACTTTCTGCGGACAACGGGTTAGTCTTCGACGATAGCACTTCCTGATCCGTTATTTCGGTGAGTTCAGCTACGGAATCGTAAAAGTGTTCCTCCACGGGATGCTCCGAAACGGTTATTTTATTATTTTGTTCTTGTCGAATAACTTGTAATATTTGTTCTTGAGACAGATCGTCCGAATTATTCAGCAGATAAGGTTCTAAATGAAAATTATCGTCGTCGCTTCTTGGTAATCCGTCCTGACCATCATCGAGATCAGACGAATCAGACGACGCGGTTTTTTTAAAAACTACGTTTTCGACAACGTCAAATATCTTTTCTATCTTTTTCTCTTCCGCTTTCCCCTCACTTTCGCAGATATCTGTGATTTTCTGTTTTTCTGTTTTCACAATTTCTTCTATTTGTCGAGTGTCTTTTTCCAAAATATCATCCTCGTTTCCTAATATTAAGCGGTAAAAAAGGAACGTAACGAATATATTCAAAATTGAAATAATATTTTCGATCTGATCTTTATATAATGAAAATGTAAATTTTCATTTATTTAAAAGCATTTTTAAGATATATTATATATTAGAAAAGATTACTTTGAAATTAACAAAAATCATTCATTCTGAGATTTCACGTTGTATTTTAGAATTATCTACCGCGAGAGGGAATTCCCATTACCCAAGGTGATAATATGAAACGCTATAAAATTATTTAAAGCAAAATACAGATAGCGACAATTAACCGTCGTAACCAAAAATATCCGTTTTAAATAACATACGGATAGAATTGATAATGTTCTATTATTTTCAGCACGCGTTATAAGGTGACAAATAGTTTTAGTTGTCTATAGAGTTTCCTAAAGAGCGATATAAATAGTTATATATACGCTTCGTCGATTTTGAAAATGCCTACAACGCAAAACTTATTAAATATGATTCAGACGACCGGGATATAAATATATACGTATTGGAATTAAAAAGCTGCTAAATAGAGAACGGAGTAAGACAATCCACTGTCATCGAAACTCTTCAATGCATATGGTGAAGAAATGACACGAACGGCGAATAGTAGTAGTCTATATGAATGGAAAAAAATAGCACACTAAGCTGATGATCAGGTGTACATGGCAGGGTCCAGAAAGAATCTGAAACATCATGCATATAATATCAACAGCAGGTAAGATGTGATAGGAATAAAAATAAACATCGTTAAAACTAAAGTTATGAGAATAGCAAAAACACGGCAAAATTCTAAAGTAGAAATTAATGTATAGTGGAAGAAGGATTGAACAGATAAACGAATGCAAATGCGTGAGGAGTTTAATCGGAGAAAATAGACGATGAAGAAATACGAAGAAGAATAGGACAGAAGCGTATTTAATAATCTAGAACAAATGCTTAGAGGTAGATCCGTACAACCAAAAATGAGTCAAGGTTTTTCCACTACGCGATATGCTTCGAAAACATGGACAGATAATAAACGTCTTCGATATGTGATGCTATAGAAGAATGCGCAGAATATCACGGAAGGAAAAGATAACCAATACGGAAGCATTGAATAAATGTAAAGTGAGTAAATTAACGCGACTAAGTAGAATTAATGAAGCAAAAAAGAAATACTTTGGATATAAAATCTGAGAAAAGGATCTTTTCACGATTTAGATATCAGGATAAATCCCGGGAAAAGGACCAAGAAGGATGGAGTATATATACGGGATCAATCGAAGTAACGCAAATGGCAAGGCAGAGGCAACTTTAAGAAACCAACGTACCGCACTAAACTCTTGAATAGGAGATGGAAATGATACGAGTTTCAACGAATTAAATAATTATAATATAATGAACGAATATCAAAAAGGATCGAATTATATTATAAATTAACGCAGCGCTACTCGAATAATCGAGAAACTTATTTCAACGCCCTACAAGTTCACCGACACTTGGAAATAAATTTTTCATAACTAGACGATATAGACGAGATTAACCTTCTTCGTTGGTAATATAAATGCATCGAGTTACATCGTCGGAAGCGATTCGCCTTCCCGCCGACAAAGTTGCAGCAGCATTAGAAATCAAGCCATCCTTTCTGAACATATCTTCGAGCTGTGAAAAAGTAAGCTGTTCCGGCGTTGATAATTCTTTAGCGGTCTCGTCTAATGTCAGCTGAACAGTGTGTCGTTTTAACAGTCTCTTCAGTTGGAAATTAGAAAACTCATTCGTGTCCTACGAACAAATATTACTTGTTGTACAATAGCGTTTTGTAAAGCGTAATATTTATATATATATATATTTCAAATTAAGGTCAAGATACGGGAAAATAAATCTCCGAAGTAAACGAAATTTCGGCTATTATACAGATTATTAGATGATAAATATAAACCGATTTCACTAATTTTAATTAAACTAACGAGAGTTTTATGATTTCCGTTTATCGTCGCTATTATTCGTAAAATAATCACTTAGAAAAATCATCTTGCGAATTCGCCTAATTTCTAATTTTTATTCTCGCATCTTTTAAATATTCATTATTGAAAAGATTTCTCTTTCTGCAACTTTTTTCATTATGGCAACGATATTCATAACACGAGGAACACAAAATTATACGGAGAATCGAGTATAGCTTACAGAAATCTGACATTTAAGTACATTAGTTATACGAAAAATCGAATTACTTTTATTATATAATCGATCGTGCTTAAGGATATCAACGATTAATTAGGAAATAAAAGCACCAACAATCCTTCGCTCGACGTTAATAGCATAATTACATTTTAATTTTCAAATTTCAGGGTATTAGAAATTGAACCGAGAAAAGGTAGCGTTAATATATTGATAATTTAATTTTGATTAAAATTCTATTTACTTCAGGCATTTCGTGTACTTTCGACCACGAATTTTGTTTTCTTGTCGCTTGTAATTCTGTAAGAATATCATGACGAAGAGCAGGTGGTAAAGCTTTGAATTCTTTACTAGTAACATCGACGTTATTAATATCAGCTCCATATTCCGAATAACATAAACTGTCCACTTTAGCCGACGTATAGAACGCGTCATTTTCTTCACTGAAATAACACCGTAATAAATATTCATCGGAATAACAACAATTTGATAAAAATGTATATATGCATTACACACACACACACACACACACACACACACACACATATATATATATATATATATATATATATATATATATATATATTTACGCAATATTATCGAATTGAAAACAAATTCAAAACTATAGCCGTCGAAATAAAATATTGCAGAGAATTGTGTTCAGAGAAGCTGGATAAGATTTTGTAAAATCGGAAGAAACAATTCAACCCCACTAGGAACATGCTCAGTCTGCAGACTAAAATAGAACCGAGTTCGCATACTAGTTTGTAGTAAAGTTGGGAGATACGACTAATTATTTATAGGAATAATATGATTTAACGGTACGAACGAAATATATTTAAAATTAACGACGACTATTTAGAATTTTCAACGCGACCTAATTAGTGACATCGGTTGAAATTAAATCGATTAAATGAAATTTGTAAAGATGGATTTCTTGATAGAAAAAAACGAAATGCAGACAAATCAACAACCTCGTATATTTCAAGCTCCTAAATGGAATACATGGCACGAACTTAACGTAAAGTAGATAAACAAAGAACGATTTTATAATAACCATGAAAAATCCTACAAAAGTAAAATTCTTTAACAGCTGTAACAAATACGACGCACCGATTTAAATAAAATTAGACAATTGAATAGTTTTTTATCTGTAGTGTACTTGACAATGGTGTAACTGCTAAAAAAAATGTTTTATTGTTTTACCTGTATTGTGTGTATTCATGAACGGAGTTCTCTATATTTATAATATTCATTTGACGGAATTTTGATTTAATGCTGTCAATTTCTTTACACATACCCATATATATATATATATTATATATATATATATATATATATATATATATATATATATATATATATATTATATATATATATATATATATATATATATATATATATATATATATATATATATATATATATATATATATATATATATATATTATATATATATATATATATATATATATATATATATATATATATATATATATATATATATATATATATATATATATATATATATATATATATATATTATATATATATATATATATATATATATATATATATATATATATATATATATATATATTTATCAATACTAGAAGGAAAGAATTATAATAACTGAAAAATTCAATAAAATTAAAATTCTTTAAGTTGTACCATTAACGAATTCAACACATCACTTTAAATCAAATTAGACAATTTAATACATTAGTTTGTAGTACTGTGATCTATATATGGAAACAGTTAATGTTTCATTTCCTATCTGTACCGACACCCATTATTGTATTTTATTAAAATTCGCTTTTCTGAAAAAAAAAAAACAAATATCAAAATTTGAAAACAAACATATAAATTAAAATAAGCTTACTCCGACAAATCTGTAAGTAATTTTTCTGGCGACGGAGGTAACTTAAATATGTCTTCTTTGGTATCAGTAATGTGTCCGCCAGACGTACCAGGAATATCGAAATTCACTTCACTACCCAATACCTGACTGATTGCATTCTTTTGTAACAAATTTTGTAACATCTTTTCCCGTATAGTATCTACGTCATCCAAAGCTTTTCGTTTGCGTCGACGACGGGCATCCTATATATATATATACACATAAAAGTTATTATATGATTTTTTTTTAATGTAGCTCCAAGAAAGGACAGCTACTTCCTTTCTGCAGTCTTAAACTTTAGTTTAAATAAGCAGCAATCATGATTAGCCAACATGTGCAGAAGTTTAACCCAATGGTTAAGCTATATTACTTAGTAACAACCAAGTCGGTAGGTTTGAAACGTTTAAGCCTTTTCAAGTCACGATCTGCGGGAAAAAGTGCCAGGGCATCCGGATTTGGATGATGATAAAGTCTTCTGTGGTGTTGGTCAGCATAATCCTATATTACTTCGTTGACCCATTTGATCTGTAAATCTGCATGGAGTGCATAATTTCGTTGGAACCAGCGAGCATTGGTAATTAGTCGAAGAAACTTATTCCGAGCTGTCTGGATTACTTTACGATTCGATATTTTAATACATCCCCATATTTGTATTCCATATTTCCATACAGGACTGATGATGGTGTTATATATTTACAATTTTGAAAATGGTAAAAATAAAGCATTGTTCAAATCCCGCGATAAAAATAAGTAGTAATATTGAGACTACATTAGCCGCATAGTAGGTAGATTTTATTCCGCATTCGAAATATTTCTTTTTCGAAAAACGAACTTTATTATCGAAATATATAAATTAATTTATTGCAAAGGTCAATCAACTTAATAAATATATAAAATTTACGCATTTATTATCGAGAATATTGCTCATAAAGCTAAAGTACGAGAGCTTAGTATCATTTCCTAATTAATTAAAATCATTTTCATTTAAATGCTGCTAACGAATAAAGCCTTTAAATTTTAAATAGTTTAATAATTTTCAAATAATTCATAATTAATATAAGCATATTAAATCGGTGTCGCGCTTTTAAAAATGTTTGTGAAAAAAAAAACGGATTAGAGTTCATTCTAAAGAGTGTTTCAAACACTTTTAAGAAAGTCAATCGTTCGCGGAAAGAATTATGTATAGCGATTACGATTATAATTATGGGACAAGTTATATTTTTATCACTATTAATGTAAAAAAATCGTATTAAAATTTAAAAATAAAACGCACAAAATGAACACGTGAAAGTAAAAATATGAATCACAATCGTCATTATCGACTAAAAAAAAAATCTAAGATATTAGGAATTTATCGTATTTACAATATTTCGACCCGAGCAGTAGAACTTATTAATGAGTTTCATACTTCTAAATTTAAATCCCTTCAATACTTCGAATAAAATAATTACAGAGGGTTTTATTATTTTCGTAAGTATATACGTTTTGGGCTAGTTTGTTAATTAAATAAATAATTCATCCACATAATTAAAATTATAATGAAAGACAATTAACCCGGCAAAAAATAAACACAATTGAGGAAGAATGACGAAGATACCGATATACTGACGATGAATTGAAAAAAAAACCACATAAATATAACAAAACCGTGGGAACTTAGTTAGCAATGGGTAATCCGCTATTATACACATGTACCTATATATATATATATATATATATATATATATATATATATATATATATATATATAAATTTTCCTTGATTTATCGTTGCTCATCACGCACCCGAATTGAAACCTTCATCCTTCCTTGTTTCATAATTGGGGAAAGAAACTCGAAATGCCTGCTTCCAGTCATACAGAATTAAAAACTACACCTAATCTTTTATTACACTGACACGTTTCGATATAATAATGTAATCATGATGAATCATATCCGTAAATAAATGAAAATATAAAAACGGAAAACTATGTAATCAATAATGTCGGTATTTAAGAAAATACGTTCGATAGTCACTTATTTGCGTTTTCCTTCATTGCAGGTTACAAAATTTAACGCCAATCAATACAAATAATAAATAATTAAGATAGCAGTATCCTAACATCAACTACCAGACAAACTTTCATAGTTTGGTACGTTTCTATTATTTTCGAATATAAAAAAAGAAAATCAAACGAAATAGCTAGATTTTTAATTTTATTATATGTAAAGGAATCTGCTTCAGATAACAAAATGACGTAATCAATATATCTGAGAATTTATGCATTAAAATTTCCTACATTTACAAATCTTACATTCTCTATTACGATTACACTGAGATGATGAATAAATTTAATCGTTCGTAAATATACAAAAGCAATTGTTATATTTAATTGACAAAAAAAAAAAGAAGAAAAGTTTTCTCTATTGTATGATGTTTCAAGCATTTTATTCTTTTAACCATGGCTACGTTACTCAATAGACCAAATGTACAATTCGTAATAACAAAAGTCACACCAACTAACTTATAATTATTACAGATAATATCGTTCTAATACGTATGTTTATCAAAATTATCAAATTCGCAAACGAAATCAGGAAAATTTTAATGTTTTTTTTTTTTTTTCAATCATGTGAAATGAAACCAGCGGCGAATATAAGGGAGGGGGCAGCGGAGCCCGGGTTTCATTCCGAAATGAGAAAATAACGAAATAATAATGTACCGTAATCTGAATTACAGTAGATTCCCAAATTCAGCGACCTATACTCGAAAAAATGTTCGAAAATTTTCTAAAGACTAAATAAGTTGCAAATAGCGATCATCTGAACGATATTCCACAAATGAGCTAATCACTGGTTTTCCTATTTTTAAATAAAATTTCATTCAAAAATTTCGGTCGAGTAGTTTTCGAGTTATTCGAAAAATAACAAAACCGTCTGTCTTCTCTGGGTCACCCTATATGTTTAATTTAATTTAATTTAATTAGTTTAATACATTATAATAAAATGATTTTTTACATCGTCGAACATTTACAAATATTACGTATTTCACTCTTTTTAATTCGGATAAGTGTTTGCGAAGGAGTCTCAGGTATAATACGAGGGGCATGTTGCCGATATAATTTATATTCGCCACCGAGTGAAACAGTAACTAAAACTTTAAAAAGTATACGTATAAAATAACGGAAATACATAATATGAAGAATTAAACAATAATAAAAATAAATAAAATAAAAACTGAGCGTTACACGATAACGTTTACATTTAAAAATAGATAATTATCTATAAAAATGTTTTATTTCATTTATTTTTGTTCAATACCAAGGAAGTACACAGATGTACTTTTTAACGTTTAATATAATTATAATTTCTACTAAACGTAGTACCACAATTTTTGTAAATGTAATATAAATGTAAATAAAATTAAAATTAGAACGGACACTGATGAAAAGTATAATGTAAATTTTGTTTTTAATTACATATTAAATAAGGACATAATTATGTTAGTAATAGAGACAAAGAAAAATAAAGGTGAACATGTAACACCAGCGTGTAGAATTCCTTTAATTACTAAATTAGTCATTACTAATACTAGACAAGTTCACTTGGATGGCGACGTTTAAGTCTTCTGAAATCGTTCTTGCCATCTAAAACTTGACGAGCTTCTGCATTTACATGCTCAAGCAGTCGCTTTCCATGCGCTGCAGTAAACTCTTGTATAACATCATCGACAAACTTCATTTGTAAATCGTGATGTATGTCTTCATTATGCAAGTACCGGTAGGCATCTCAATTGCACTTAAATTGATGTTCCGTCGTTTCTGTACAAGATTCCTGTTAGACCAGCGCATCCCCACAATGAAAGCCCGTACGTCCATTTACACAGTTAGGATGGTTACAAGAAATTTCTACCAATTTTGACAAATAACTAATATCTTATACGATTAAATTTATTGTCCATTTTCCTATGGCTAAATAGTTTCAATGTAAGTTAATGCTCATATCAGAGTTGATAATATCCAACAAAATAAATGATTAATTAATTAGACATATGGCGTTTTCGAACAAAAATTTAGATTAATAAACTAGAAAACTAAAAACAATTTCGTAATAGTACTGACAAAATCGTTTAGGGGGAAAAAATATATTTAAAAAAAATAAATAATAATAATAAATTATATAAAGAGAACAGAAAATAATTTTCATGAACGCGTAGTTTGTAAATCGAAACTGTTTCAACATACTGCTCTCAAACGTGGCCAATTATATGCAAAATGTCGAAAATCAATTTTCCTTCCAACATTTGTATATTTTACGGTCGTTTTAACGTATCAATTTATATGTAAAAATGTTGAGGGTTATTTTCGTAAAAATAAATAATCCCATTTCTACTATTTAAAATATATATATATATTTAGTATAATTTGAACTCGTGAATTTACGAATATAATTTATGTGTGCTCACAAAGTAAAATATTTAAAAAGTACGAAATTCTAATAGTTGATGAATAAATAATTGAAAGTTTGGTTAAAATCAGTTTATTGTTTTTTTTTTTAGCATCATTTTTTTCGATAGTAAAATATGTATATTATTGAAAAACGTCTTTATCTATAAAAATACAATAACACAACACATTATAATTATCGGCAATATACAAATCACATTCATCGTTGTAACTTCGTTAACTTGTTATTTATTGGTAATTTTTAGATTCCTGGCGAAGCAACACTTTCCTAGTTTGTTGAAATTAATTCAAATAATATAATACACTTACAAATACTAACATATACGTGTAATTCCTTAAAAACATCGTCATATCCTCGTTTCATTTATACGAATTATCATCTCCACTACAATGAATGAATAAATAAATAAATACGTGTACGTAATATATATATATATATATATATATATATATATATATATATATATAAAGGCGTGTGAATTATATTATACCAGTTACCGGAAACATACAAATAAATGGCCACCATGCAGAAGCAGTAACGCTGGTTAGCAAAGCCCGCGCATAATGTTATTCTCCTTGCTTTACATCGTATTATTAACGTTAAAAATATAAAACTCATGGGAAGATCGAATAATCTGGTTCCCACGGTGAGGACTGTCGGGGTAACGTACTAATACTATATATATATATATTGCAAGCACATTCGTGCGCGTACTCATACACACACACACACACACATATATATATATAAAATAAAATAGATTTTATATTAGATAAGAATTGCTGCTGTTCGTTTCTTTAGAATTTGGGTATATACTTTTCTAAATGTAACTACTCCTCAAACAACCATATAATCAAAGATGACAAACAAAAAGATATATTTCCAGATACATCAGAAAGATGTTTTCACAAATATACAACACTAGTCAAAAAGTTAAAGATAATCAAAGACATAAACAAAATATGCGCATCTCAATTAGAATTGTTATTGCCAAATTAAAAAATTACAATCAACCTTGATTTACCAGAAAACAAAAATCTAATAATTTTAACGTGTCGGAGCTTTTCATTTGGAGTTTATTTTTTCTCGTTTTCCCCTTTTTTTAATATTCCACAGTAATTAGTAGAGCTAGGAAATTGAAATATTAATAAAAAAATACAATGTCCCACTTTTTCAATTAACGAAGAGTTTCGGACATTTTTGCTAGAAAACACAAAAAATCATTTCAAGAAAATAACGAAAACGTGGCTTATTTGCCAATAAAAACAGCTTAGAAACTCCCGCAGTTAATTAATAAAACAAAATGAGAAAGATTAGACATATACGCATATATATTGTCGATAATAGAGGAAATATTGATTTTAACTATTTCCTCATTGACGAAACGTTAATGGATCAATTCGAATTTTTATATTCATCGATTTGCGAATTATTGATTAGGAAGAAATATAAATTAGCGATAATTGTAAATAAAAAATGGGTAATATCATTTTTTAAGTAAAAAATAAATATGAATACTATTTAAAATCGAACGATTTAATGAAAGTTTCTGCAACAATCTTTAATAATCACCATCAACGAGACGATAATGTGAATAAATTTTCAATTATAAATTTAAAATTATTATGTACGTAAAATATTATTCAAAAATTGATCTCGCTCGCACAATTATATTTAAAATACGTCGGAATCATATTTCGAATTTTTGGACAAAACTTGAAAAGTAGTCTGATCGATTTAGCGGAAAATTTCATCATGATAATTATATGATGAGAAAACGAAAATGATTTTTACAACAGTAAGATATGTCGATTTTTTTGTTTTGTCTATTGTACTGACAGTTCCATGTTGCAAACAACGTCGATTATGAAAAGGAAAGAATGAATGAAATAGGAGAGAAAATTGGAGTGGAACAGGGATGAAAATGTACATTAATCAAATAAGTCCAACAAATTGCCTAATTTGAATCTTCAAGAAGAAAACTGTTCATTTATTTTTTTATTCTTTTTCCCCGGCAATACGTAAGAATTCCCTGAGAATAGTTCAGTCCATTTAAATAATTGCAAATACTCTTCTTTCTCAGTCGTCTGCTAGATCCGGCTGAAAAATCGATAGTGAATATTCGGCGTACTTGTGCATTTGGGTTTAACCGAAGTTTCTCGTATAACCTTCGGTATTGTTCCATACAGACATCCATTACAAATATGAAACGTTCAAGTCAGCATGCGATGTATCGTCCGATACATAATAAAGTGTAGATACTATTGTACGTAGAATTATGAACTGCTGTTGTTGATATTCTGTAAAGGTTACTTCGGCTCGTTGTTCCATATAATTCTAACCTATATCTCCGTGGTGGAGCGATAATCGATAAATAGACATTCCGCTTTACGGCCAGGTTTAGAAATAATTTTCGTCCTAACAACCGTTATACTAGCCTTAAATAGTATAGATCTCGTATTTTTCACATGATCATGTCACGTTAAATTTAAAATCCAAAGCGACACATTTTGTCAGTTAAGTTAGGGTATTGTTTTTAAAAGTCAACACGTACAATTAATTATAGAAAATCTTAAACATTAAAAAAAAAAAAAAATGTACACATAATGTACCGACGCTTTAACTGCAACATAAAATATTGAAGCGCAAAATATGTTAAGGATACAACAAGCAGTCAGATAAAATAAACCAATTTGTCACTATTCAACCGTACATAATTTCAACAAAACAAACAAATTTCGGTTACAAATATTTACGGACTCTACCATAAGACATAAACGTCGAGTACTTTAAAATGTGGTTAGGCTTACATTCTGAAGAAAAGCAACGAACCAAGTCTCAGGCTAAACGAGATGTATCGACATTTAGAACTGAAATCTGAGCTTTCGTTAAGTTCCAAGTTGGTACTTTATAACACCATGCTCAAACCGGTGTAAACTTACAGACTAAAATTATGGAGGAACAGCTTGCGGTTCGAGAATTAACATTATTCAGCGATTTCAATCCATATGAGATACCCTAATTAACGCACCCTGGTACATTCGAAATGATCATCTTCGATCATTTCGAATGTAACAGAGGTTAAAGATGAAATACGAATGTACAGCACTCGGTACCTGAAAAGACCTCTATGGCTATTAATTTGCTAGATAATAATGACGAAGTCAGGCGAATTAGTCGGCTGACCACTCTCGATCTCCTACATTATAATCGTTTACTGGTAGTAATAGTAATTTCATGCGCGTTATGATCCGTTTTATTATGCATCAGCTTATTAGCAGTTTCAGATTACAATTTATTTAAAAGTGAAAAAAATCAATCCTCGGTTGTCACAATCTTTCAATATTATTGTCGTACATAAATTTATAAAAAATATCAAATATTTATATTTGTTTCACCCGCATACAAATTAAGATAATAGATAAAAAAACTTCTGAAGCATTTATAATAAACTGGATCGAAATATGTACGTTGACACTATATTAAAAATTACATTGTATTTAAATTAACACATATTTTGAATAAAAGTGCGTTTAACTTGTTTTTTTTTTTTCGTATCGGTTACTTGGAAAAATTCAATATTATTCTTGGAAAACAAGGTACTACTTTATAAAACAATGTCGAGCCTATATGGTCCTATGGAATTCCATTCTGCAGAATCGCAAGTAAATCTCATATAGCGATCATCCAAGGAGCCAATCAAAAATACCACGATCGATAGTCGGCGCACCGTGGTATTTGCACCATGACGAAATAGAAAAGATGGAAGCAATCAACACAAGATATATAGAACTACAAAATCAACCAGTTGGCGCACAAGCTTATCAAAGACGGTATTAGACGATTAAAATGGTCGAATATAAAATTAACTAATTATTGTACCAAGGCGGTCATTGGGAAGCACTCAATTCATATGTAAATTGATTAACACTGCGGCTTATTGTTTTCAAATTGGCCAGATTTCGTGCAAAAATTTAATTTTTCTTTAGTTTTTGTAATGAAATAGAAGAAAAATAATTCAATAAAAATTAAAAACTAAAAATAAATACACATAAAATCGTGCAAATGTAAATTAAAATTACAAATGTGTAAGTTTTAAATAATAAAAATAGGAAAAAAAAACAACACTTACAATAGTATCCTTTTTGAAGTACGGTACACCTCCGTCGAATACAAAAACCGGTCTTATTCTGTAGTATAAAAGCTTGCATATACGATTAAATAAGCCGACTAAATGAGCGTTCGGTACAGATCCACCGGAAGCTGATTGAAAGCCTTTGGTCAATTGATGCAACCATATCGACACGTCTAATAATTTACTCGGTTA
Organism: Coronaproctus castanopsis; assembly: GCA_032883995.1. Lineage (NCBI taxonomy): Eukaryota > Metazoa > Arthropoda > Insecta > Hemiptera > Monophlebidae > Coronaproctus > Coronaproctus castanopsis. The sequence goes on along the minus strand of CM065052.1, from coordinate 17,657,474 downwards.
AGGAAGAGAGTACAAAAGATATTTCGACAGCTCAATTCGAAACATATTTAAATTAGTAAAAGAGTATTTTTTTTAATTATCATTATTTTATTTAGGCGTATCGATTAACGGGGAAAAAAAATGGTTACATAATGGAAGAAATTGACAATTGGAAAAAGAAAAACTTCATGACTGGAACATGTCAGATCGTGAGGAGCGAGTTCGTAATACGGTAATTTTCCCGAATAGAAAGCATACGATACGGGAAAGTGAAAAATAACACAATACTATATATTAGTAAAGAATAAAATTCGATATGTACTTGGATGGGTGACCGCCGGCTCAGTGTGTTGTGTGTTGCCCAATTTGCCTGGCCCGCACGGGAGATTAGGCTATTTTCTCGCCAATTTATTGATTGGGGAGACCTACATCCAGCAGTGAACCGATATAGGTTAAAAAAAAAAAACCTATATAAGTTACAATTCAGAAATTTATTTGTAAAAGCTAGATAAGACTGAAATTTTCACGTGTTCATGTAGTTATAATACAATTTTCAAAATTGCAGCAATCAAACGATAAAACGGATTTAAGCGGAAAACAAATTTTACTTCGCATATATTGGAAAACGAAAAAGAGATTTTAGTAGAAATTGTTAATTTTTATATAACTGAATTGTAGTTTTTTTGCTATTTCTTAATTTCAGTAATTTCCGTACGATAGCTTGCAACGGAAATTGCGAAGTTTACATCGTGAAATTGAGGTTTTAGATACATCGGTAATTATTAATAAACAACAAACTCTGCAAAAGTGAAATACATCGTACTTTGACATTCTTTATTTTTCAGACGAAAAAGACGAATTATAATGAAAAAGCGAATCATTAGTTAGTTTTTGAGAAAAAATTGGAGTATCTGCGAGTTAGCAGTAGTTAAATATGTAATTGTAAAAAAATTAGAATCTAACAAAAATGGCAATACGGAAATTATGAGATCCGCACAAGGTGCCTAGAAATTATACCTACATCGATACAGTGTATTTTTCAGCTGCACAACATGTATTCCCAGGATGGGCAGTCGACTTATGTTAGGCAGGTTTACGTGATAACCTATATTTACTAAGCGGTATCCCTGCATCTTCATAGAAAGTAGGTTGTCGCAGATGTAGAGAAGAATAAACAAATTTAGGATATTCGACGTCACAAAACGACAGGAGTCTAGAAAATTTACGGGCAAACGTGTAATAATAAAAAATAAATAAATTTTTACGTTTTGTCAAGATCTTCAACATTACATTTGCGATTTCAAAAATTATAACAATCGTTTAATTGTTTCATCAAAAACTGCAACATAAATTATCCAAGTACGATTAATTTTTTTTTTTTATACTTTATTTTATAACATATAAGGGCTTATTGTAAATTTTACACAATTATTAACATTATACGGTCTCATCTATACATTTGGTATGATAGAAAATTTTAGAATTTTAAAGAATACGCTATATCTCTGTGCACATTTCAACAAACTTTAAATATCGGTGGAACTAAAACGTATATATAATATGTATATACTAGCGTATCGCCACAGAATCAATAAATTTATTAGCTTATTTGCTGAATTAAATAAAAACATACTGACGGAGAATTAGGAATTACACAAAAAACTTAAAAAACAAATTTGTAAAGAACCTTAAATGAAATGCCTAAACTTTTTAATTTTTGTAGATTTATTGAACTTAATTAAAAATTATATTTAATTCAGCTTTAAACTCGCCAGTTAATTTTAGTAACATTTACGTTATAACATAAATGCTAGATCTCCACGTCTACTTTCTTTTAATGCCAACCCGAACCCCATACCTATCATAGGGGCCGTAAAAACAGCCCAAAACTTCAAAAACCTTTAACCTCAAATTTCCCGAACAGTGTTAATACCATCATTAGACGCGTATTTTAACGCCACGTAATTTTCGTTTAAATAATTTACCCCGATTTCGAATAGTTCCCGAAAAAAATCGAAGTGACCCTTTTGAAATTTTCGGATTCAGTTTGAAATTTTTTTTCGCAGTTTTTTCGCTTTATTAGGTAGATCTTATATAGAAATAACTATTTCCAGAGTCGGAATCGTTTAAAAATGTTTACGTCGCGCGCTATGCCCTGCCAAAGATGGCAAGTCGCCAATTTTTAAAAATTCGTAGCTCGAGACCTATCGATCGTAATCAAAAACGGATTTCTGTTTCGAATTTGTTACTTTAATATCTATCAAATCGATTCTATAGAAATTTTTTTTCAAAAATCGAAATTCAAAAATATTACCCCCCTAAAACTCTCCCAAAACTTTAATTTTATTACTTTGATAGCCTTAAACCATCCCGGCATTGGTGGTAATAAGCTTGCAAAATTTCAGCCCAATCGGATAAGCGGTTTAGCCGTCTATAAAACGCGAACAAACAAACATTCTTTTTTATATATATAGAAGAAGAATATATATATATACATATAGAGAAAGAGAGAGAATCCACGTGTATTATATTTAAAACAATAATTGACTTTAATCATGTGTTTATGAGCATAATTTTTTATACAATTTGGAAATTTTTACAACAAATAATAGGAAGCAAAAACGAAACGCATCTCTACTGCAAAAACTTAATGATACCTTAGTTAGCGTATAAATCACCTTGAGTATTGCATTTAGAAGAAAATATATCCATATAGAGTTTAAGATATATTGAAAAATAAATAAAACATCCATGGAACGATATAAAAAGGTACACGATAAAATCAAATTTTGAGTCCGATTCAAACGTGAAATTAAAAAGATTATCAGGACGCAATAGTTTATCGATAGAAATAAGTAGTCAATTTCTCACTTTTAAACAACCATATGCTCTCTATCACGACTTTAAATACGCGTGCTGTGTATTCCGATAGTAGTTAGCGAATATCAGAGTCGATCTAACCGAATTAAATGTTTGAAAACCTTTGTTTATTAAAAATTATTTTATTTAAGCTACGACATACGTGTTATAAACTAAAGATTTCTTTACATTTTACTGGCAGTTTTTTTTGCCGTCAGATAAAATATGAAATGTTCTGTTTACATTTGTTTTAAGTATAAAAGATAACATTTTTTTATAAACAACATTTATTTATAGAATTATTTTACTATTAAAAGGGAAATATTGTTTTTTGTCTAATCTTCCCATATTTCGCTTATATCTATGATATGTGTTATAAAACTAAAATGTTAGTTTACACTCTACTCTGCTTTTTTTTGTCCTCAAATTGAATATGAACAGTTCCATTTACATTTTTTTTTTTAAAAGTATTTAAGATAAAATTCGTATAAATAACATTTATTTATAGAATGATTATTTTACTATTAAAAGGAAAATATTATGTTTTGCATTATAATTAAATTGACTTCCCGTATTTTGCTTATATCTATGTACGAGTTAGTGGTAGTAAAAATTGATTCGTTTTCAAACGCCATTAAACAGCGTTTCCCGATGATTAGGAATACGAGATTGCTTATAGTAAATTACCAGGGAAAATTTTTCGAATAATTTAGCGTTATAATTATTTTTTAAAAACTGATATCGTTTAGTGATAAAAATAAAAAAAAATATATTTAAAAAGTAGAAAACGTATATAATACAATTTCCTAAGAAAATTTTGTACTAATTGAACATTTTTAAGGAAGGTTAGAATTCCATTGTAAGACAATATTTTAAACGTAACATTGAGGACACGAGAACAACAGTGATAAAGAAGTTTTAAATTTTAGCGGGAAGAATGAAGCGTTCACAATCTAATCTCATTGTGGGCGCTATCTAAAAAACATTCTTATATATATATTTTTTTTTTTTTCGTATATTTTCCATCGCCAAGAAAAATTCTCACCGATTGTTATCGTTATAATAACCTAAACAACGAAAAACGATTCTTTTTCGTCTATTTGACCATAATAATATTGCTGCTTCTATAGCTAACGGACGGCAGGGAGGCAAAGCTCATTCTTCATTCTTTATTCTTCAGACGTAATTAAGAAAACATGGAAATGCGGAGAAATAATAACGATTTAATTGTAGTATTTTCCGTCATTACTTTAGTCCCGGACTGGGGGATTTCTTCTTAAGTCGTGAGAAAATAAACCGATTCTCACGATTACTCATTTTTACCGCGTTACTTAATTTCTGGACGATATTCATTTTTCAGTCCTTAAGTCCTTATTCTAGGTCACGATAAAAGGGAGTATTTCGTTTAGTTATTATATGTATAAAACAAATAACTATTCTACGTAATCATTTAAAACAAAGATGTGTAAAATTTTAAAATATTAATATATAAAATTATTCATACTGTCAATTATAAAAAAAAAACATTTTTTTTAACCCTTAATCGCGGACGTACTGTTTTTAAAACGTTGTCACAGACAACCGGTCATTTTGACCGACCTATTTAAATTATTAATATATTTTTAATTTAAAAAAAAATAATATTTTATTTATTTAATTATTATTATTATTTTTTTATATAACTATAAGGAAATTTGCCACATCAATATTATACGCTATTTAAATCTTACTTGACAGATACTTTCAAATAAATACTGATGATGAGTATCTCAAGTATATAGCATCTGGTGTGCCCCGGGGTAGTGTACTTAGGCCGGTACTACACAAGATTTACACTTCAGATTTTTCGAACAACATTAAAACTACAACAGCTATGTTCGCTGACGAAACAGCGATATTATCAAGTCATCATGATCCTAATGCTGCTGCTGAACATATGCAGGCTCATATTAATCATATAGAAAAATGGTGTAAATCATGAAAAATCGCAGCAAATGAATATAAATCGACGCGTGTTCTGTTTACGCTAAACAGAATTAAGGGAAAAACACCGATCCGTTTTAATGATAAAATAATCCCACGAGTCCTGCTCTATGAAATACCTGGGATTGCACCCGGATCAGAGGTTAACCTGGAAAAACCATATTCTAGCCAAAAGAAAACAACATGAGCTTAAAGTACGGATTACGACATAGTTTATTATACTAAAAAAATTCGTGACATTTATATTACATTTAAAAAAATCAATAAATTTAAAGTAAAATTAAATGAGTTGTGCTAAAAAGTTTATTAATAAAAACGTTTTATGAAGTTTTAAACATAATTTACGGAATATTCATATATATATATATATATATATATATATATATATATATATATAAAAGGTGATTACATATTATTTTTAATTATAAGATCTTAACTAATGTTGATAAACGTAAAAAAATTAAAAATATTTAAAAAACAATCATCATCATCACGTTGCGTCTTTGATTTCCAAAGATTGCATACACTAACATCTTATGCGCAGTTAAATCGAATATCTGCCCCTATAATCGTCTGCTGTCCTTAACAGTTTTTAACTCCATTCCTGATGTTATCATTTCCAATCTTCTTCTTCCAAGCTGAGTTTCCCTTTGATTTTCCCCTGTATTATAGCCAGCGTGAATAATCCTGCTTCTCTGATTTTGTGTGCCACATATTTTCTTTTCCTCTTCATGATGTCATCTACCAGAATCATCTTTTCCATTCCGCTTTTTTGTACCACTTCTTTATTTATCTTCTCTTTCCGTGATTGCAAACGCGTTTAATCGTTTTATACATTATGCGTTTAAAGTCCATGTCTCTGAGGCATATTTTGTTACAGACATCACATAGCATTGATTAATTCTCATTTTTGTATCCATTTTTAATTTCCAATTAGTAGTATCGCCTGCAGGTTGCCTGTTTCGCCATTTCGATGTGCGATTTGATTTCTTTAATATCTCTTCCGTCATTGGTGAACAGAACTCCCAAATATCTGAACTCTTTGATTGTCTCCACCGTTTCCCCTTAAATGTTTATCTTAGGACGTGGTTTTTGCTATTAAGGGGGGTTCGTATAAACCTCATTATTTTAGTTTTTGCAAAGTTGATTTTTAATCCTAATTTCTTCCATTCTTGATATAATTTACTCAACATATATTGCAGCTCTCCAGTTGAGTGTGCCATCAATACTTTATCATCTTCATAACTTATGCATCCTATCGGGTAACCGTCAATCCTAACGCCAGCATTTTCTTTCATCGAAATTTTCATGATTTCTTCTGCGTATGTTGAATAATATCCGCGAGAGCGGCCATCTCTGCCTCACCCTTCTTGTTATTTGACATCTTTTAGCCGAGAGTTCGTCTTGCATTCTGACGCTCATATATTGCTTTAATTATCTGCAAGTCTTTATTATCGATATTGTACTTTTGCAGTATCTGTATCAGTTCTCTATAATATTTGTGTAAAAACGTGCAATGTATTTTCAATGCATATTTTTAGACCACACAGTTCTTACAAAACCAATTTTGTACATTCCATATATATATATATAGATACATGTTTTTCATTCATTTTTCGATGGACATTTTCTGCAAGATGTTCTGACAGTTTTGTACTTTCTCCATTCTCAGTGACATAACATCTATCTTTAGTATGCAACTTATACATAATTGGTCTTGTCAACTGATACCTGTCGTCTGCAATTTCCGTTTCATTTCAGGTGTTACCAAAGCTATTCCAACTGTTCTATAAAATTATATGGAGTTAGTTCAGTATTAACACTGTATGGGTGATGCATTACATAAGCATTAACCCCTTATTTTCTTTTGTTACATAAGAGAGCACAGTTATGTCATGCGTAAATTCATATAAGCTAGATTTAAGCAGTCTTGGCTTATTAGGTAAAAAAGTGAATGGTATGTCTGCATTCTTTTTTTTTCAGAATTTTGCTGCCTGGGCACATTTAAATTTTGCCGCAACATTAACCTTCCGATACACGGGTGTTGTAAAGTTACATAAATAGACGTGAAAATATTTACTTCTGTTTGTAAAATTATTTTTTGTTTTAATTTTTTTGAGAAATATATAATTTTTTTGTTTTAATTTTTTTGAGAAATATATAATTTTTTTGTTTTTTATCGATTTCAAAAAATTTATAATATATTATTTAAAATATTTTTATTGGTAAAAAAAACATACATACAGCATAATTTATATACGTTACAAAATACTACTCAAATAAATATATAGTATTACCTAATTTAAATAAAACCATACGTTTTTTATAAGGTATGTTCATTATGAATCAACAAACATTAAAACGTTAAACTTAACTTTAGTAACCACTTAACAGAGACATAAAATTTTAGCAGTTATTTTTTCTACACATTTTTCATGCAAATTTATAATATGCTCCATACAAAGACAATTATTACAATGTCTACAATAATATTTAGTTTTACGGTCTTTACAATATTTGCAGCGACCTCTCTTTTCATTTGGTGGAGGTATTTTATTTTGTACTGTCTTTGAAATTTTCAGCCATCATCTGTATGTATATATTAGTGTTCGACACAATTACGCAAATGATATCTTGATTAAAAAATAGGTTCCAACCAATCGTAGGCTTCAGTTATATTTTTTGCCTCCCCTACAACACCTGATAAATGGGAAACTAAATTATATTGTCTTGTACGAACGTTTAATGTATTAAGTTCTTTTCATCATTTACTTTTTCCCCATATAATAATTGTTTGATTTACCAATTGGCATATTTTCAACTATGAAATTAACCATATTTTCTTCGTCTTTCTGTTCTGATTCTGTTTCGTGTTCCAAAAGTTCCACAAATTCAGGATCAGCAACAGAATCATCATCACTATCTAAATCGTTTAGGTTCTTTACAAATTGCAGCAATTCCCTTTTCATAATCATCCATATTTTCTTTCACAATATCACAATTATTATAAAAAGAAACTAGTAAAATTGAAAAACGGAACTGATCACAAACAAAAGAAACAATAGCGCACGATTTGAATAAAACGTAACTAGTAACATAAAAGTAACAGTAATGCACACAGACAACCGGTATTTTTGACCGCTAGAGATTTTTATATTAAAATAACTCTTCTGCAACATAAGGTATGAACGCATTACTTCGAATATAGACATGATACTAAACTCTGAAAAGGTTCTGAGAAATATCAGCACATAGCTAATGTGGTTCTTAAAAAACCCGCAAAAAATGAAATCATGTACCGGTCAAATAGACTGGTTGTCCATAGTTAAGGATTAAGAAAAATAAATTCACAGTACAGATGTGTCGTTCAAAATGAGCAGTACACATACATGTGCCATACCATACGACTCTCGTTTTAATGTGCCATACGTTCATTTACTACAATGCTGTTCAACTCGAACACTTCAAACAGCACAGCTATTTACAACAAAATTAAAGACATACTTTTTACAAGAAGCAAATAATTAAAAACAGTAAAAAATAACGATTAACGAGAAATAACCACGAAGCACAAACAAAACAAATGAACTATAACAGACTATAACGAACTATAACAAATTAACAGCACACCTGCGAATGACTCAGGGAAACAAACTGTTTCAAATGTGTTGGTGTATTGAGTACTACTTTATAGCACATAAGCACACGACTCCCAAAAGAACAGATTCTTAGTTATGTGGTGTATACCAGTTACATTTCTGAAAGACAATATCGTTCATTTAAACGAACAGCACCGAACGACTCTTTCATATGTGCTCCTTGAAGTGTGCTGGAACATCTAAAATTAACGATAAACCCATCACTAATTCACAGACGGTTATAAACATTATCTTCTAATCTAAGATAAGGAATTATTAAAACTCGCTAAACACATGTACACACATTAATCGTATTTAAAAACCGATCTTAATTAGGATAAATTTTTTCTACAAAATATGTTCACATTAAATAAGCAACGCAGCTCTTCAATTGGACATTTATTTATTTATAGATTGTTACGTCTACATGCCAATCATGAAAGAGAATCTCGTCTACAAAACATCAATATATTCATCAGAAAATAACCCGGAATTATAAACATCGTTGCAATTGATTACCTCCATATACGCTTATCTTCACACGAAATTAAAATCAAATTTAATAAAAATTCCAAGCTTCCGTATATTATTTACAGTAATGACTTATTTATAATTAATGTTTGTGTTCAAACTTTTGCAAATTACAATAGAAGAAACACAATTTATTATCTTGTACATTCCACAAAAGTTAATTCCCTTTTTGAATCTGAAAATAAATTACGAACACAGCTAAAGAATTTGAAAAACGATGAATGTGGTGATTTTTAAAAAGATAAACTACAAAAAAAAAACACAGTTAAAATAACTAAACTTTTTCCACAAAAATTCATGAAGCTTTTCGAACGATAAGCCATTATTAAGTGAATATCAAAATTAAATATAAATTTGTTGTTGTTTACCACATTCAACATTCACTAACAGATTACTTTATAAATACTGTTTTTTTTTTATTTGTAATTTTTGTAAAATTACTTTTACGTTCGCTCGATAATGCCTTAACGGTCGAAAAGGTTCGTGAATTTTTGTAAAAAAAAATTAGTGACTAACTCCTTTTTGTCGTTTACAACTAAAAATACAAACATGAATCGATAGATAAACAATAGGTTATATTTTTAAAATCTATTTTAATCCAATATAAACGACAATATCATAGGAAATAATTAAAAATGTGACGTAAAATCAGTTATGAAAAAAAAGAAAGAAAAACGTCGACAATAGTGGAAAGTATAAAAACATTTTTCACCGCGCAACACTCCAAAGATATGTAACAATTCATTTTATTTCAGTTCGAACATTGCCATTGGAATGTGAATTATTATTGTTTAATATATTCATTTTTACAACAGCAAAAAACAATGTGGGATAACGTGGTGGGGTTTTGACATTACTCGTAAGAATAACTGGCGTCGGAAATTCTTTGTAGGATATTAACGATTAGTTGGAAAATTAACGTTAAGGACCGGCTAAATTTTTTCGGAAGTTTTCACAATAGGTACTTTGTTTTTAATCCTATATTATTTTTTTATTTTATTTATTTTTGTTTTAATTCTCACTTCTAAAATAATACGTTTTCATAAAAAATAAGACCGATCTTCTATCGCGTGATATTCGCTTATTTATATTACGTTGAATTTTGTCTCTCTGAGTAATGAATACAATGTTAATGAACTTGAATAAAATCGACGTTATTATACACATACGAATTATAATGAAATCTTTTGAAATCCAAACCGAAACTCATTGTAGTTTTATTTTATATCTTCGCTAACTTCTAATATCGTAAAAACATCTTTAAGTTCCGAACAGTTTTATATTGTAAGAAAAAATCTTATAATAGAAATAATTTTATAATTTCCGATCCCAAAAATCACTAATATATTAAATTAAAAATTGGAAAACTTCACCAGCACTGATAATAAATTTCCAGGTTTTTGATCTTGATCATAATTTTGAGATAACTGGAGCATATGTGGGAAAATTATAGTTTGAAAAATGTACAATTTTAACCTAATTCACTATTAGTTTATAACCCCTCAATCGCAAAATAAAAATATATATAACTTAACTATATTCCTCTATAATGTTACGCGTATCGTCAGTCAGTCTAGAATATATGAATTGTGGGGTAAACTCTACTCCGATGTGTTACATTTGGTCAATACTACTATACTGTATGGAAAACTGGGTGGTTCTCACACAAACTTTGAAGAACAAAATCGAAGCTTTTGAGATGTACGTTTATCGCGGAATGCTAAAAATATCATACCTAGATCACGTGACCAATAGAGAAGTGCCGAATAAAATGTCAAATCAAACTGAGGTGCTCTACACCATCCGAACTATAAAGTTAAAATACTATGGACACATGCATAGACACCCAGAAAAATACCACCTGAACTTGTACAATATGGTGAAATTATTGGAAACAGAAAGCCTGGTAGGCGAAAACTTTATTGGGAAGTAGATATGAGAAGATGATGTCAAATATCAGCACCTCAAAAGGTTTAGACGCTATGGTGATCGCCGACCTTCGACTGGAGATGGTGTAACAAGAAGAAGAAGGGTAATAAATCAAATATAAGATTGTATATTTAATAATTTATATAGTAGGCTTACCACACTTAATAAACGTATAAAATCCACAGATCAATTTATACTATTTCGTTCATATACATGTTAATGAATTTGTTACATAAATATAAGTTATCTACATGTTGCCCGAGAACCTGTTACAATATACACTGATTCATTTAAAACCTTCTTAGCATGGTTAGACTATGCCAACACTATATATGCATATTTTATAGTCGAAAAACGCAAGACCATCGCCGATGTACATAATTATAACTTCTGGCTTAAACCCTTTGATTGGATACAGTAGGTTAAGCTTCTGCACACGAGACTACAAGGTACATCAGGTTTTCCTGATGTTGCAGCACTGATCCATTCTACGGTACTTTCAAATCACGTTTTGTTTTCATGTTCCCTGAATGACAGGTGCTTACTTACGTTTTTTTAAGCTTCGGAGATTCTGCGCATAGTAAGTGATCAATGTATCCAAAGTTTTCGTTAGTTTACTCTCTAATTCTCTATTAATTCAAACGGTTAGTTTGACAAACAACAGGTCATCAACATAAATTAAGTGGTAGGTTTCTTCGATGGTAATAAATCTCTCTCTCTCTCTATATATATATATATATATATATATATATATATATATATATATATAAAAGACTAGTCTTAAAATTACAATTTTATTAAATATAAAGTTAATGAAACCAGGATTTGTACACGTATATAAATGAAACATCATATTATATCCCTAGGAACACAACTCCGATATAACGAAATAATTTATACATTTATAACTGATTTTAATGAAGTCATATAATGAAATAAAAATATAATAATAAACTTCATCTTGACTGAAAAAAACTATAAACTATCTTTTTATTAAATGTTTTTGCAATTGAATCGAGTAAAGTATTAAGACCGAAAATGTAACCATTTATAATTTCTAAAAAATTATGTAATCGATAACACTTCTGACAGATTCATATAGAAGGTATTGTTTTATTTATCAAAATATATTTTTATTATTTTATTTTAAAGTAACACGAATGGTTTCTTAAAGTGTGTTCATCAATTTGATTTATTTTCATCATATCTTAATTTTGTGAAAAACGTGAATAAGTTCATAAATTTTGAATGAATCATTTTTTTAGCACACGTACACGTCACATCACTGATTTTATCCAAGAAAGGATACCGACTGCTAAAATTTTGTTTTCCAAATTTTCTACAGGAACTGGTCTACCAGCTGGTTCCAAAAGTTTCCACAAACCATGTACACCCATTTGTACATAAAAAACGTTCTAGAGTTTAAAACATCTAATGTAATTTTATTGTTATTTTATCCAATATTCCCGCAAACAAATTCAAATATAATATAATTAACAACGTAATATTACGTATATATATATATATATATATATATATAAAGAAACAAAATTTTAACATATCACTTATATTTCCACCGTCACGTTTACTACCATCATTATCAAATTGTTGTAAGCCTTCACACTATTTATTATGCTCCAGAATAGAAAAGAACGGACAAGTCTCGCCATAAGCCTCCATAAGATCCTTAACGTCGTTTAAACTTAATTCTAAGTCTCCCTTACCTAGTTTTTCGACTAGTTTATGCAGTTGTTTTGGAACTAATAATTTAGCATTTTCTAAATCGCATTTTGAACTTTGCCCTTTATCCAAGCCTAAAGCTAAATCCATTTGTTTTAAAAAATTCATATCGTCTCTAACGTCAAAATTACCGTGATAGCGCATACGATATTCGGTATTATCTTCCGATATATCACATTCGATAAAGGTGTCTTTGTTACAGGATACTAACACAAACGGAATATTTAAACGACAGGATTTCTCCACTGGACCATGTACTTTTTCCATCTCCATGTTACGTTGCACTAATCGTTCTAGAGCCACCTGATATAGAATTAGGTCGTATAATTGCTTAAATTTATGGGACACTATGAGTTTGCATTTCTCCTTTTCTTCACTCAAATTAGTATATGCGTCATTCTTCGGTAATCCATTCCATGTAATCAACTTTTGTTGTTTAGAAATTATATTCAGAGCGATTAAAACATTCAAAGCATCGTAAACCCTGCGTCGTATATTCTTCACATCGTACTGCTTTCCGACAAAAAACTCATTAGTAGGATCCATCAATTTTTCTATTAATTCGTCCGCTACTTCTTTATAAGTAGTAACCTTTTTTCGATGAACTATTTGGCAAACTTTTGCAGAAAGATGTCTTAAACCTTTTCCGGATTTATGAGAACGACTTTTATATTTTAATAGCAAAGCATTCGCTGCACGTTGTTGTTCTATCATTGAAATTGTACTTCCGCTTTTTTCATGTTCATTTATCCGAATATTACTATCGTCATTTTCAGTTTCATCATTTTCGGCATCTTTATCATCATTATCATAATAATCATCATCCTCAGCAATGACTTCGTCAATATAATCATCATTATCACTTAAATAATCACTCATATTATCATAGGTATTCGCTTGCTGTTTCAAAACACCGAGTACAATTTGATCTCGATTGTCTACATCCAACTGATCCTTTGATTCCACCGAACACTGATCATAGTTCTCAGATTTTATCACTTTTAAAATAGAGCCGTATTCTCTTGATGTCGATGGACCAACATACAAATCCAAAACATTTGACGATGATAAGTCAGGTTTTGTACTTATCAACGGATTAGCACATAAATTCGCAACCGGTTTTGGCGGAACTATGGTTTTTTCCGTTGATGTATTTACGTGTAAATCAGCAACTGATGACAACAATGTAACATTTCGTGCACATTCGGTATTCATATTATCAGGTTTTACTAGTCAAACTAGTGCTTATATTGCTAGACTATAAGTTTTCAGGATGAAGAAAGCTAAGTTTTCCTTTATTTGACACACTTCAATATTTTCAGAAGAAACTTAATTATTCAACTTGTGGCTGGTTTAGTTTTCTTAATCAACAATAATAACCTATTAAACAAAAAATAAAACAAAAAAACAAAAAACTTAAAAACAAACCACATTTTCAGGAATACAGAGATACAAACTAGAATGATTCTTAAAGAATCTCCTATCACCTCAATACTTCCTGTTCATTTATCACTAACCATTAATATACAATAAAATGATTAAAATACATTTTTCGATAAACAATAATTTAAAAAACAAGCCTTTATAAATTACTTATGAACTTTAAAAGATTGTAAGACTTACATGATAATATAAAACTATTTTATAGATTAAACGAAAACGGTATTAATTTAGGGAAGTGCAATTAAAAATAAACCACTGTGAAAATTTATTATATTAAGAAATTAACAAATTCTTTATCAGCTAAAATGTAAAATGTAATATAAATAACTTGTAATAAGCAGTGAGAAATCTCTTTGTAAATAATGAAACGCGTATAATGTGCAAAGTTAAATGATAAAACTACGTCCATTAAAACATGCACGTATACACACGACAAAAAATACTATTGTGACATTTAACAAGGCGGGCTCATTATAGATTACTTTGTAAACTAGAAAGCAAAAATATAACTGACAACGTGGAAAAATTAGAATTACTGGAATTCAGAAATAACTTTTTTTTTTTATAACATGCATGGAAATTTTAAACATTGTCAAGACAGAGAGTTGTATAACAGTTTTATAACGCATTCGAATTGAGATTTATGTACGAAAACTTTTAAAACCAGCAAACTATGATCTCTGAACTTAAAACAATTAATGCGTGGTTGGCAAAATTAAAGTTATCTGCAACTAGAGCAACATTAAAAACATCGCATAAAGTACAATTACATAATTAAACTTACCTACAAGCGAAGGAATTCTATTTCGAAATGAAAATTATGTTATGTATAACTATCTGAAATTACATAATATAAAACCTAAATAAGAAAACATACAAAACATCAAAAAACAATGTTAGAAAATATGTTCATACTAAAATGAAAAAAACCATTAACGTGTACTTTATTGGATTTTAGTTGCTAACATTTGACATGCTTCTTATTTATAAATAACTAGAACAAAGTAATATAAATTTACTAAATTTATAAAAATATATAACCAAACTACCGTTCTTTTTATATTTAAATTAATTATTCAGAAATTTGAACCTTAACTGTTTATTTCACGTTTATTGAAGTAACATTATATATTTATAAAATGGATACACTGGTGCTGACAACGAATACCGGTAAGATTTTTTAATAGGGAGAATCTACAAAGCTACACACAGCGAATACTTAGTTTAGTGTTGTAGAAATGTAGAATGATCTTGTTCATGTGAAGTGTGTTTTGTGATACGCGTAGTATTCGATCTGAACTTGAATTGTTTATCTTTTACGATTTGAATTGATTGGTAAATTTAGTATTAATAGGATCCACTTTTTTGTTTAACATGAAATTTCAGAATAAACATTTAAATTGTAGAGTATTATTTTTTAACTAATTCAGTTATTTGCAATTATATTGAACATTAACATACTAGGTGAGTATTATTTAATATTTATAACATAATTGTTGAATATTCAGTACTTCACCTTACAAAACTGTGTAGTTAATAATAAATAGTCATTCATGAACTTGGAGTATATTTTTTAAGAGGTAGAATGCAAATAGACCTGGATGAATTTACTTATTTGTTCTTGATTCTGTAGGATTCATTGCAGACGTATGAAATGATGTTATTGTCGTTTGTCATTCCCAAAATATATTTCTGTACAAATGTTCGGAATTTACAGTTTATGAATCATATATTTATATCTGATGTTAAGTTTTTAATGAAAATCATCACTAATTCTATATACAATTCCTTTATTGTCCATTTTACATCTCGATTAGATATTTTTTGTTTCTATCGTTTTTTGCGATATTTTAATATTTATATATGGTTGTAAATTTTGTATTTATTGAATTTATTCAAACTACACAATGGTGACACCGGTTTAAATTCTAAATTTATAAGTAAACTTTTTATTCTAATAGTTTTAGTTCGTATCAATTAAAAAGTATTCTTATTTAATAAAACTTTGTTTATGCGCAGAACTTAACGTATTTTATTCAGTCCTCGCAAGTCAATTATAGTATTCGAAGAGGTATAATACAGCGACATCATTATTTTAAGTGTGTAATTTATATTAAAAATTATAAAAATTATTTATATTTTTATAACAGTTTTGGTATAGGTATTTCAATTTTACTTTGAAAAACATAGCATTAGTTATTTTGGTTAACTACTAGTTAAGTTTATAGTTATCTAAAAATATTAAATTAACGGGTTTAGTAGAGGTCAGGTATGAATTTTTTAAACTTTATTGTATATATACCTTTTGTTATATATCTGTTTGTGTTATACTCTAAATAGTATGATCAAGATAAATGTCCTTATTTTCCGAAAATAATATAAAATTTAATAATTTTTCCTTGGTGTTTACACATCCATTAAACTTTCATCACTCACTGATATAGTTTACATTTTGTAATTATTTTTTTAATTACGTAAGTTGCTTGACGATGTAAAAAATAATATGTAAAATGAATAACCAAATTTTTGTTAATACAGCATAAGACCCTTTTGGTCAAAAAGTCCTGTGTATATATATATACACAGGATATACATATATATACATATATACAGAGATATATGCAGTCGAACGTCACGTCACATTTTACTATTTGAAATTTTTACTGATTATTGTGTTATTTAGAATTCAGTCTTCTCAAAATTTTAATTTTCAATAATTTTAGATTTTGTTATTCGTAAATTTGAAATCATTGTATTTATATAATCCTGTAGTGAAGTTATTATTTTTGTCTTGTACTGATTTGCACCTCAGTGTCTGCATTCAAAGGTACATCGTATTTTTAAAGATATGTTACGTTAGATAAAAATATATTTTCATTAAAAATCGAAACATTTTTAAATGTTAATGAAAACATATATTTGGAAAGAACGGTAATATAATTATCGACAACCAATATAAGACAGTATATACTAACAATGTATACTTAGCGTCAAATTGTTTACATTTTGAAATGCAGCGAAAATGTATGCTATTGCGTAATAAATTTAAATCATTCCGAGCATGCAATATGGTAGTATGAAGTACGATAAAATATCAACATAATTCTTACTTTTGATATTGGTAACTTTTACTAAATGGCAATTTCATTCTCTGTTGCCCGAGTGAATAAGGCAATTAAGACGATATCGTGGATAGTAAAACTTCAAAATTTCTTAATTTAAAAAATTTCTCGATATTCATTTATAATATAAATAAAGTAAGTTAGCAGCAGCCAACATTTAAATTTGGTACAGTATATTATTTAGTTTGTGTCCCAAAAGTGAAGGTATTGTCGAAATTTCTTCTGTTAACTCTTTATGTTAATAAAATTATAACCATTAAAAGTATATTTTAATTGGACTTTGTGGTATAACAGCAATGCTCGAGTTCTCTATTCACACGACTTAAGTACGAATTCTTTTTCATTCTATCTGTAGCCAACTCAACTATATATCCAATTGATCGGTAAATAGATACTAGCGCTGCTGGAACGTAAAGAAGCCAAGGAAAATTGACTTGCCCAGGATGCGTTCTTTGGCTGATCCTTTATCAAACTCGAGGTTAATCACCAGGCAACTCCAACTAACTGTCGAATTGACGGGACTTTGCTTTTAGTGTTTTAATACTATTTCTTTAGACATTGGATTTAAATGATATATTTTAAAAAAAGAATCGCTGATCATCCAACCATGCCCAAATAAGACGATCTTTTTTTTTTAACTCACGTTTTGATAGAAATTACCAGTAGTGAAAAATATGAAAACTATAACTTTTGGAGAAAATCAAAACTGGATCCTAACCGGAAATTTTTACACTGCCGCTATGTGTGGAAATAATGTGAGTATAAAAATGTGATCTTTGAAAACTAGGTGTTATTGAATAAATTATTTAATTAATCTATAGTAAGATATTTTCATTATAATCACTGCATTCGGCTATTTTTATCACGCATAAACAAAAATCTATTTTTAAATTTTTATTTGTCTCGATTTAACTCAAAAACTATTAAAGCAATAATGATTAAATTCGCAAGCTTATAGCCTATATTCTCGGATTCGTTCTAAGCTTTGTTTCACATTGATATCACAAATAGGACAGAAATTACAATAATTTAAAGTTTTAAAATATCGCTGTCTCTTTCTTTTAACAGTTTATGTACATATTTCCCATTCGGCACTACCATAACGCGACAAAACGTCATTTGTATCGCGGGTGTTGGTAGTGAAGGTACATTCGAACCGGAATCTAGTTAAATTTTAAACGATTTTGTATTACATACTACTTTTTAAAATTTTAAATTATTCTTATTTCTGTCCTATTTGTGATGTCAATGCGAAACAAAGCTTTAAAAAAATAATTATACAGGTGAAGCCGTGGGTAACTTCTAGTTTAATTATAAAATAACATGCGTGAACAACGTAATCCATGGCTAACGTTTTTCCATCATGCGATTTAAGAAAAATTCATTGCTTCAATCTAACTTGAGCAGATTTTCAGTACTAGTCATTTCTATCAAAATTGGATTTTTAACATGGTCGGGTGATGTACTATTTTAGCTTTTTCATTTCATCATACTTCTAATTAGCCTAATAACCTAAAATTTCCTAACCTAACCGACATAAATATTAAGCTTTTATCTAATGCTGGTAAAGATCCCAGTAGTTTATCTGGGTATCGACCTACTTCTCTGTTAAATTCAATAGGTAAAGTATATGAGAAAGTTATTAATGAGTACCTGCTGAATGGAGCTGACGTCAAGGGTGTATTTTACATCAGAACCAAGAGGTCCTCTCTACAAGCTGATATTTAACCTTTGACAGCTTCAGATGGTCATCAATTATCAGTATATTGAAATCTTAATAATTTTTCCTTATATAATTATTACAAATTATTTCTCTAATAGACATGTTTCCTTGTCAGTTGTGACTCTGTTGGCTGTAGAAGACTGGAGTGTGGGGTGCCTCAAGGTTCCATTCTTGGATCCACACTTTGGAATATTCCATATGGAGCAGCTCTTACCCTTTACTTGTAAAGGGTTTCAGCTGGTCTCCTATGCTGATGATCTCTGTCTAATTATTAATGTTGGTAAATATTATGATCTTGGCATTGCTGAAATTTTTTGTAAATTATTACAAAATACAAGGTTTGTCATTCTCTACTCCTAAATGTAATTTTATTGTGTTTGGAAATCAGAGAATTGTACAATATGTCAAAAACTTAAAAATAACCTCTGATCAGTTCATTGTTCATACAAATAATCTTAAATATTTAGGTCTGACTCTTGACCATCAACTAACATTCATTCTGCATATAGAATATATACATAAAACGTGTGATTTTATATACCACAAGCTTAGATTACAGCCGAGTACTTTTGGATTAAAATATAGAGCGAAAGTTATTTTGTATAGGGTGCTAATTCAGTCACTTTATGCATATGGCTTTCTTGTCTGTATTAATAAAAAAAAATCCGTGCTCAATAAGTATCAGAGGAAGTTTCTTCTTAGTATTTCATGTTTTACTGAACCTGTACCACTTCTGTTGCTAATGTTATATCTAATATCATTCCACTGGATCTTTTTGTCATTGGCGTCTCTATCATCTTGGAATTTAGAGTTGTTAGAGGCGTTGCTGGTGCCAAGAATTTCCAATTCCTTAATATTGATCCGCTTACTTTGGAATCCTTTTCTAGTGTTTCTATCCTTAAAAAATATATTCGATCCGTACTTATTGATATTTGGCAAGCTGTGTGGAACAGTTGTCTGACTGGAAGGAAAACTTAAAAACATTTATAATGTTCAGGTGCTCTCTGGCCATGGGATATTTGGTTCTTATCTTCATAAGTTCCATCTTGCTTCTAGTTCAGAGTGTACCTTTTGCAATTCCATCAAGGACTTCTCTGGTACTGTAGATGGTATTGAACATTTAATGTTTGATTGTGCCTTATTTGATGATCTTGGAAATAAATTTAAAATACCTAGAGGACAGCCTTTTGTATTTTCTAAACAGAATCATGTCAGTCTCCTGTCATATGTTGTCAATCCTAAGAAAGTTTAAAAGTGGTGGGTAAATTTTTAATAAGTTTTTGTCCTCTTTTTTTATATTTTATTATATTAATTTATTTTATATATAAATATACTTTCCGAATTGAATATTTAATGTATTCTTAATTGATTTTTCTATGAATATTTTTAAGAATATATTTTTTATATTTATTTCTCCTTGGATTATTTTGTTTAGTCTTGTTTTTAATTTTAATAATGTAATATTTTTTCTCCATGATGTATATACATAACCTTTTTTTTTCTCTTTTTGGTCATTATCTTACTTTTTTTTTAATCATCATTTTAAACTATATATATATACACAGTTTCGATAACATTAATTTTTATATTTATATGCATATTTACATTCTTGATGGTCTAAGAGACTATGTTTCCCATCCCTTATTTCATCCTATTTTTATGTTACACATTGCAATATCACACACATCTATTTATATTTTGTACTATATTGGATGTTTTCCTTTGTTTCAGCTACTAAGCCGTACACACAGTTATATATTAAGGACACTAGTTCCCTGCACCCTTATAACCATAAATTATTTAATACATTTGCCTCACCGCGTAAATGAGGATTGGGGAACCATAAAAAAAAAAAACACACATTTACGCACAAAGTAAAGTAATAACGATTTATTAATTATATGCATGTTTCGGGTGAATTGCAGATTACCCCACCATCGAAAAATACCTTATTTTTTGAGAATTATTGAAAATTAACTATTATGAGAATGATGATTTCTTCCTAATGAGAAAGATTGTAAATGTCCTAAATGTAACGGGAACACGTGAACATTCATTTGGTGAGGAATAGGGAGTTCGCATAAGTTATTTTGTATTACATTATTCATTCAATGACTTATTTTTTTTTTTAAAATTATATTTTTATAATTTTGACTTTGGAATGAACATTTTTTTGTAGAACGTAGAATTTTTATATTTATAAATGTAGCAATTGATGTTACCGCTCTCTACTGAGGGAAACTTTCGCATAACCTCACTAGACAGCGGTAGTGTCAAAATTTCTAAAATTTTTGATTTTTTTATGAAAAATTCGTATTTCCGCAAAAAAATTTCACTCAGTCATTTTTATTTAAATGTAATTTTTGGAAAAAAATATCGTCTTTTTTGTTATGCTTTCTATGAACTCTTTTTGTGTTATTGTTGATCTCAGCCACCATAAATTTTTCGCATCAATAGTAATTTAATCGGAGGATGATCCCGACCGAAGATTGCTGGCGAATATTTTTCACTTTTGTAAAATATGTACAGGGCCTTGATTAAAATATTTTGTTTGCATCTGTTTGCTTATTTAATTAATACAGTTTTTCATTTTGTGTGGAACAACGAACACAATAACTTAAACTATTTAATACAGTTTTTTTTATCTAGGTTTCGTCTCTTGTTAAAAGTTATTAACAAATGCTTAAAGTCTTCTCCCTATCTAGTATTATTTAATGGTAAAACCTTCACAATATACTTTGAAAGTATCGCTAATCCAAAAGTAAATATATACATGTTCAAGCAGCGCCTTCTACAAATGATGTTCTAATTTATTTATTATACGAAAACGCGTATGAAGTGCCTCTAATTTACGAAAGTATGAACTAATTTTTGGCCCATCCGATATATACGATTATATTCATCACCGTCGTGCTTTTATCATATAAAAATGAAATTTACGCCTTTACTATTGTGTTTATCGCGGATAACGCCAGTACCTTCGTTCAGATAATGATGTCCACAGTCAGCTACTTAGTCGTTTACCATTTAATTTTTCTTTGCATTATTTGGCGTAATGATCGAAAAAGCTGTGTAACGTTCTCATTTTTTACTATAGACGTGATTAATTTATTCATTATGGAATCATTAGTTATTTGATACATTCATGATATCCTTAGTATTCTACTATGTACCGATGTAAATATAAAGCGCATTTATTCATCTGGCGGTGTAGCATTTCCACGTACGTAACTTGCAACTGAAGAAGATTAAGCATCTCAAATGTACTATCTTATTTTCGTATTGCGTGCCGTGGCTAATGTACATGTAATATTTCTGAAGAAATAATTTTGATTGTTTAACCCGATAGATGAAGCCATAAACTAATCCAGCCACTAATGAACTTATTTTTTTATGTATTTTTTTTTGCTTTTCTAAATATTCTCTTATAATAGATACCTAAAAAAAATTTAATAATATATATATATATATTTATAGGCTTTAACCAAAATGAATTTAATTCCAAATGTTTCTTCAAAATGATGCCATTTAGTATAAAAATACTTTTTAAACAAAACTCGTAAAAGATAATAGCTGCGAACCTTTTTAAATTCGATTTAGTTTTTTCAGAAATTATCGATTACATTCGAAAGAATTTTTCTGTGATCTTCGCTATTTCTTTTCGAATCAGTCACTTTTAGCGCCTCGGTGTTCGCTGGTTTGTCCTGGTATGTTTTACCTTTAAGAGGTAGTGTCACGAGAAAAAATCAAGACGCGTGAGATGTTCGGGCTGCGATGCGCAGTAATGCGCGATTGTTTGATCATGTCTAAAAGAAATTCTTGCAAATTTTTTTACCGATCCACTGAATTGCTCGCATTTTCAATATTTTCTTAGTCCTCATACATCATAACATAAATTGCTGTGTCTCGAAGGTTATTTGCCTTCTCTAAGATGGTTTTTATGGTCTCATCTAGTGCAACTTTTTCTGTATATTTAAAAAATGTTGCACAGCAATATCATGGGGCACGATATAATCAGCAATGTGTGAATTAAATGACGCCATTAGGTGAATGTATATATTGTGGTCCCGTGTTCTGTATTGGTTCGTAATTCGTTAGAATAATAAAATTATTTCGAACATTTCGAGTCGGCTGATTTGGAGTTTAGTTCCCCCCAGCGCGAAGAACGGCTTATTTCGTGTTAATAATTGAGACACAAACATAAAATCTATTTACAACATTGTTAAATGACCGAAAAAAAATTATTTCATGTTATTCCATTAAGAAACTAACATGATTATATTCAGTGTTCCTGTCAATAAGACAAATATTTATCGTATGTTAATGAAAATATATGGTTAATTGTAAAGTTTGTTGTGACTGTATAAATTATTTTATAAATTTATTTTAGACGAATTAATTTTAATTTCATTATTTTATATCGTGTATAAAAAATTATTTTAAAATATTTTATTTCTCAAATGGATTATACCATTTTGAACTGAATTTTAAATATAACGGTTCAAACTAGCGCGCTTGTTTCGACTTTTGTGTTGCCTACTGACATTATGAGCTATTATGAATTGTTTGTTATCAACGTAGTGCTTTTTCATTGTTATTCTATGTGGTTGATTTTTTTTCTGTTTGTTAAATGATGAAGACGGTAGAATTTTTTTTTTAAATTACGCGCTGTTTACTAGACAAATTAAAGTAATGCTAGATGATGGAGATTACACATGTCCAAAATGCTTCCAGGTTCTGAAATTGTATAACGATGTGGATATGAAGATTGATTCCTATGGTTATGTTATTTTTATATTTCGAGAAAGTTCAAAAATCACATCTTCATAGTAAAAATTTTCTCCGCAAGAAAGCGCTAGTGTCCCAAAATCTATGCTTATGTGTTTGAAAATTGTCTTTAAGAAACAAAAAATGAGATTGAAAAATAATTTCACTGCTGATCATCGCTATTGAAATGTGATTTTTTTTTTCAAAATTTTATGGATTTTTAACTTAAGTTCTCCCTAACACGTCTTTAAGCATCGAGCGTAAACAAGATGAAAAATCGGCTTAAATTAGTGTGATCCGAAATTTCAGTACGGCAGATTAAGGTGGTCAAACCGACCACTTGTTCAAATCTATACTTGTTTTTTTAATTATATTTTATTATTCCGTTTAAACTAGTTAAATGTTATGTTTATACATAATCGTTTTAATTACACTGCTTTTTATAATTGCGAAAATTTATTCGAATCGACAAGAAGGATATACTACCTTTATTTTGTTGTGTTCTGTATGTTTTCTGTTACTCGCGTTTTGCCGGTTGTAATATTGTATGTATTAGTAACAAGATCGGCCCAATGTAAGATGCGATAACAGACCTTCATATTTATTTGAAACAGTAGGATTAACGATAAATATCGATAAGGCGAAGGTTGACCAATTATGTTTTGTCCCCTGAAAATAGAAATATAGATAAACATTGGAACGTCAGAACGTGTATATAGGATATTGGTTATTATAAAACACAGACGAGCAGTATTCTAAAAAATAGATATGCCGACTATTTAAAAAACAAAGTATAGGAAAAAAGGGTATTTTTCCTATACAGATGGAGCACCGATCACGAAGCTACGAAATATATTGTTTGAAAAACTCGCAGAAGGTCCAAGAAATATGTTAGATAGTAAAGCAGACAGTATAAACTGGCGAATTTAGTTGCTCGTTTAGAAACTAGGCAACAGAAAATACTGGATGAAATGGATAACGAAGGCTTGCGATAGATTCATCAATTGAGAAAAAAGTCAGCTTACAATGAGCAGTTTTGTATATATATATATATATATATATATATATATGTGTGTGAGATAGTAAATGCAAATGTAGAATTATATAAAAATTCACTGGCGGTAATCTAAGCACGTTTCCTCGTTGAAAAATGTTGTCGTTCGCTAGTTTCCCAAATATTGCAAACGGTTGATTATATTAATTTTACTTTATAATTTTAAAAACGTTTTCTATAATTGTTTCTTTAATATTAATTTACCGTAGACCTCTTGGTGTAGTGGTATACGACCTGAGTTCAAATTCAGCCAGGTGCGATTATTTTTCAGGATAAAAAGTCCTCTAGTTAACTCGATAAATGAGTACTAGCTTGCTGAGACACACTAAAGAAGTTTGGGAAGATGTTTCATAAAACCGCCTAAAATACACCCAACTTTCAGTTTTTATTATAGAAGGTTGTTTAGGTTGATGATACGGTTATAAATGAAAATGTCTAGTATGTACTGTTAGAGAAAAGTCAAATGCGTCGGATCATGGTTTAAAACTGTAAAATTAAAATAGTCATTCTCCAATAACTTTCCCATGTTTTATTGCCGACGGTATGCAATACTTGGTATGTAGAAGATAAGAAAACTATAGACATATCGATCACAGTGCGCTTAGCTTAAAAAAAAAAAAAAAAAAAAAAAAAAAAAGTTAATTATTCATCTATAAGTTTAAAAAGAAAAGTATGAAGTTCGTCTAATTTAGACTCGACATAAAGAGGTTTGAGCTGATTCAACCGACTATAACGGCAGGTTAGATGAGTTTGAAAATTAATATATTTTAAATAATTTGAACAAAAATCACATTTTAATAATCAGTAGTGAAACAAGGCGTCGAACATTGTGCTCTACGAGGTGTTTCTTTATAACTAATTTCACTACTGGTCGTTATTATTTAAATTTTTCGTACAAAATTCATTAATTTTGGCTTCATATCGTTCAGTCGCAGTATTCGAATTTGTTCGACTTTAGAATTAATGTTTTTTTTTTTCAGAAAATGATTTGTGTTCTCTAACAGTAGTATAAGCTGTCGCGCGCAAGTACGATACGACGGTTGCTAAGTGTTTTGAAATGCGACGCATTTTATTCAGTAAGAAGAGGAAAAAGAAATTAATCGCGACAGCGAATGCACGCTGCTAACAACAACGCTTTAGTATCGCCGCGATATCATCCGGCTCGCGGAGCAATCGGTGTCATAGTTCATCAATCCTCGTCAGCGTCTCATCATCAGCATCAGTCGATTATGTCTTATAATCATCATCATCATCATCATCATCAATCGCAACTTCGTAACGGCGGTGCGGAGCAACAGCGTCGATTAACTCGCGAAGCGATGGAACGTTATCTGCGCGAACGTAAAGATATGATCATCGTTATATTACACGCGAAAGTGGCTCAGAAATCGTACGGTAACGAAAAACGTTTTTTCTGTCCGCCGCCTTGTATATATTTAATAGGCGACGGTTGGCGTATACGTCAGGAACAGTTAAATCGCGACAACGATAATAATATCGATAATCAAAGTACTCAATTATGCGCTTTTATCGGTATCGGTAATTCCGATCAAGATATGCAACAGTTAGATTTAAATAACGGCAAACAATATTGCGCCGCTAAAACGTTGTATATATCGGATTCGGATAAACGTAAACATTTCATGTTATCGGTGAAACTGTTCTACAGTAACGGTCACAGTATCGGTTTTTTCAATAGTAAACGTATTAAAGTTATATCGAAACCGTCGAAAAAGAAACAGTCGCTGAAAAACGCCGATTTATGTATCGCTAGCGGTACTAAAGTAGCGTTATTTAATCGATTACGTTCGCAGACGGTCAGTACGCGTTATTTGCACGTCGAGAATAATAATTTTCACGCCAGTTCCACTCAGTGGGGCGCTTTTACGATGTACCTGTTAGACGACGACGAAAGCGAAAGCGAAGAATTTAACGTACGCGACGGTTACGTTCATTACGGCAGTACCGTTAAACTAGTATGCAGCGTTACCGGTATGGCGTTACCGCGACTGATAATACGTAAAGTCGACAAACAGATGGCGTTACTCGAGGCCGACGATCCGGTATCGCAATTGCATAAATGCGCTTTTTACATGAAAGACACCGAACGTATGTATCTGTGTTTGTCGCAAGAACGTATTATACAATTTCAAGCGACGCCGTGTCCGACCGAAACTAATAAAGAAATGATCAACGACGGAGCTTGTTGGACGATTATAAGTACCGATAAAGCCGAGTATCAATTTTACGAAGGTATGGGACCGGTTAAATCGCCGGTAACGCCGGTACCGGTGGTGAACAATTTGAATTTAAACGGCGGCGGAGAAGTAGCCATGTTAGAATTGACCGGTGAAAATTTCAGTCCGTATTTAACGGTTTGGTTCGGCGAAGTCGAATCCGAAACCATCTATCAGTGTTTAGAATCGATGCTGTGCGTCGTACCGGATATAACGTCGTTCAGCGGCGAATGGCTCTGGTTACGACAACCGACTCAAGTACCGATATCGTTAGTACGAGACGACGGTATTATATACGCTACCGGACTTACGTTCACCTATACGCCCGAACAAATACCGAGAGCTTTATGTCCGCCGCATCTGTCTTCTTCCGGCAGTAGTAGTAATAATAATAATAATAACGCTAACGCTAATAATATTAACAGTAATAATAATCATAATAATAGTATCGTCGTTAGAAGTAACGTCGATCGTAATAACGATAATAGTACTAGATTGTCGACGATCGATGAAATTCATTGGTCGCAACAAACTTAATACTGCCGGACTATAATATGTAGCGTAGTATATACCGGCGTGTAATTTTAAATTGCGATCGATATACGCGTTCCATAATAGTTTGGCATCTCTACTAGTCCGCAATTTTTTTTTTCTTGTTTTTTAATATTCTCTTTATTATATTTATATACTTTATTTACACGCTAACGGCGGTTTCCATAAATAGCAGATAAATTATTATTATCACTATATGAATATATTCGGTCGTTTGTTTAGATAGTTGTAAATATTTCTCGAAGAAAAAAAAAACTAGAGACGTTAATATTTCGAATTTTAGATAGATGTAAATATTTCCAAAAAAAAAAAAAGACGATATTTTTAATTCCGATTTGTCAAAAAAACTTACCGTTAATTACTTATCTCGAGAATATATTAAAGGAAGCCGCTGCGCATGATCTATTTTGCACAGTGTATAAAAAAAACCATTTATACAGTCATACATATTTATATCAACAATTATTCTGGAATTAAATAACTCGTTTTGGTGGACAGCTAATTTGAAATATCACAATTCTTCGGATATTTTTTTACAGATTACTACTGCGTTATCCGTGTGTTGTACTCGTTTATTTTATTCTTGGTTTTCCTTTTCATATTTTCCCTTCTACGAATACTTTCGATTATGAATGTTTATTGTATCTGAAAGTATCCATTTGTATTTATTTTAATTTTCCGAATAAATTCATTTTTCACGTATTAACCTAAATACGTTTTTTTCGTTGCTGTAAAATTCTTTTCATTCTCCTTTGAACTTCCTGTTTCGAACGCTTCCGTGGCTTTGCGTGTCTTTTTTTACCTATCGTCTAAACTTCCGAACGATAAAGTAAAATGCTCCGTAAGAATGTTTCTCGACCAATTTTTTATTATGTTCGCTTGTCTTGATATTAATAATCCGTTCTTTTCTTGTCTTTCATAAATTCCAATTTCGCCAATTCTATTCTACCGGAGTTACTCGATCAAAAATGTTGAGATTTATCGTTACTTCCCATTTATACGATATTATCGTGATCGATCGATGGTGAACTTTGACAAAAATTAGAGAATTGATATGTAACGCCAAATTAATTTACTAAAATAATAATAATTTCGACGACGCTACAAAAATATAAAAGGTGTACACAGAACGACACAAATTTTTTTAAATTTTTCTATATATATATATATATATATATATATATATATATGTGTGTGTGTGTGTGTGTGTGTTGTGTAAGGGGGTTCAGAGCAGCAGACCAAGTCCATTTTTCAGTATTTTGAGAAAAATGATGTTAAAATCATTTTGTAAATTCAAATAGTAAATGGTACAATCAATTTAACTTCGTACGTAGGTACAAATAATGTTAAACTTATAAACGTAATAATATTAATTTTAATACTATTCTTCATTAATGTAATTAATTCCTAAAAGATTGGACTTGTTACTTTGTTGCATTGATTATTTTTTCCTTGGAAAAACTATACAATATATCGCAACCATATAAAAATTGAATACAGTAATGTTTTCTTGTTGGAAGTATTCAAAATTTCATTACATCCCGGAATAATAAACATTTTTAGGACACAAGAAATAAATAAACAGAAAAAAAATCCTTCGACTTGGTTCACTACTGCACTGAGCCCCTCACACACACACACATACATATTAAATATATAATATACATCTATGTGAAACAGACATTTGATTAAATAACTAGGCCAATTAAAAACACCTACTAAACGATAGTTATTAAATTTACCATTGTAATCGTAAGCACCTAATACGGGCTATACACTTTTTCGACTTTTTTACATCGAGGTAAAATCGATCCCGGTAAATGTACGAATTTCGATAATAGTCGGTTTTTTTTTTTTTTGTCGGGGATAATTCAGTTTATAAAAAGGATCGATAGAAAACATTTCGAACTGGTTGTTTCCGGCGCGAGACTTTTATAATAACACATTCAAATTCAGTTTATATCATCTCGAAAGCATTTTAATTTTAGTTTCCTGGGATAATCGTAAAAGATTTCTTGTATACAATATATTCTTTATTGTGACACAAATTGAGTTTAGGTTATAAAGCTAATTGTACATACAAATTAAAATAAACTAAACGCTAACAGATGAGTTATAAAATAGAAAGGTAAATAACTAAACTAAGACATATAAGGATCATACCCTATTGTCAACACGCTTACCGTAATTTAAAATTAGGTCTAGTAAGTGTAACTAATAGGAAATTGAACCGGTTAGATTTGTAATTTATTTAATTCGAATTTTTAAAATATTACTTAAGAGCGTATATTTCCTAATGTCGAATGTATATGCATTTTTAAAATGAATGAAATCTATGCTATACGTTCGAGTTATTTCTTGATATATATATATATTCGAATTTTGCCTTCACATGGGTTATTAATCTAAAAAATATAATTTCATTATGAAATTCGACTTTCATGAATATTCGACAGCTTATTCAAATTACTCGAATTAAAATAAAAAAATAAATAAAATTTAAAGTTCTTCCTAATGCGTGTGAATTCTACCCACTTTATTATAAATTTACGATTGTTT
This sequence comes from Coronaproctus castanopsis, assembly GCA_032883995.1. Classification (NCBI taxonomy): domain Eukaryota; kingdom Metazoa; phylum Arthropoda; class Insecta; order Hemiptera; family Monophlebidae; genus Coronaproctus; species Coronaproctus castanopsis. Next base: position 17,627,358 of record CM065052.1, on the reverse strand, counting down.
ATAGTATTCATATTAAAAATAATAATAATAGTTTGCATCGTATATGTCATGTCATCGGGTTACACGATTACGTAATACGAGTAGTGCGAATTTCCTTCTTCGGCTTTTAACTACATCATAAAATATAACATACTTTAATTTGAATCAACTGAGGGTACCTTATTTTTTATTAATAGCAGCGCTGTAAAAGACGCCATTACAGATTATCAATTTTCAAACGGAATTCAAAATTTTTCCTAATTTCGAAAGTATCCCGGTAAAACTATATTGTATATATATATATATATATATATATATATATATATATATATATATATATATATATATATATATATATATATATATATATATATATATATATATATATATATATATATATATATATATATATATATATATATATAAATGGATATCCAAAGTAGCCTGTATTACTAATTATTATGATAAACTCGTTTCTGTGTCAGTCGCATTAAAAAAAATACACATTCGTATCAAGAATTATCGTAATTCGTATTGTAAATGTTAATATTTTATATTATATAATTTAAAAATTATTCGAAATCAAATACTAATTTTATAGTAATATTTTTACGAACTCGCTCAACCTTTTTTTTTATTGTATATATTCGTACGCGTGTGTGTGTGTTTAAAAATAAAGTTTTAGTAATATACTATTTTTCTTATTACATTTCCCTAATAATGTTATATCTGACACACACACACACACATATATATATACACTATTATATAAAGACAAAACGGTTTTTTCTTGTACACTTTTTTTTTTAAAAAAAAAAAAAACCTATGCTACCAACCGTTACCAAAGGTTTTTCACGTGATTGCAAGTATGAGGTTAAATATTCAATTAATATATTAATTTATAATAAATTGATTATTTAATACAAAAACTGATATATATATATAATCATGATAATTATTTTCTGCAGTAGATAATATATATTTGGAGGAATTAATTTTTCATATTTATCCAAAAATCAACGATAACTTGTTACAAAATCGCATGAATGGCTTTACGAAAAATCGTTAATAAAACCTCGAAACTAATAACATTATTTTAGACACAAAAATGCAAGGTACCGATAAAGAGTATAAATCTATCGATTCTGTTAATGCTGTTCACGATCCAACATAATTTTTAAATTCGCATATTAATCCTGCAGAACTTCCAGCTCATAAACTCCGCCTTAAACTGCTGGAAGTGCTGATCAATCTACTTCGAAACCTCAATCCTTCGAAGTTAATGATACGAGATTGCAAGTGAAAAGCATACGTAATAACATAATTGGAGCGATTATTTTAACCAGCTTCACAAGTTGCAGGAGAGATTGTTCTGATACTCATTATCTTACTGATACCAATCTGATTTACCATTTCAATCTAAAAGATTAAAACTCTCTTTTACCATCACAATCAATAAAGCACAGAGGTAGACATTTAAGTGAATTGGTATTGCTTTGATATCAGAATGTTTTTCGCGTGGACAATTATACATAGCAGTTTGTAGAACCGATGATCTCAATATATTTTATTACCCTGCAACCGCACAAAAAATATTATTTTTCCATAAGTATTGTAATTTTTATATATTACAAATGTAATTTTAAAATATAAAAACTTAAAAAAAAAAAAGACTGTTCAATTTATCACCCCCTCGCTGTAGAAATCATTTGTCTGCTAAAAAACGTGAAATATTTAAACAAAATTTCAAAAATTAGTCACGTTCTAATCTCGGGCTAAGCCGAGCTGGGGCATGCAAATATATATATATTATATATAATGTATGTATCCGAGAGAGAGTAGCGTTTTCATGGTTTGTTCAGGTTTAGACAACTTAAACCGCTATACTATTAAAAATGGGACATATCGACAATTAAAATCGATTATCATTATTATGGATTTCTCACGGAGTACATACACGTATCTTTCATAACTTGTTCTATCGTTATAACAATACCGACTACAACGTTCTCACACTGTAATTATTAACATTTCAACATCCGCTGTACAAAACATTTTTATCATATTTTTTTTCTTTTTCACAGGTAATAATAACAAATGTTACGTTTTTGGCCATTAAAATAGATTTATGTTTAAAATGTCAACATATATAAACTTTTCAAATAATACATACGTAATGTCGAGTGTCATCAATAAAGAGTAGAGTGGAGTAAATATATGTAATTGGAGAGCGGAAATTCGGATAGGACCACCTTTATAGAGAATTCGAATATATATTTTGTTATCAATTTCAAACAGTCGCCGAAATCGTACTTCGATTCAAGTAACGAATATTTCGACGCAGCCTAGTCGGAGGGATTTGATTCACGAAATTCTGAATTATTATCACCCGATCTATAGACCAGCATTAGCCTAGACTGAACACAAATTCGAATGTAGACATTACAATTTGAAACAAGTGATTTCAGCAATATGCAGTTCAACGGGGAAAATAGCGAATATACTAGCTCATCCGGCTCTAGAAACGAATTCCGACTATATCGAAATGTGGTTTCTGATTTTCCCATCATATACACCAGGAACCTAGCACCATCAGAGCTACTACACGGTTCTATAGTTTCGTCCTGGACGAACGATATTGCACGGAACATATAAACGACGAAAATCCTTCTGGCACGGACACCTAAACATATCAGATCTGACCACGTTGAGGGGGGCACTTCTACATCGGTACTACCAACAAGCTAGTTATATATATCGAGAGACAAAGACAAATATTTAATTTTAAGGCGAACATATTTCTACGCGTTGTCGATAATATCGTTACATTTTCATTGAAAATCGAGCGACCTAATTATTAATTTAATTCTCATTTACACGAATTAAGAGTTTGTATTATTCACATTATATTGTTATTTTCACACTCGTTCTAACGTCAAACAACTCATATTAGTTTAAAAATCACAAAACTTTTAAACTATTAATCCATTATCAAGCGAACATAAAATATAACGATATATATATATAAATATATACGATATATAAGAAATATAAAATTTAAAAGTATTCATTCAGATTGGCTCATTAATCAATTGCCGATTGGATTGTGATGAAGAAATTAGAGACCGATGTGGAATAGTCAAAGATGTATTTAGAAGACTCAGTAACGTATTTCTGCAATCAAAGTTCCCCTTACGTATAAGGTTAAAGGTCATCAATTACTATATATGGCCGGTACTACTATACGGCGTGGAGACATGGTCGATAAAGAACATATCTAAAAAGCGGCTAAAAGCAATGGAAATGTGGTTCCTGAGACGTCTTTTAAGAATATCATGGATAGAAAAAGTAACCAATGCGGATTGAAAACAGCAGCAGTTAGTAGAGAATTATGGAATATTATATTATAGAAAAGAAAAATTACGTATTTCGGTCACATATAATTCGTGGACAAGAATACCCGCATATTACAAACTATATTACAAGGTAGAATAAAAGGAAAACGGCCAAGAGTAGAAGGAAGTTCGGATGGATAATGAACATAAAAGGTTGGACGGGAATAAAAGGAATTGTATAGTGGAAAAAACATGGAAGTAGTAAGAAATAGAACACTAAAAACAGCCAACGCGTCAAGGACGTAAGGCGCTAAAGGAAGAAGAAATTAATTTAGATATGCAATTTTTAAAAATTAACCAAAAGGAAAAATAGTATTTATAAAATAATCCGATGGCGATTGTAGTAAACAACGCGATCAGCAATAAAAATATTTATACATAAACATAACAAACGCACAGGAAATAAATAATATAAATCATTTTCATAATATATTTCGTTTTTTTTTTTTTTATTTATTTTTATATTAGACAAAAGTTCTTCATTTTATTTTCAATGCTCTCTGTATGTTTATGTATAAATTTTGTATTATATTGTGTTGTTTACCACACGTTCACTATCAGATTATTGTATTTCATATTTCTTATATATAGTATATATTTATATATTGTGTTCGAATTCTAATCGTTCAGTGATTTTTAACTCCTTTCTCGTTATTTATTTTTCAAGTAAATTAATAATCACTATTGTTGTTTCCTTACGTATTAATAAATAATGTTCTAGGATGAATTTCGTGGCTGTTACAGTTTTTATTTATTCATCGGTTTATTTTGACGTTATATTATTACAGAAACGTAATTAAAAATAACGAACGGAAATTCTGATCAACTATTCAGAGAAAATACGAATATTTTTTTTATTTACATTTTATTTATCAACAGATTCGTGTTTTTTTTTTTTTTTCTCTTAAAGAAGAACATATTTTGAAACTTTAAAAGCGCGTTTTAAATTAACGGAAAACTACATTATCGATATAACAGCAGAAATTATGTAGTAATAATAGTAATAAAATAAATAGTATAATTTTAACGAAACAAAATATAAAATAGTAAAAAGTTTCCGAAAATATGGGAAATGAAAGGAAACACAAAAAGAATAATTATACGTACGTGCCAGTCTTTCGTATAATTATTTCACGCGAATACTTTTCTGCTTGTTCATATTAGTCAACATCAAGGAAATGTACGATGTTAGTAAATCGTCCATTTTATACCCCAAAGACGTTTCGCACAAAAGTTTAGAACCCCTGACTAAGTTACCGATAGTCATATGAAAATAAGTGTTGCCGGAAGACCAATTCGATATTCTGGTAAACGGGTGCGTTACTAATATATCCTAATAAAACATTAAAAAAAAAACACATCATCATTAAGCGCAGTTTGCAAATTACTCAACGAAAACGTTACAGAAGGGAATAAAATTAATACCAAATTTCCTAATATATAAGGTGGTGATAATCTAGGTTTTGTTTTTTGAATAACGCAGTTGGTAACACTGCTACAACGCAAACCGCGTGCTCCAACGAGAGATACGTTTTTGTTCAGTCTCAGTTATCACGGCATCTTATAACGAAAACGCGCGTTTTGCGTAAAACATTATTTATGCAGAGAGTTTCGAAAAGAATTTAAAGTTATGCGATTTTTCTTTGCGGAAATATCTTAAGAGCCTCGTTTACGAAACAAGCCCACAAGATCTGGAAAACCTGAAAACTCGGATTTCTGCAGAAATTTCAAAAATTCAGCAGTTTAAATTCGAAAATTTTATAAAAAGACTTTGCATTGCTACAAATGGCGGTCATCTGAACTACATTGTGTTCAACAGTGAGTTAATCTCTCGTTTTCCTATTTTTGAATAAATTTCATTAAAAAATTTTGGTCTAGTTTTTGAATTATGAAAAAAAAAAAAAACCGTCCGTTTCCCCTGGATCAATTCGCAAAATTGTCGTTTCTCTGTTCTTATTTGGTATCCATTATCACAGAATATAAGTGTATTATTTCGTAGTATAATAATATCCTATTATATTATAGTAATCGAGATTTTTGATTTTAGACTTGAAATAATCTACGCAACTACTTTATTTAAATAATTTTTTGAAATTATTTTATTCGTGGCAACAAACGTTGGCACTATAAGAGGCAGTAGGGGACAAATTAAATAAATATAGCGTTAAACTTACTTTTGTCTGCGGGTGAATTAGACTAACACCGTGTTTATTAATGGCGATTAATAATAATTCCGGATAATTCGGTTCGGTAGTTTGTTTGACTTCGAAAAATGCCGAACCAAAAGTCGGCCAACGATAAATCACTTTAAGAAAAGTAATTTTTCCATCTTCCGGGCTCATTCCTGTTAACGATGTTCCAGACTATTATTGTCTTAATTCGAATAAACATAACGGAGCAAATGCGAATTATTATTTTTTTTTCCGTGTACTTTTCCGTAATTATCCGAAAACTTACTAATACATACATTTTTTCATTTATTCATTTACGGTTCACACAAGGACTAACGACAATTAAAATGCGAAGCCCAAGAAGTAAATTCGATAACACGTATACGACCGAATTAAAAAAACAAAAAAATTCGGGAAAAAATAAAGAATTATATTAAATTATTGAAGTAATCTAAAAAAATGTACTTATACAACTGTATATACAAATAAAACACAGTCAATCACAGTATACATTGGAATGTACAGAAATAAGCAAAAAAAAAGTACAATCATATACACACACTCACTACTGTGGAAGTACTTACGTATATGCACGAACAGAAATACATGTGTATATTAAAATGCATTAAAGAGAAACGTATTTATGCATATGAACAGAAAAATACAATTTAAAATTATAAAATCAATAACCCGAACGCCAATTCCAACACATTTCTTATGGTAATAACAAGTGCGTAAAGCTGAAATTTCACTAAACCAGAGAAACATTTTTTTCTTAATTGGACTTCCATATAGTTTACCCCGTATCTATATAGTGTTGGATATTATAAAATAAACCATATATAATATCGGTTGAAAATGTACATCCAAACACGGACTAGTTTTAAGTGATGATCTTATTATCTTGCGAGCATAAATCAGCGACACTCCAAATGGAATGGGAAGAACTTTGGATCACACTACACGTTGAAATTGAGGAAAATAATATATACGCAAAATTATAAATAATTTAATACAGGCGGTTCTATAGAGATAGGTTGGTGGGATGGTATATACCGCAGCTTTTTATTATATAAAGACATATGGTCACGAGTTGGAAAACTTCCTGTACAGTAGAGTTATAGACAATAATGATGGCGATAAACTACATTAAAAAACAAGTAGATAGTAAAACATTTTAATAACGACAGAATCTCTTTCAGAAGTAAGCTACATTCAAAAAATGTTAGTAACATAGACATGGAAATTAGGAAACTAATAAACTTTTTAAAAAAAAAAAACATCAAAATAATTTTTAAACGGATCCCACTTTGAATTTTATGGAAACGAGATAGTTGACGCACTAACTAGAAGTGAACGGAACAACATTAAAAGATAAAGCTATATCGGCCCATTTCGTACATGCTCCTAAATGTGTAAATAACTATCTATCTGTTATTAAAAAATGATATTAAATAAAACAAATGCCTAGCCTACAAGAGACAACTCAATAAGGCTTGCAAATCCATCAAACAGGCAATCGCTAAAAGTAGTAAGTGGGCTACTTCGGGCACTTCTGTCAATTTTCCCTTATATTTAATCCCTGTCAATTTTCCCTTATATTTAATCCCTGTCAATTTTTCCTTATATTTAATCCCTGTCAATTTTCCCTTATATTTAATCCCTGTCAATTTTCCCTTATATTTAATCCCTGTCAATTTTCCCTTATATTTAATCCCTGTCAATTTTCCCTTTATAAAATCCAAAAAAGCAAAACTAAAGGTTAAAATTTCTAAGGGTAATTAAACAAATTAAAAAAAAATACTTTTTTAAAAGTTAGATATGTCAAAAAATCGTCATAACATTTTTGAAAACAAAATTGCATAAAAATAAAATAGCATTAAAAAATTGTCAATGTTTATTTATGTTCGATATGTTAAATAATCTTTTTGGTCAAATCCTAGCACCCCCCAAAAAATGTAAATTCAATATTGGAATTTCTCTCTAAATTAGCAGCTTCTTTAAAAATATCAAATTCATTATTGGAATTAAGTTTTAATATTTTTTTATAAAGAAAAATTTTTCTTTATAAAATTTCAGTCAAAAATTTGGAATCATCAACAATTATTTCACTCCTTAATCGTATTATTAATTATATTATTGTGTAGTATTTTTTCGGATACTACGATAACATAAGCAATAACATTCGTTGTATTAATAGATTGGGAAAAGTCGACATTAATTAATATATTTGATTTTCCACTATAAATATATTCAGGGTGTTTTGTCGTGTCTATTACATAAACGCATTTATTTCCAACGAATTCTCCAGGCTCGTAAATCACATCGCTATATCCGTAATAATAATTCTGAAAATCTTTGTACATTTCGAATAGAATTGCGTAAATTCCTTCATTAATATCTATATTTTGTAATTCCTCAGGATAATTTGTATCATTAATTTTCACACGAATATTTTTGACTTTCATAGAGTCAAAATAAGACGGATCTTTTATTTGTTGTTCACAACGATCGTCCTGAAAACCTACAATAATAAATTTAGGATTCTCAATATTTCTGTAAATATTTGTAATATCATAATTTAAAGTCGATCCTGTTACACTACGTTTTTGAATACATTCCCATTTATTAAATTTGTAGGTTATATTTTGCAAATTTGTCAACTCACTAATAAGTTGAATTTCTTGCGTTGGGCGATAGTTAATTATGGGAACTCTAATCACAAATTCTTTTATCGTTATTTTCCCCTCAACAGGTAAACTTGCCTCATCGTGTGTGCCATCTGCTTTTTTTGTTTTCCATCTGAATAAAGCATCTTCATCGCTATTTCTGGTAAAAGTTATTGTAAATCCACCTTTGTAAAAAATTGGTGTACTATTATTGTTACTGAAAAAATCCAGTCCTAATTGTGATAAATCACCGATAACGCAAAATTTATTAAACGAACCTTCGTGTTGAGAAATAAATCCACTATTTTTAAACGAATTTTTATCAGATTGTCTGTACGAAACGATTCCTTTTACAGTCGATATAATTCCAGGATTTTCAATGTTATCTATTATTTGGTTATGTTTTTTCACAACTATTCCAGAAAATAAAAATGGAATAAAATTATCGATTAATTTTACATTAGATTTTGTCGGAAAAGTAGTGCCATCTTTTTTCGTAAATTCACCAGTAATATAATACTGATACTTTGACGTTGAAAATGCTCGTAGGGTTATAATTTTTGTATTCGTGCCGAATAATTTCGTTATAATATTTTGAATAAATTTCATTTTCCATTTTTTATTACAGCAAAAAAAATTTTTTTAAATTACGAATATTTCTTTTCCTTTTTCTAACTATCTAATATTTCTTTACAATGATTAGCAATAAAAATCTTTGAAACATTTTGATATAAAATCACATAATCCCAATCGACGAAATCTTTATAAAAGTCAATAAACTTTTCCGACAAATTCTGATATTTACTGATTATATCCCAATCAACACGATCGTTAAATTCTTTGATATTATTTTCCGTTAATTTCTGAAATTTAGAAATCTTGGGCCAATTTACTTTATTTTGAAAAATACGCAAATGATCGATAGTTAAATTCTCGTGTTCAGACACATAATTCCAATCAACATTCGGCGAAAAAAGATTAGTTTCCATTTTAGGAACTTCAACGCAATTTATTGCTGAAACTAAATATAACAAAAATAACTTCATCATGTTTACTTATTAATAAAACTCGTTTTTTTAACCCCACACACAGAACATTTACTTTCCAAAATAACTTTTCCGTTCGATGTTTTCCTTTTTTTCTCGTTAAGAGATTGTGTTTTCTTTTTACATTTTAAACAATATATTAACGTCATATTTATTACATATAAAATAAAATTTTTATTGTTTCTTATTTAGGGCATCTTTAATACTTTGCTCCATTTGTTTTTTATTTACAGCATCTTTTTCATCTATTCCTGTTGAAACTCCAACTAATCTTCGATTATTGAAATTAACGTAATTTTTCACAATATTTAATTGTTGTTTCAAATATTCATTTGTTAAATTTCCAACATAAGTTTTCATTTCGATAATAAAAGGCATTAATATTGCGCTCACTTTTTCGTTAATTTCTTGTTTATTTCTGCTTGAAATTGTCGATTCTTGTTTTTCGATCTGATTGCCGAATTTATCAAATTTATTCATTTTTTATAATACGTAATATTTTATTATATTTAATTCCTTGAGACAATTTTTGTAAAACATCTAGACATAAATAACCACAAATTGGTGGATCGTCAAATTGCTGAATTTGTTCGTAATTATAATACAAATTATCGCTTCCTAAATATTTCACTAATTGGATCGGTGGATTCGCATTTCCGTACGAATCGAAATAATATTTAATATCTTTTTGTTTAAAATACGCTGTCCAATGAGAACCAATTTGATAGGAATTTTCTAAGTTAATAATTCCACATTCATTTTCCCAAGGTTTCCCTAATAATTCATCTTTCATAAAAACGCCTCTAAAATTTTTAATTTTCAATTTTTTAGCGTACTTTTCTAACTCTACGTTTGTTAGCGCTTTTTTTTAACGTTACTTAAGCCTGAGCCTTGATTTATACCGTGAATCACTTCCTGAATTTTTTCTAGCGCTTTATTGTGTCGAGCCATTTCTTCGCGTTTCGCTTTTTTGTCTTTATAATCAACGAATGTGTTTGCAACAGCAGCTGCACCACCACCGACTCCACCGATTAAAGCTCCAATAGCTGCAAGTAAAGGTAAAATTCCACCTTTGTGATTTTCCTGTAATTGTTTGTATGTTAAAGTAAGTCTGACGCCAGTGTTATTTTTACGATGTTTATCAATGGCGTTTTTTTGCCTATCATTTAATCCAATTTTGTCTTTTCCTGATTTTATTTGATCAGAAGATAATTGAATTGTTATGTTCGATTTTCGCTTATAAGCTCTCTGAATTTTTTTTTTTTGTCCATCAGTAAGATTTATATTGCATATATTCATTTTATAATATAGAAAATAATTTTTTAATTTAGATTTTTAAACCTAGACCAAGATGCCTTTTTGCTTTCATTGCATTTGTCGTTAAATACCCCCAAAATCGTTCATTTAAATTTGCATCATTTGACTTAAATCTTTCCCACGCTTTGTGTTCTAAAATTTCATCAGCTTTGTGTCTATTCGCTGTATCTTTATATTTATGGTAAAATAAATCATGTTCTTTCGCTGCTTCGTCTAATGGATTTATACCTATATTTCCATCTTGAATTCTTTCTTGTAATTTTGTCCCTGGACCTAAATAATTATATCCTGGTGCGTGAATTTCAAACGGCAAATTATTCAAAATACCGTTGAATAAACCTGATCCGATCTTTTCACCACGTAATATTTTTGAAGGTAAAGATGACACAAATTTAATTAAATATTCAATCCCCTTATTTTCGTCGATATGTGCTTCTAATTGTTCCTTTAAAAAATTAATAACTCCAATTTTTTCGTTATGAAAATTATTATTACCGGCTTTTTCCTGAGCATAAATATAATACAATCTTTGTAATAAATTTTGTAAATTATCGACATATTTATACTCGACAGAATTATCGGAATATTTTATTAAACCTTTTCCTTCGTGTACCTCTTCATTCTCTATTTTTGCCCAGGGTGGTACAATATTTCTGCTTTCAGGTTTTTTTACTTTATTTTTCCAAATTGGCTTAATTATTGTGTTGTATTTTTCACCTTTGCTCGATTTTGGTTTATTGCTATTTTTATCATTATTATGGTATATGCAATCTGTCGTCAACAAAATTTCCTCATAATTTGCATAATCATCCGGTGTGAAAGAATTAGGATCAGGTTTTTTCGATGGCTCTAACGTTAATAATTTCCATAATCCTTCAGTTCCTTCGTACGTTTTTCCTGCTACAATAATGTCGTTGTTATCTAAAGTAACTATTTCCTTTCCTATCATATAATTTTTGTTTTTTTTTTTTATCATAATGTATACCAAAAGTAGAATCTTTAGCATCAGGTAAAAATTCCGTTGTTATTTTTCCTAGAACAATATTTTTTTCATCTTGAATCATACGATTTTCAACGGGAGATTGATCAATGTAAGAAGGCACAATTACAGGTAAAATTTTGTTTTCGTTTAATTTATTAACAGCATTTATAATCGGTTTAAATTCCTCTTCTCTTACCTTTTCAATATTTTCCTTGCCTCTACGGGCTTGTAGAAATTTTTGTTTTAATTGTTTTTCAAGTTTACTTAATTTAATTGCTTTTTCAACAGTTATTTTTTCCATTTATATGTAACAAATATAAAAATTTTATTAGTTAAACACCCACTTAAACCTTCGTTGAACATGATTTTACGTTCATTTTACGTTTCTTTAACGTTGGTGAACGTTCATCAAATTGTTCTATCATTTTAAATTGATTTTTATATCTCCCAAAATCTCGTTTTTTAGTTAAATCTATCGTAATAAAACCAAAATCTTTTTCCCAACATTGGTTACAAATTTTACAAAATTTATCGTAAGACATATCCCCCATTACATTGTCTTTATATATTTTTCTCAAATAATGGTCATTTTGTTTAAAAATACACAGAAAATTAGCGTTACTACGAATTGTTTGCAAATTAACCAAAGTATAGCATTGTGTAATATAAATACAAGATATATTTTTATGTCTTCCACTTGTAAAATATTCTTTAATTATTCTCTGATTTTTTTCCATAATACAATCGTCAAAAATAACGAGAGAATTTGGTAAACATTTATTTACAGAAATTAAATCATCGTAATTATCGCAAAAATATGCAATTTGGTCGCCAACATTTTTTTCAACATTTTCGTATCTTTCCTGTAATTTTTGATACGCCGGTTGTTCTAATGTTTTACTGAATATATAGAGATTTTCAAATTCTAACCAATTTCGGTATATAAAATTTAGTAATAACGTTGTTTTTCCGCAGCCACTAGAACCTATAAAAATGCCTCTAATAACTGGTTGAATAGTTCTGTTATTTTTATTGTTATTTAATTTTTTGTCAAATACGATAACTTCCATTTTTATAAATATATTTATATTTATAAAATATAAAATGCAACTATTTAAATTAATCGGCGATAAATCAACTTTAACACTTCGTCTTGAAAATCCTTTACATTTAGATAAAGATAAAAATTACAAATTAGGATTAGTCGCTTTTTACGGTGATAATTATATTCCTAATATTCCGCATAATTTATACGTAGAATTAAACATATTAACAGAAACATACGGAGTTAATTTTCCGAAGGGGTTTTATTCGTTATCAGATATAGAGGAAATAATACAGTTAAAATTAACGCAACTAAAATCTCGATATGATAATGAAAAAAAAAACGTTAATTTTTTGACTGAAAATTTTGGATTAAAAAGTGATAAAATTAGTAACAAAATTCGAATATTTTCTCCTGTAAAAATTAATTTAGGTACGTTAGGTGAATTTTTAGGATTTGAAAATCACGTTAATTTAGAACCTAACACATTATATAGTGCGTCTAGTTTTCCAAAATTAAGACCGTTAGATGCAATAGAAATTCACTGTAATATTGTCGAACCAGCAATTTTAAATCATTCATCTAATCCTCATTCTCACGAAGAAGCCGATATTATTTATACATTTTTTCCTGAAATAATTTATGGGGGGAAAATATCGGAAAAAGTTTCACAGATTATTTTTGTTCCTATTAAAAATCATATCGAAAAAATTGACACAATTATTGTTCATATTACCGATGAAAACGGAAATATACTAAATATGGCGTCATCAAATAATATTATATATCTCGGATTAATTTCATCCGAACCTATATATAAAAATGAATCTTAAAGAAGCGAAAGAATTGCATAAAAATGTTAGAAAAAAATTTGCAAAAAGACACATTGTAACATATGGAATTGACGATTTATGGGCAGCAGATTTAGTAATTATGTCGAATTATAAAACAGAAAATAAAGGATATAAATATATACTAAATGTTATCGATACTTTTTCGAAATTTGTTTGGTCAGAAGCTCTAAAGAAAAAAGACGGAATTTCTGTGACAAAAGCTTTTGAAAATATCGTAGAAAAAGCGAGAAAAGTAAAACATGATACTCCAAAATTTTTACACACCGATAAAGGTCTAGAATTCAGGAATAAAATATTTTCTTCAATGTTACAAAAATATAGCATAAAATTATATCACACTGAAAATGCTGAAAAATCTTCGATAATAGAAAGATTTAACGGAACTTTAGCCAGAAAAATGAAAGTTCTCTTTGAATGTCAACAAAATTTTAAGTGGATAAATATATTACAAAATTTGGTAAATGAATATAATTATCACGATTTTCACAGAACAATTCAAATGAGGCCGTGTGAAGTTAACAAAAGTAATGAACACGAAATTTACACAGTTTTACCTATTAAAAAAGAAATACCGATATTTCAGGTTGGAGATCGTGTAAGAATTAGTGTAAATAAAAAAACCTTTCAAAATAAATATAAAAATAATTGGTCCAAAGAAATATTCGTAATTAAAAAAATTCTGTTTACATCGCCTATAACTTATAAAATTCAGGATTTAAATAAAGAGGAAATTATCGGTAGTTTTTACAGACAGGAACTTCAAAAAACAATTTTCTAAAAATTTTTTTTTTTTTTTGTAATAAACGAAAATGGATCACGAGCCTTCGGCACCAGAATCTTTATTTTTTCAGGCTTTATATCCGAAAATATCGGCGCCTGAATTTAACTCCAGCAATTATAAAATTAACCACATAATGATGCATTATGATTATTTACAAAAAGAAATGAAAAATAGATTTCAACAAAAAAAGAAATACTTAAAAATAGCGAAAATTATGTATGGAACAGAATATGTACTTATTTTGTCGGATATCGGAACTTTGACAACTTCTGTTTTTGTTCCCGTTTTGATCCCCTTAAGTACACCAATTTGCGTTGGATTTACAACTTTGTCAATATTAGTAAGAGGAACACACAAATTTTGTACAGAAAAAATTAATAAACACGCTGCAATCGAATTATTAGCACGCACTAAAATAAATTCAATAGAGGAAAAATACGCTAAAGCGATTAAAGATGGCGAAATTACTGACAGTGAATTTGATGATATTGTACAAGAAGTAAAAAATTACGAAAAATTAAAAACCGATATTTTAAACGAATATAATAAAAAAGTAGAAATCAATAATAATTTAAAATTATCGTTAATAGAACAAGGAAAAACAGAGGCGAGAAATGAATTGAAAGAAGCACTGTTAAAACACTGTTAATTAAAGGCGACACCAGTTCATAATATTATTATTTTGAAAGAAAAGAAGTATATTTAAAAATTTTATTTTTTCTAATATAAACATGAATACTGAAAATAAAATAAGAAAAAACTACAATTCAGAAAAAAAGTATTGCAAGAGATGCGATAAAAATATTTTACAGCATTATTGGTCAAGACATAAAAAATCGAATTTACATGCAGGAATTAAAAAAATAGAAAATAAGTATTGCGAGAAATGTGATAAAGAATTTTCGTATAAAAATTGGGCGCGACATTTAAAGGCAAAAAAACACACAGGAGTCGAGAGAAAAATGAGGGCAAAAAAAACATTGTGAAAAATTCGATGCTCACACATTAGCGGCAAAATATGTATTATTTGATTTTATTCGTAATAAATCTTAAGGCTTTTATTGATCTTTAAGTTAAAGATAAATAAATTTATATATTGAAGATGATTATAGAAAAAAATTTATCTTTTTCTAATATAAACATGAATACTGAAAATAAAATAAGAAAAAACTACAATTCAGAAAAAAAGTATTGCGAGAAATGCGATAAAGAAATTAATTATAAAAATTGGGCGCGACATCAAAAAACAGATCTGCACACAGGAATTAAACAGCAAAAACTTGGAAATATATTTCCGATTAAAAGTACTTATTTTGAAAAGGAAAAGAAATATCAATTTTGCGAAAAATGTAACAAAAATATTTTGCAGAATAATTGGACGAGACATCAGAAATCAAAATTACACACAGAAATTAAACAGCAAAAGCTTATTGATATATTTCCGTTCAAAGATATGCGTGTTTTTAAACAGAAAAAACAACAAAAAAATGAACTTTTTTCTATTATACAAGGTAAACACGAATATTGTAAAAAATATAGTAGTTGGAATATAGATTATGCCGTCAAATTGAAAAAATTAAGAAATAAAAAAGGCGAAAAAATAGTTAATGTTAAAAGTATGATGGATAATGTCAAAAAAATGATAGGAAAATTAATTCAAATTGTCAAAGAAAAAACTCATTTCAAAAATGACGATAAAATAAATATAATCGTTAAAAATGAAAATTTTAAAACAACGGTAATATCTACAGGTTTTCAAAATGATATAAATGCTACAACACTTTTAGATCATATAGAAAATATTTTGACATCTGATGAGAAAGTTGACATAAATAAAACAACGTTCAATTTTCAAGTAATTAATATACCTAGAGGAAAAGGCTATAGCAAAATAATAAATATTACTAAAGATAAACATACAAAAAAATGCATCACTCAAATAAAAAATAACGATAATTTATGTTGTCCTAGAGCAATAATTACAGCTTTAACATATCATACGGATACTATTTTAGGTAGAAAATTAGAAGGACGAGATTCGAAAAGTATTCGACAAGGTAAAAAAATACAGGGAGATTTAGCGGAAAAGTTATGTCAAAAAATAGGGTTTTGTAATAGTGAAGGATTTACGTTAGAAAATATAAAAGATGTAGAAAATTTATTAAATATTCAAATTAAAGTTATTTGCGTGGAAAATTTTAATAATGTAATATATTCGGGTAAAGAAAATGAAGTAAAAATTTATCTATATAAAAATGGAAATCACTTTGACGTAATAAATAGTATGACAGCTTTTTTTGCGACATCTTATTATTGTGAAAAATGTGACAAACCTTATCAAAATAAAAATATGCACAAATGTAAAAGTGAGGCAAAAGTATGCGAATTATGTATGATGAAAGAACACAGTGAAAAAAATAAAATTTATTGCAAAAATTGTGACAGATATTGTTACAATCAAGAATGTTACGAAAATCATGAGAAAGTTTGCGAGCAAATATATAAATGTTTGAAATGTAAAAATATATGTAAAAGAAACGAAAATCACGAATGTGAATATAGAGTATGTAAAAATTGTGGTGAAAATGTAAAAATGTATGAACATTTATGTTATATGCAAAAAATAAAACAAAAAGGTGCAATTTGCGAATTGCCGTGTATTTGTAATGGAAATTCGAATAAAAAAATTAAAGCTTGTAGATATTCTAGAAAAAATGTCTGCAGCGAAGATACACCATGTACTTGCAATGGTGGTTCGGATGTGAAAAATGAAAATTGTACATATGTTGAGGAAAATATTTGCGATATTCCTTGTCTTTGTAACGAAAGTATGGATGAAAAGGTCGGAAAATGCACATATTCTGAAAAATATATTTTCTACGATTATGAAGCAAATCAAGAAACTGGAACTCATGAGGCTAATTTAATTGTTGCACAATATTTTAACGGTGAAACTTTTATCTTTGAAACGAACGATGAATTTTGCGAATGGTTAATTTCTAAAAAACACAGTGGATTTACAACAATTGCTCACAACGCAAAATCTTACGATTTGCAATTTATCCTAAAATATTGCGTAGAAAATTCACTGAAACCTTACACAATTTATAGTGGTGGAAAAATAATGTTTTTAGAAGTTGCAGGAATTAAATTTATCGATAGCATTAATTTTATTGCGTCACCACTCTCAGATTTCCCGAAGATATTTGACTTAAAAGAAATAAAAAAAGGATATTTTCCTCATTTATTCAACACAAAAGAAAATCAAAATTATAAAGGGCCAATTCCTGATAAAAAATTCTACGGTATAAATACGATGAAAATTAACCCTAGAAAGGTTTTTCTTAAATGGTATTCTGAAAAAATTAACGAAAATTATGTATTTGATTTTCAAAAAGAATTTGTAGAATATTGTAAATCTGACGTAGATATTTTACGTAGAGGTTGTGTAGAATTCAGAAAACAATTTCTAGAAATTGCAAATATCGATCCTCTTCAGTACATTACAATTGCAAGTACATGTATGTCTATTTTCAGGTCAAAATATTTACAAGAGAACACTATCGGAATTATAAAACAACCTAAAAAAGAAATGTATAGTAAAGATTCAATTTCATGGTTAAATACATTCAAAAATGTACAACATGCAGTAAATGGTGGAGAAGTAGAAATTTGTGGTGCAAAAGTTGATGGTTTTAATGAGAAAACAAACACAATTTATCAATATCATGGTTGTTTTTGGCACGGCTGTCCGAAATGTTATAGTGAAAATACAATAAATAGTATAAAACGTGAAACTATGGGTGATTTATACGAAAAAACTAAAGATAGAAGTAAACAGATAAAAGATGCTGAATATAATCTGATAGAAATATGGGAATGCCAATGGAAAAAATCGAAAAAATATCAAAAAGCTTTAAGAGAAAATACCCCCGTTATTGAACCGTTGAACCCGCGAGATTTTTTTCACGGTGGAAAAACTGAAGTTTATAAATTAAAAGTAAACAATAAAATATTACGATACATCGATGTTTGTAGTCTTTATCCTACTGTTCAATATTACGATTATTATCCTGTCGGACATCCTACAAAAATTTATAAACCTAAAGAATTTGACTCAAATTGGTATGGAATAATTAAATGCAAAATATTGCCACCACAAAATTTGTATCATCCAGTTTTACCTATTAAAGACGAAAAATTAGCATTTATTTTATGTAATAAATGTTATGTTGAAAAACGAACTAAATGTATTCATACTATTGAAGAACGATGTTTGATAGGAACTTGGACAACAGACTAAATAAACAAAGCGTTAGAAAAAGGATATTATATTTTAGATATTTATGAAGTTTGGCATTTTGAGGAAAAAAGTAATAATTTTTTTAAAGATTATGTTAAAACATTTATGAAAATAAAATTAGAAACAAGTTCGTGGAAAAATAATTTTAAATCTATTGAAGAATATGTAAAAACATTAAAAGAAAAATTAGATATAGATTTAGACGTAAAAAATATTCGGCCAAATCCTGGAAGACGAGCTGTTGCTAAATTATGTCTCAATTCTTTATGGGGAAAATTCGGCCAAAGACAAAATTTAACGCAAACGAAATACGTGAACGATCCTAAAGAATTTTATGAATTAATATTAGACGATAGACTGAAAATCAGTAATGTTATTTTTATTAACGAAAATATAGTACAAGTATCTTATAAAAATAAAGACGAATTTGATGACTATAGCACTTCGACAAATATTTTTATTGCAGGATTCACAACATCTAACGCTAGATTAAGATTATACGATATGTTAGATAAATTAGGCGAAAATGTAATATATTGCGACACAGATTCAGTTGTATATATTGACGATGGAAAAAATACAATTACAACAGGCTGTATGCTTGGCGAATGGACCGATGAATTAGGCAAAGATGATTATGGAACTGAGTGGATCTGCGCAGGACCAAAAAGTTACGCGCTAACAACAGAAAAAGGAAAAACTATATTGAAAATTAAAGGATTTACGTTAAATTACGAAAATTCAGAAATATTAAATAAAAAAGTAATGGAAAATATTATCGATAGAAAAGTGGATAAGGTAACGTTAAATTATAACATGATCACCAGAAATGATAAAAACAAAACTCTCGTTAATAAAGTTATACAAAAAGAATTTAAATTAAATTCTGATAAGAGACGAGTTTTACCTGAAAAAGACGGAATTATTGATATGAACCCGTGGGGGTATGTTAATATAGTAGAAAAATAAAATTATGGATTATGATGAAAAACGAATTTTACCTGAAAAAGATGAAAATATGTTTGATATTTTTAAAGAAGCTGGTAATTTAGAGAGAAATTCCAATATTGAATTTACATTTTTTGGGGAGTCCTAGGATTTGACCAAAAAGATTATTTAACAAATCGAACATAAATAAACATTGACAATTTTTTAATGCTATTTTATTTTTATGGAATTTTGTTTTCAAAAATGTTATGACGATTTTTTGACATATCTAACTTTTAAAAAAGTATTTTTTTTTTAATTTGTTTAATTACCCTTAGAAATTTTAACCTTTAGTTTTGCTTTTTTGGATTTTATAAAGGGAAAATTGACAGGGATTAAATATAAGGGAAAATTGACAGGGATTAAATATAAGGGAAAATTGACAGGGATTAAATATAAGGGAAAATTGACAGGGGTTAAATATAAGGGAAAATTGACAGGGATTAAATATAAGGGAAAATTGACAGGGATTAAATATAAGGGAAAATTGACAGGGATTAAATATAAGGGAAAATTGACAGGGATTAAATATAAGGGAAAATTGACAGGGATTAAATATAAGGGAAAATTGACAGAAGTGCCCGAAGTAGCCCACTTACTACTGCTAAACTAAAGGCTGACTCTCTTCAAAGCTACCTCTCCAAGTTAACACCATATGCAGACACCCAATATTCCTTATAGAAGTCAGCAAAAGCTTTCAAAAGACCACAATGGCCTAGTCCACCAATTAAAAAGCCAATGCATCTCGGACAAGAACAAATATTGAGAAGGCAGTCGTGTTTGCTGAACTAATGTCTTGATTCTAAGAAAACACATTGCAAAGTACCTAAAAAAATCAGTTCAACCGAGTGCACCTGTTCCCCTCCTTTAAACCATCTGATATCATATATACAATTAAAAACCTTGTAAACCCAGTTAAAGCACCTAGTTCGATAACATTAAGGGTAAACTGTTACAAGAACTTCCACACAAGGCATATGTCTTCATTACTACACTATTCAATCGCATTTTAAAACTTTAGGAAAGTGGCGGATATAATTATGATTCCAAAACCCAACAAACCTACTCACGAGGTCACATCATACGGACCTATTAGTCTCTTGCCAATATTATCCAAAGTTTTTGAAAAGCTTTTATTGAAACAACTAATGAAAGTTATATAGTTGGAAGTAACATCATTCCAAACTGCCAGTTTGGTTTCAGAGAGAAACACTATACAGTAGAGAGTAACAAAGTATACCAAAGTATTGAAACCAAAAAATACTGTACTGGAGCATTTAGATATACAACAAGCATTCGACAAGGTTTGGAAGGTCTGCTTTACAAAATTAAGTTAATACTCCCAGATACATACTTTCAGCTAATTACACCATAGCTCTCGCAGATATTTCAGGGTTAAGCACCAAGAAGTAATCATAGGATTATATGAAATAAATATATAGAAGTGGACCAAGTACCAAAGGGCTTGGTACTTGGTCCACTTCTATATATTATATATACAGCGGACCATCTAGTCACAGAAGAGAACTTAACCGCTACGTTTGCAGATGACACGACCATCTTGGCTATGAGATCCTCAAAAATTACAAACCTACTTAAACCAGATTCAAGAATGGCTTAAAAAGTGGCGCATCAAAGTCAGCGAGAATAAATCTCAGCAAATTACATTTGCCACGCGCAAACTTAATTGTCCTCCAGTTTCATTAAACAACAAAATACTTTCTCAAGCCGACTCAGTCAAGTATCTCAGAAGATTAACATGGAAAAACCATATTGCAGAACGCAAGCAGTTGAACATCGAATTTTCACAACTTTACTGGTTGATCGGACATCAATCTCGCCTATCCTTCAAGTCAAAACTACTAGTGCACAAAATTGTATTGAAACCAGTTTGGACCTATGGGATAGAGCTATGGTCTTGCACATCAAACAGAAACCAGATGTCAATACAGCGGTTCCAATCAAAAGGTTATTGATTGTGGAATGTAGTGATTTTTATTTATACTTGATTACTAAAGTATTCATAATTCATTTTTGTGTAAAATTGTAAACTTAGTTTTAAATTAATATGTTATGATTTTATATTAATTAATTTTAACGGTATATAGCTTGACAATGGCGTAAATGCCGAAAAGCTTCGCATAATTAAAAATAAATTTTAGTGATTTTAACTATTTTTAGTAATCAAGTATCCAATCAAAAGCTCTGAAATGTATACTAGGAGCACCATGGTATGTCACAAATGAACCTATTCACACGGACACTCGGAATAACTATATAAATCGTTTAAATTGAATCGTGTCGTTAATTTTTGTTTTCTTCAATTAGACAACTTTGTACATAGCTAAGTATTACCGTCATCGAGTTATTCTAATTTATTCATACAATTCATTAGTTCTTTACAAACGTGAAAGCGTCTGCATTTATCATTTTAAATAAATAAAAAGCTGAACCTTGTAACAGTTCCTTGCAGTTAATTTTATATATTCCTAACATTCTCGTTCTATTAACTATAGCAGGCTGTTTGCAGGGACATTTGTTCCAATTTCATACGATGTAGAAATGAACGTATTTAACAAATATACGCGAAACGAAAATATTTAAAAGCAAAATTTCGAATAAAAATTGACACATATCGTTCGATATCGAGATTAATAAAACGCCATTCAAAATAATATTTTAGTACAACCATCAAAAAACTATGTCGTATGAATTTCTTACCCGCATCTTGATTATAAACCGTCACAATGGCTCGTTTCCAATCAGCACCAGTCTGTGATTTCAACAGATCACCCGGTATCAATTCTCTTAGCATTTGACTAAATATATAAAAGTAAAAATATCATAATAAAGTTATTCATATAAGGATGATTAATTTAAAAACATAAAAGTTATTTATTTGTACTCGCATTTTCACGAATTCGGATGTTAACAGATGTAGAACTTATTCATAGATGGATATATAATTTTAATTTACAGATATCGACTTTAAGAGATAGTAGTTGCGCATGAAATATGTTCGTCGAATAAGCGAAACTTCGAGCAGATGATTTCAAGCTTAATGATGTGGCAAAATAGAGGTAGTTTGGTATTTTCATAATAAAACTTTAATGTTCCTTAGTTTGTTTACTAAACCTTAACTGTGGCTTTTACGTTCGAGTTTTACTTGAAAACTAAGCAAATAAATTCTAATAGAAAATTCTTCTACAATAATCAACAATAATCGTAACCAATGTATTGGTCATTTCGTAAACTGCCAAGAAATAAAATTATTTTTCCAACTTATCCGATTAGTATGAGATCGAATCGATTTATTTTCCAATGCGTCTATAAGCATAATCAAGGTCAGCAATCAAAAGGCCGTAATGTAAAAATGATCACGACTGTAAATGAAGAAAATATTTATCGAACTTTATTAATATATATATAATATATTATACGTAATAAATCAGAAAAAAAACGAGAAAGTAGACGAAACAAAGACTAAATTAAAAATAGAAATTCAGCGTATTTAGTCAGGTAATGTATTGTATCATATTGATAGGAAAATATTTCTGAAATATGATTGAATCAAATTCTGAATCGAATTTCGTATAATTTTAAATTTTCGACCGAAATAATCCGTAAATTATACAAGTATACGATAAGCCTCTACGAAGATTAATAAAGGAATGTGAAAATTTTAAATAATCGTGCAACACTTCCGTAGTCAAAACATATAATATAATAAAGAAAATACCTTTTCAGGATCAACCATTAATATCGAACGACCACCACGCGTGTATATAAAAATTTTGGAAGAACAACAAATAATTTTGAAAATGATAGTAGCCTCGAAAAAACTACATATTAACCAGACAGGGGAAAAGAAGCAGAGGTAGACCACCGACTATATGAATAGACACTATTACGTCCATAACTGAACTAACCAGAACTAAATCAATGCTGAACAGCCGAAATAGGATCATATGGAAAAACCCAGTAATTGAGTTACCAACTATGAAGAATACATATATGTATATAATAAGACACGTGTAAAAGAATTAAGAACGGTATACCGATGGTATACCTATAGTAAATCGAATATCATTATGAACGTTACTAATCATTAAATAAAATTTAACAATAATAATAGTAGAGGTTTATTGAAATTTGTAAAAATATTTAATTACGATTTATTTACACAATAGGTGTTTATTTATAAACGTTTAAATCATTATAATCTGAATATAAAAATGTGTTATGCTGATCAAGCGGGTTAGTTAATAATTATAAATATAAACCTAATAATAGATGTCCGTAAAATTGCCCCAGTAGGAAAATTACGAGTACAATGTTAGTTGTCACACATTTCTTCGGCGAGGATAATTTTTAAAAAGAAATAAGAAAGAAGTGATTTCAATTGTTATTAGCGTTGCTAGATTTCAATTCTCCAAACAAAATAAGTATCGAACTTGAAAATAACAATGCCGTCAACAAAAATCGATCCAAAATTAAAGGTGTAATTTTTTAAATATAATCAACGAGTGCACGAAATTACTAAAGATAGTAAAGATATAAAATTCTATCGAGAAAATCGGATAAAAGTTTCCATCACTTATTTTATTTTGTTATACTTTCGAGTCGCTTATCCCCGAATACGATAGGAAGTTATGAAAATGGGAAAATAATCACATAACGATCATATTTCAAATGCAGTAGATGATTTTTCAGCTGAAAAACACATAAAAAGTACTTTCGAATTAAAGAATATCGATGGGTTGTTTTCGTTAATGTACCTGTAGCATACGATAAACCCAACGGTGCGTAGATGATTTATTTTTTTATAAAAAAAAAATTATTTTAATTAAATACTGTCGTATAATAATTAAAAACTAAAATTATGCAATTTTATATCCAAGAAGCCAAAAAAACACCAAACTATGCTGTTAGATATATGCAACATTATGCATTAAATAGTATAGAGACATTAAAAAAAGTTGTGACATTTAAACTTATATGGTTGATATCCCTACGTCTATGATTTTTCTTCAGTGTAAACCATTATAACGAAAAAATCAGATAGTTCTGACTTGTTGAATATATATATATATATATATATATATAACGTGTTTGTGAACAATAATGATGAAAAACCTT
The DNA here is from genome assembly GCA_032883995.1 of Coronaproctus castanopsis. Classification (NCBI taxonomy): domain Eukaryota; kingdom Metazoa; phylum Arthropoda; class Insecta; order Hemiptera; family Monophlebidae; genus Coronaproctus; species Coronaproctus castanopsis. The sequence continues at coordinate 17,602,690 of CM065052.1, read as the reverse complement.
ATAGTTGAAAACACGGGATTACATTTAAACCTATTGTAAATTTAATAAAAATTTTCTTGCAAATATCACTGTAATGTATAAAGTTGCATATATTATAAACATTTTCAAAGCGATAACACGTTTAGACTTTATTGCACATTAGGGTTACAAATGCGGGATTGCGTTTAATAACAATGTTCTTCTAAATTAAGAACGATACAACACTGTAATGCATAAAATTTCATACTAACAACACTTTTAAAGCCTACATAATGTGTAATATAATTTATTACATCTTAGCAACATCGTGAACCTTACAGCTATTACATTGCTACCACGAAATATATTTATTGATTATCACCTTTTAAATGTAGTGTAAATAACGATAAAACAATAATCGAATTCAACGAAGTAATAAATAAAACGGGATATCGAGAACAGTTAAGGCTACACATGTAAAATTAATAAATAAAATCCGTCGCAAGAAATGAAACAAATAGAAAGTGATAAATCTAACTGATGTATTATAGAAATAACTCAAAAAGTTAATGACAGGGTACTAAATTGTCTTTATGTTTTTAAATATGCGTTTACGAGAGAAAAATGTTTCATAATTATGAAAAGAAATGCTATTCTGATATATAAACTACATATGGAAAATTACAACAGCTGTTAATTACATAACTTCAAAATTTATACACAAAATAATTAAGAATTAATGAAACAAATACACCTTTTATGTATGTGAAAAAGCGAGATTCGATATAGTTTGTAAGCACAATAAATAGTATTGGAAATATAGGGTGACTCAAAGAAGACGGATGTTTTTTTTTTTTTAATAACTCAAAAACTACTCGACCAAAATTTTTGAACGAAATTTTATTTAAAAATAGGAAAAAAGGAGAGATTATGTAACAATAATTTGTGGAACACAATATCGTTCAGATGACCGCCATTTGCGACAATACATTCAGTCTTTTTACAACATTTTAGAAGAATTTTTTGAGTACATGTCAAAGAAGTTTTAATTTCTTCAGAAATCTGAGTTTTCAGATTTTTCAGATCTCGTGGACGTGTCTCGTAAAAGCGGTTCTTAAAGTATTTCCACAAAGGAATCGCGTAACTTTGAATTCTTTTCAAAATTCTGCACTGTCATGATCGATTCATGCCGAAAATAACATTCTACGAAAAAAACGCGCTTCTTCTCGTTATAGGATACTGTGATAAGTGAAACTAGACAAAAACGATTCTTTCGTGTGTACACTAAATAGCGGTCTTACCAAATGCGCTATTCAAAAAACAAAACTGTCCGTCTTCTCTGGGTCACCCTATCTAGAGATTTGCAGAAAAAACGTTTAAAATAGTTGGAGCATTAAAAATTCTTAAAAAGTATAGTAGAAATGTATTAATATTATTTACAATTCGACTAAAATTCAGATACAGCAACAAATAACATACAGTTAAAAAGAGCTGTTTGATCAAGTATACAAAAAAATCACTGAGGTTATTTATAGGATCGGTTTCGGAAAATATGCTGAAAAAGTTATAAACACGGAATTATTTCAGTTTCGTAGCTAATCATAATGAACCACAGAAAATGATAACCGACCGTTTAAATTACCCAATAACTTTATTATTAATTAATATTGATAAATCTAAGATTATAACAAACATTATTTCTCATTTAAGCATTAAAGTGAATGTACACGAAAGTAACGACAAAAATAAATAAAAAAGATGTACAGGAAGACGAAAAGACGAATACAACCGTCACAAATAGTATTTAAAGAGACTTCAAATACGGACATTTTAAAACATGTTGAGAGAGGAATAATATGAACAACGCATTTAACTCTAGCGCTGTAATGAGAAGCAAAAACATAGAACCTTATAAAATATTAAAAAATGTACCAAAGAAAAAGTATAAAAAAAAAATAGTGTTACATGAAAATATATAAAAAAATACTATATATATAATGAATAAGTTTTTTATATAATGTGGAATGTAGTGATTTTTTATAAAAAAAAATCAATTGAAAATTAGTTAAATCACTATTATTTATTTTCTTAAGGAAAACACAAAGCTTTTCGGCATTTACGCCATTATCAAGTGAAAAATTTTAAAAAATCACAATTTTAAAAATATAAATTAAATATAATTACTTAAAAATATGTGATGGTAATTGAGAAAATATGATCCAAAAATGATGTCTGCTTCTGTCCGTCTATTTTTGATTTGTTGAAAATTAATATCAGTATATTTGTTTATTAATTTAGTTTTTTTATATTAATTTTTCTTCAATATTATTTTCACGATTCTGTAAAAGTTGTATACTGGTGGAATTTTAAATTTTTCATTCACTATTGCGATGTATGATGTCCAAACGTAAAATATAAAATATAAAAATATACAACCACAAAATTTTTTTAAAAAACACAATTTTACAAATAAAATGAAAATAAATATTAAAAATCTGATAATGACCGTGGTGAACAACACAATCAACTATCAATATATAAAATTTACAAAACACATTTTATTTGTAAAATTGTGTTTTTTAAAAAAATTTTGTGGTTGTATATTTTTATATTTTATATTTTACGTTTGGACATCATACATCGCAATAGTGAATGAAAAATTTAAAATTCCACCAGTATACAACTTTTACAGAATCGTGAAAATAATATTGAAGAAAAATTAATATAAAAAAACTAAATTAATAAACAAATATACTGATATTAATTTTCAACAAATCAAAAATAGACCGACAGAAGCAGACATCATTTTTGGATCATATTTTCTCAATTACCATCACATATTTTTAAGTAATTATATTTAATTTATATTTTTAAAATTGTGATTTTTTAAAATTTTTCACTTGATAATGGCGTAAATGCCGAAAAGCTTTGTGTTTTCCTTAAGAAAATAAATAATAGTGATTTAACTAATTTTCAATTGATTTTTTTTTATAATGAATAAGCTACATGTTTAAATTTTATAAATTCTACAAACCATTAATTTTACAAATTTGTTACAGTTTAATTTCAATTTGTATTCGATATTTAAAAATAAAGTTTTTTTCGTATTAGAAAATACGAAATGTATAAAAATAATACAACTAAATAATGGATACTAGAAGTCAGAAACTTACGGAATAGCTTGCAGCTCTTGTTTACTTTCGCCAAACCTTACTCTATAAACCAGGGCCGCTAATCTAGCTGCTTCTTCCTTAGTACACTTATGATATCCTAAAATTATAATAATCAATTGTAATGTATAATTTTAAATATAGAAATTATTGATATTTAATATATATACACATTCATTCTGAATTATTCTCCTAGATCATTATAAAGTTTGACCTTACTGCGCGCTCGTGTGTGTATTGTGGTATAAAATATGGTAAAGATGAAAAAGCGTATATATTTAATATTTTATTTTGCAATTTCTGATTCTAAAAAATTATAAGCTGTTTAGAATATGGTGTCAAGTAAAGGAAAATCAACGTTATACATGAAAAAATATGTCGTTTTCTCGGTAGAACTTCAAAAATTCATATAACGGTTATTTTAATTATCCATTATTTTAATTCAGATTTTTCAGGAATAAATTTATTTTAGAATACAATTTTTTTACGCGAAATTCCATGTCAAAGATAACAGGGATGAATTTGCAATAAAACAGACACCAAAATTCTTCAGTAGCACAAATAAAACTATGGACTCAAAACAAATTTCCCTCATGCGTCTGGGCATAATACATTAAAAACTTACAACAGGAGATTATTCACTATCAAGGCCTAGTGTTTGTTCTTATTAATTGAATATTCTGGCGCAAACAATTTATATACAACGATTCAAAAATTTAAGAAATCAGATGACAGAAAATAGACGAGTGTATACTTTTGCGTTATGGTGATCATAAGAAGTGGCACATGGAAGTAAATAAGTCAATACCAGAAGAGGAAGCCGGGGGTGTAGATGATTAGTTGGAAAAAACTATGCAATATCAATTTTACAGAATGTACAAATAACAGCTTTCCTACGTTAATTTAAATAATGGTCATTTAATGTTTAAAAATACTACAAAAAAAGTTGAGGGATATCACGATGTTGCTTCGGACGAAACTCGGAATATATACAATAAATTTTATAAATTGATGTTTTGTGTAAAAATAAAAAACCGTCTCAGTTTAGAAAAGTTTATCGCTTGTGATAACTATATGATTGACAAGATTCATTTTAACCATCAGAGTCTATGGATGGTCTCTTAATTGAAAAACACGAAATATTTATGATAAACAAAAAATTACCTCGTAGAAGTTTTGGAAGTTCTTGATGGAAATGAAATATTAAATCAGCATTTCTGTCCTTACCGGGCACCGTATTTGTCCATAGCTTCTTCATAAAGAAAACTTGATATGTAAACTGAGGCGATACTCCTAATAATAATAGTGTATATATATATATATATATATATATATATATATATTATTTCGAAAACGACAAACTAAATTTTAAATTTCTCTTCTACATATATAACTCGGTTAATATAAATCAAATTTTCACAGTTCAATAAATAAATATTCATCATTAGTATTCTCTACTGATACAATTACTGTCGTGCGTCAAAAAAATTCTGTCGAAATCGAATTTATCTTCAAAATTCATAACAAAATAAGCAAATATACTAATAGCAATTTAAGTTATATGATAACAAATAATCAAAGATTTTGAAATTAGTCGTCCTACTTTGAATAAAATAAATTATTAGTAGTTATTAAAATTCGCGAAGTATTTTTGTATATGTTTATAAAACAAAAAAAAAAAAGTGAATTATTATATTACACAAATATTTAAAATTATAAGGTTTCGAACATGTGAAATGCAAGTAAATGAGAATAGACAAGAATTTTGACTGTTCTACAAGCCTTCGTGAAAGATTTAATTATTAAAGACAGCCTTTTTAACTGAAAATGATAAATTGTGAACTTTTTCCGGGAATTACTTTATAGTAATGATTTAACTTTTACACTGTCAATTAATACAACCCACGCTACTGTTGATATCTGCTTACTCTATTGATTACATGTTCCTGACATCTATGTATAAAAATTCACTACGAATTTTTGTACTGATAACTTTTACTAATTTATTGTCTAAAAAAAACGAAAGTTTGTATACGGCGGATATGTGCAAAGGAAGTAACACATCATTCATATTCCCATGAGTTTTATATATTAAACTTTCGCCGAGATTAACTGACAAAAATTGTAACGCGCCAATAGAAGTTTCATTTCAAAAAATTATACTGAAATATATTACAAGTATCGGAAGGGTGTTTTATTTAAAAATGTCGACGAATTGTTCAGAAACATTATAAACGGCGTACGCAAAATTATATAAACATAACCCTGCGCATCCACACATACAGCTACATACGAAATTTTAGATTAATAAAATATATACCATCTCTGGCGGGTCTCGCTTTCTTAATCCAGTCCGTTAAATGACGCACAAAATCGAAAAAGAAATCTCCTTCCGGAACCGAGATAACTTTATCAGCTATTTTGACGAATAGACTAAATCCCTCGCACGATCGTAAATTCAATCGTTGAGAAATATTCGCGCAGAAATCTTTTGCTCTTGTAGAGGAATCAACTTCAAATGCCTGTATATATATATTAACAAAAATAATTCTAATCATCAAAAATGTATATTTCAATCGAAACATAAACACATATATATAAATTGCGTTATGGTTTAATATTTATTTGAAAAATATCGTCGCTAACCATTAGCAATTTATGAAAGTAACCGATACTTTAGTTGGATACCGGGTAAATTTTTATTTTATTTATTTTTTAATAGGAATGCCTTTACAGCTTACCCAACGGGATACTGCTGGGAACTATCTACATCTTAATTTTGGATGCTGACTTCTCTAGAAATGTCGCTATATGGGGGAATAATTATTGATTATCTCCAGATGAAGAAGGGACGATACATTATACGGAGAGGTGTAATACTCGAAGAACGTAGCAAGACAAAGTAAAGCTCCGAACGCAAGGGCACTACAGCAGAGCATTAAAAAAAAACATGATCGGAATTTCAGACTGCCTGTTCAGAATGGAGGGACCTTCTCTGAGCTGCATACGGAAAAGACGGTCAGACAACCAGTGATGTCCAAATCGTAATCTATTGATTAGTACAATTCGCTTACGACTAATCTTCTTAAAGAAATAGAACCAGGGGAGTTTGGGGAGAGAGACGGCGGGAGCTGATAGTAATAAGTTGATTGACTAATGCTCTCAGTGTACATTAGCTCCCAATGATAATCCAGCTGAATAAAATGAATGATATCTTTGTGAGAAACTAAGGAGAGCTCTACACCAATAGACGACGCGTCTTGAGCCAACGAGTCAACAAATATATGATTTTTGAAATACTAATAACTTGAAAATGTTAAATCGATGTTTATAATTTTTCCAGTTCTAATCAAACGAGAATATTTCGAATTACATTATTTCTCGTGATTAATTCCTCCGAAAATAAACGTTATATTTTTATAATCATTTGATATCGCGTGAAAACTTTTGTTCGTAATTTGATAGTAAATTTTCATTACTGATAAACAAATCTAAAATCAAAAAATTAAGAAAACATAAAACTAGAGAGACAAAAGAAAAAATGAAAATACATGACAGAATATAAAACAATATTAATATATAGAGTTCAGCGTGATAACGAAGAAATAATTACATCAACGGTCTGCAAATTTCAAAAAAATTCTGAGAAACAATAGGATATACTTAAAAACAATAAAACGAATTATCGTATTGTTACGTCTGTTCCGTGTTGCTCTCTCAGATGGAAGTTTAACAATAAATGCAGATTGCGAAAGAAGAATTAACGCCGTTGAAATGTGGGCACACAGATGTATGGTCAGAATTCCGTAAACATACAGGATGATCAACAAGAAGGTGTTACTATAATATAAAGTCGATAAGTTGAAATTAATGGATGATATCAAGAGAAGGAAAACTAAATATTTGAGGTTTTTTTTTTTTTAATAAAGAGGCGGTACAGTTAAAATTCGAGGAAAAGCATTTAGAAGGGAAAAAAGGATTGGAATTAACTAGCGCGAATACAAGAATTTCTTGTTTAATGAAATCGGGCAAATGTTAATGTAAATCATTCGTGATGTGCATCGTCAAGATTGGGAGATTATTACTTTATGACTCGTAAAATATTTATCGTACTAATTAATATACACACTGACCTGACTATGACCTTTAAGTATTAAAATAATTACAAACTCGCAGAACAAAGAAACTCGGTGTAATTGAAAACACACACACTTGGCTTTTACGAAATTAACAATTTTGAGATATGACTTACTTCGTCCGTATCATCTGGAAAATAAACTTTGTGAAATATTTGTGTAGTCTTGTGTTGAATCGCTTCCACTTCAACCTGATGAGGTGGATATTTCCTTTGGCCATTACGTAATGTCTTTTGTAAACGTTGTAACGAATCCTGCGATATTGGATGTCGTCTGGTACGAAGAAATAGAGTCAGTTCCTATTCAATGATGTTACACATCAGTATTTTAGCAATAATACTTATGTTGTTAAAAATTAACGCTGTAATCTCTCATCATATAATGAGTCATTCAAGTAACACGCCTACTTAATTTTTTATTATTTAAAATATATTATTTTTAGATTAATCTTTATTATTGCGCGATACTTTATCTTTAATTGAAAAGTATTTTTATTTTTAATAATAGACGTAAAAATTTCTCACCATGTTTTAAGAAAATATTTTACACTTTAATTACAGTACCAGAAGAATCTTAAAAAATAATTTATTTTATTACACAACGTGTATTATAATTTTGTTAATTTAAAATCATTAATAAAAATGTATACATTTTTACTAACAACAGGTTAAATTAGTTTTAAGTACTTAAGATGAAATAAGCCCTTGGCACACATCACTTAAGTCCATTGAATAGCGATATTTTTTTAATGTATTGAAGTATACTTTTTCACAAAATAACTTAAAGTGTATATAATTGTAAATATATTTTAAATGATTTTACAGAGAATTTGTTTAATGTTATTATAGAACTACATATTTAAATAAATTAAAAATTATTTCATTATTTTTAATTTTTATGAAGTTGTAAAATTACAACGATTTTCTGCATCATTAATTTAAATTATACAGTTTAAATCACGCATATATAATAAGTCGCGTTCAGAAATGATAAATTCATACCTTTAATAAAATTTGACTGCAAGCGAATAAGCCTGTTGCTAACCACACCAATTCCCAACCTCGTTCTTCACTAAGTCTATTGCGATTATCCGTCAACTGGCGCATTAACTGGCAATAAATTTCATCCCTTAATATTTCCTAGTTGATAAATAAACAAAAATTTGTTTCGCTTTTTAATTTATATTCTTCAACATTGTCATTTGATTTCAGTTTTTTTTTGGAAATTTCACAACAATTACCTCCTTTTTCAAAAAATATATATTAAATAGAAGTCGAACGATGTTTTAAAGAAGCTTCGACAGCACAATTTTATCCAATTTGGAGTTTTCGCAACGATCCATAATGTCGAACAACAAATTTTATTTCTTTATGTTACATATTTAAATAGTTTTAGAACATACCGATTTGAAAATTTCCCTTTTATAGTTTACAATACGTCGGATAAGTTGTCTCCAACTTTGAAGTACTCGTTCAAATGCATTAAAAAAAAATAAGAACACTAACATGTTTTAACGGGCCATCGAATATTTGATCTGTATACTCGTTTCCTAATCGTCGTTTAGCCGGCAGATCACCCATATACTTCAAAATAGCTGTAAACGCGAAACATGCCTCCTCCGCTAATTCTTCTTTGCCCATTAATTTTTGCAACAACGGTTGCTTCATTGGTTCTCTCGTGTGACGCCATAAATCATCGCCATTACTACGACGAGCCGATGTTAAAGTTAAAGTTTTGGATATTGTTCGTTTTGGAGGAGGCCTGCATTTAAAAAAAAATAAAAATTAAAACTCGCATAAACTTTTCGCGAATAAGTAATTTAATCAAGTATAAAATTCGCGTAATCAATTAAATCGATCTTCAACAAATAAGTAATAAATTAATATCAATGATTTACAACGCAATTTAATAATTAAACATTTACTCTATTTTCTAACACGAGTCAAATGCACAACACAGGTGTAAAAAAAAAATCATTATATATACACTAAAGTTAAGGATGATACACATTATACATTAAAAAAAAAAGTCATGTGTATTATTTAATGCGTCAATAACACAAGCTTTATAAATAAAAATAAATTCAACTTTCTTCTTCTTTCGTACGAGTAATGCAGTGATTTCGTCGTCATAAATTAATATATTTGTATCAGCGCTGCTCCTGATATTTCGTGAACATCTTTAAAATTTTCGTAAATATTCGATTAATGTATTTATTTGTGTTTTTTCAATCAGAATCAGGACTATTTTTAAACTGTCACTGTGTTTAGTTACAATGTTCACTTGCTGTATGCATTTCATTTAATTACACCTAACCGTTCTCTACTAGGTTGAACACATTTTAATTGTAATTTTATTTTGTAAGTTAAGCCGTAGCGAATTATAATTAAAAAAACAAAACATCGTAGTTGACAGCTTAAAGCGATTTAATGTATTACCATAAACAGAATTAAAAATTGATTTAAAAAAAAAAAAAAAAAGATATAAATATATAAAGAAATAAAAATTTACTTATTAGGTATAATTTAATTACATTTCTTTTCTTTGAAGGATAGTTTTCCAAATTAAATATCTCTTTAATTTTATTGATATATATGTCACAACGCATGTACGAATGTTTCGAAATGCTCATTTATTTTATACATGTCAATTAATCGTTGTTTTTTTATTTCTAGTAATTTATTAATCACAAATTCACATATATAAACACAAAATATTAAACACTATTATATTTATAATATAAACAGAAAGCTGCTAAAAAAAATGAATTCTAGATCCGAGATAAGAAATATTCTTATATGCTATTGAAACTATTATTTTTTCTCATTGAAGTATCCACGGTCGATAAGGAATATATTCAAAACAATCACTTAAAAATAATCAGTAAAGAAATTAACAAACCTGAAATGATCGATAGCGTATTCCATTAAAGTATGGGGTTTCTCTCGTGGTTCTGTACCATTTACAGCGTGAGCGTACAACCTTCTACCTTGATCTACGGTCTCCAAACTGAATAAAGCCTATATTTTTTTTCAAACGAACAATCAAATAATAAATCAGATTAAGCATAATTAAAAAACAGCGTCGTGCCAAATGAGGAAGAATATAATTTAAGTGATCGTTATCATCATTTTATACTGTACATAGATCCAAAAAGCTATCTACAGTATTGATAATTACCAGAATTGCGCAAAACTGAATTTATTAAAAAAAAACTTATTACGAGGTCAAACTAGTTCGGACTGATACACCAAAATGATTTCCAATTATATGCACTTTACTATTCCGTCATAGTGTTTTAATTATTAATTGAATTCCATTTATATTTTAGATTATAAACATAAACAACAGTCCAACATCAAACAACTGGTCCGTAGAAAATGTACGTGACATCCGTCGATAATGAATATTCTCATCAATCGAGTAGTTCGAACTGGTAGGAATAATTAAACGGCATAAAGCTGTTTAATATTTTCGCTTAATTCATCGCGGTTATCTGATAATATAATTAGTAACCGGTTGGAGCGACTCTTTCGGATATTCAAAGTTATCGAATAAGATACTATTATCTTATCCATAATAAATAATTTCAGTAGATGTACAAAGTATGCAGTTTCTAGCACCATTTGGTTGCAACAGTTAACTAGCTTCTACAGAAATCTTTAGTTTTAAGAAGAATACAGACGGTTAAATTTTCTATAATCTTTCGTGGTATAATTCCAAGTCAACAATGGTTTATCTAGAGGTTCCATTTTGACACCACTGCTTTTTAATGTATATCTTCATGATTTTCCAAACATACTGAATAGTACCGTATTTCAATACATTGATGATATTGCAATTGCAGTGCAAGATAACAATATTGCCGAATGTCAAAGGAAGTTACAGACGGAATTAAACATACTAAGTGCATATATGGGAAAATGTAATTTACAACCAAATCCGAACAAAATTGAAGTTTCCCTATTCCACTTTAATAATAGGCTAGTAAATACACAACTAAATCTGACAATAGATGGAACGCAACTTAATAACACGAAGAATCCAAAATATCTAGGAATAACGTTAGATCGTTCGCTCACGTACAAAACACACCTAACTAACCTAAGCCAGAAAATTAGAACACGCGTAAATATCATAAGAAGATTAGCTGGTACGTCGTGGGGATCAACATCTAAGACTTTGGCAATATCCGCTTTATCATTAGTTTATACAACCGCGGAATTTTGCTCGCCGGTGTGGATGAACAGTTGTTATGTGCGGAAAGTGGACGTTGAGCTTAACGAACTAATGCGTATTATCTCAGCAACGATACGCAGCACACCGACTGCATGGCTTCCAGTTCTTACGAACATTCAACCGCCTCATATTCGATGAACCGACTCGTTGAAAAAGAACTCAGCAAAATTCAAAGAAAATGAAAATTTACTAATTACAAAATTTATAAGAAAAGCTCCTAAAGTTAGATTAAAATCTAGGAAATCCCTATGGACAACTTTGGATCAAGCACAATTTGCATTCGATTGGAAAGAACAATGGACCAAGGAATGGAATTCGGTGCGTAATTCGTTCATAAATGGATACCTCGTCGAAAACCCTTCGGAGCAATCTCTAGGAATGGAACTTCGACGAAAGGAGTGGCGACTCTTGAACAGAATCCGAACTGGTCATGGTAGATGCGGTCACCTTCTGCAGAAGTGGAGTATTTCTGACTCGGCTAGTTGCTGTTGCGGACATCCCATGCAAACAATAAAACACATCGTCGAAGAATGCGAAGTAAATACTCGGAAAATGGGATTACGGTTGAAGATGCACATCATCTGCGCGGCGAGAGTTTAGACTGGCTTTCCCGTTTAGAGCTCGATCTATAAATCAACATCATACGATACGATACGATACGATACGAGTCATTTTTATTATAAAATTTGGAATTAATTTTCACGGCAATTAACACAATACTAGTAACGCGAAGATTCGGAATATGTTCAAAAAAATAAACATATCAAATTAAATATATCGATTATCGAAATAAATATTAATATAAAACTTCGGATTGGGACGGAGCAATAAATTGTAGAAATTATAATTTTATCATTGTCGTTTATGTGTATGATTTCGAGTAATCTACACAAGTTGATAGTGCCTACATTATCTTAATGTACTTCTTAAACACGTTGATTATGAACTTGAAGTAATTTATATTTTCAGTAAGTAGCAATACATATAATTTTTGCTTAACAGTACACTGCGATATTTCCAGTAACCATACATAATAAAAATATATTTTTTAAATAAACATTACACACCGAAAAAATATAATGTTTATTCGATAGTTTAATTCCTTTGTTTTTTTTTTCAAGAAGATCTATCTTCATCATAATTACATTTATGCTTTTTTTACAAATAATTTTCGAACCGACAACTGTTTATTAATTAATAATATCTGTAATATTTTATTAAATTTATTTGTGATACAACGTGCTAAATGTTAAATGTGCATTACTGACAACTGATATCGATGAAATTAAATGAAATAAACGAAACTATTTTACGATCCATTGAGCTAGTAATATAATCGGAAAAACTTTTCAATTTTCAAATTTTAAATCAACTTTGTATATAGGTTCATAAAGTATTTAAAAATTCGATTACGATGTTATTCACAGGTTGTTAATTAAACGCATAATAACATAAATGATATGAAATATCTTACCAGTATGTCGGCTGGAGGTTTAGTTAATGTTGGTAACACATAAACAGTTTCCGCTGGAAAATCGCCCTTTTCTCCAGTACGGTCACATCGACCAACACACCAGCCAGAATTCATCACCACTTCACCGGTGCTTTCGTCTTCTAGAGTTATTAAGTCTCCTTTTCGAAAAGAGAGAAAAGATGAACCTTCACCTAAACAAAAGACCGATATGTATTGTTAGCATCTTTTTCTGGATATGAAAAAATTCATATTTTGGAACCCAGTATATATATATATATATATATATATATATATATATATATATATATATATATATATATATATATATATATATACATAATATTATTTCTATAACATGCAAACGTTTAATAAAATATCTAAATATCGTAAATAAAAGTATGCTATATTTTCGTGTCAGTACACATCTTCATTGTAGATTTTAGGGAAACAAAACGTCATACTTGTTACAAATAATTCGTTGGAGCTAAAAAAAAAAACCAGACATATTTATTGTTAGACGAACTTGAAACTATAAAAACTATTAAATGTGCGAAAGCGAACATTTTAAAAAATTATTTGTGAAAATAAATATTTTTTGATCTTTAAATATTTGAAAACCTAAAATATGAATCTAGAACGTCGTCAAATTGTTGTTCTTTGAGATGTAAAAGTTGAATATTAAAAGTTATAAATAAATTAGAAGGCAATGGTAAACCACCACACCATATGCTCGCTAGTAACAATATAGAAAACTACAAAAACACGCTGGCTCTATTGTGATGTGACAACAAAGCGATTACAATTAGTTCTCCCGGGTGTGTATGTGTCTATATAGGCTAACGCCATATTATGACTGCCTTGTACGCTACTTACACTGTACAACAAAATATTTATGGGTAAGTAGTCGCCTACCTCCGATACGGAAACGACATTTAATGATGAGAAGATATATAAAACATACGCGTTGTATCTTACAAAAATTCAAATTTAAAAAATCGCAAAAAATAATAAGCGAAGAGGTTATATAAAATATGTACAGTGTAAACCAAGGTAAATAAAAGTAGAAGGTAGGTATCATCAGAGCTAGCTGCGCAGTAGTCCAACGGTTACGAAATATTTACCTACTAATAGTACTGTATTACGGTTTATTGTTTTTCTTTGTATTAATTTATATATATATAACACACACATACATATATATATATTTGTATTTACGTTTTATTAATTTTATAACAGTCAATATATTATGGAATTTGATCGCCTAATAAATAAAAATTTGTTTCTCATTGCTCTGAAACCTATCGAAGATACTGGATTTATAGTCAGAGTAATTGTTTCAGATGTAGGACCTTCTAATAGAAACTTTTTACAGAACTTGGTATAAACCTCAGTACAGAAGTATCATAAATCCGTATTTCCAACATCGTAAAATTTACGCATTTTATGATGTTCCTCGCGTTTTAAAATTATTGCGAAACCACTCTTTAGACGAAGTATTTAAATTATCAACCGGAGACGTCACGATGAAAGATATATTTGAAAAATTATCTAAACAACAACTGGAGATTTAAAATATACACATAAAATTAATTAGCATCATTTACTTGTTTTGACATTGAGAGACAGAGTTAGAAAAGCTGCTGAATTATTATCAGGAAGTGTAACGTCTGCTATAGATTACATATTCCCTGGAAATTAACATGTGAAATTCATACACACCGTAAGTAATAGATTCGTCGTCTTAAATTCAAGAATACCGTATCATTATAAAATGAAAAGTGCGTATGGAAAATAACATCGAAGAACAGAATACGGTATTAAACGACCTGTGTGATCTATGTGTGTCTATGCGAGTGATCGGAAAATTTTGCCGCCACACTTTAAAATGGTTTCATAATATCAATATGAAGTTTAGAGGAATTATATACCGATTTACGTTCTCAAAGATATGTATACATGATGGCGGCACGATGCAATCAGGATATTTCAGAATCTTACCTTTCAGTAATAAGAGGTTTAGGAAAATTTTACGACCATACTCTACCAATTACAATAAGTCACCGAATAAAATCTTTATTTCTCGACAACTTTGCGACCAATATAATAAACTCTGTTAATAGTAGAAACAAAGAAGATTGTGTAACATTGAACGTCAATTTGATATTTTTGGAAACGAATACGATAAATCTAAACGGTATTAGCTAGCTCAGGTTCACCCACTGATGTAGAAGCCTTACCATCGGTTTTTGCGTCAAAGTTACCACAAGTTGTTAATAAACGTATCAAAATAAGGAAGAGAAACAGGTTATTGAAAACGTCGTTGGCAGACATATAGATTTCGTAAACGGGGTCTGTGTACAATGTTTCAATATGGATATGCGGTACCTAATGAAACGGTTATTGAAACAGACTATCACAACAGATTCCCTTATGTATCCTACTGAAGAATGGCTTAATGTCGTGTGCAAAGTAGAGCAAGAATTCAGTGCATTTCACGGCGCAGAAATGAATAAAAATCCGAATATTATTAGAACGTTGACAAATTTGCTGAAATCAAGATATGTTAGTATAGATGATTTGCAGCTTCTTGTTATGCTAGAACAAAAACGTTTATTAAAATGAAAACTTTAAATGAGTAAATGAGTGAATGAGTCCGAAAAAGTCGACTTGAAAAAATATAAATACAGATGACAGACTAAAGAAAACGAATAAGAAATTAGTAAAATAAAAGATGATTTTGTCAGGTATGATATTTTCAGTATTTTTAATATAATTAAATTAAGGATAAATACATTAATGAATCATAAATTTAATATTGCATTTGAGATGAAAAGAAATATTCTCAGTTATAATTTAGTTTTTTCATTATATATATATATATATATATATATATATATATATATATATATATATATATATATATATACCTACCACTCCCCTAAATAAACACACAAAAATTTTTTTGTTTCACACATCGGAAACATTAATAATGTCAAAGTCGACGAAGTGTAATGCAAATATAAGGACCATTTAAAATTGTAATCAGAGAAACTAAAAATTATGAAGTTAGATTATCAATTCCAAAGTTTAAAAATTGTAATATTAAACCGAAATATATTAAAAATTTATTTTCGCATGAATAAGTACAAAATTTATACAATTAGAAACGTATACAAATTTTTAAAATACTAAAACGAAACAGTTCGATAAACTCTATAAGAGTCTAATTTTTTCACAACAAAATCCTCTGAAAATAAAATGATCAATTGCCCTATAAATAATAACGTTTCAGTAAGGAAAAATTTTTACGTATATGAAGTACATAGGTCAGTAATAACAGGGACAAGATAAACTTGAGAGAGAGAGAGGCAATGAAACAATCACACGCGGAAATGTACACGGTAAAAGAAAGAAACGCCGATAGAAATTCTAAAAAGAAAAACTAATCTAGTCGTAGACTCGTTCATTCGTTAGCCGGTAGTATGCGCACGCAACCGCGCTCACATGTTATGAACAACACAACGAGAAAAACCTATTCTACACCGCGTCGAGTGAGTGTCCTTCAGGGACTTTAGTTGTAAAACGACTGCAACCAACATTCGCCCATATAGACCCATGTAAATTCTACATACATAAGGCTTTCCAATGCCTTCTTCAGGTTGCATCAAACGTGCAACCACCAATCGTTATAACTGGACGTTTCAAAGCATTTTAAAAAAGATTTTTAACTTTTTATAATATATTCTTGAAAAATATATAATTAATTTTTTGCTTATTTTGTTTAATCTCTATAAAACAATTAGTACTTATAACTAGTTTATTACATCATCAATTTTTACGCTGTGCTCGATATTTCTGATGGTTGTGCAACCATGCAACCTTTACGTACGAGCCGCCACTGATATAAAATACAATAAACGAAAAAGTATACAAGTTATAGTTTTAAAAAACTTTATATCGATTAATAATAAAAAAATTATCTTCATTTCAATGTACGTAAGAAAGAAATAGAGGAACTGTAGTAACAGTAATTAGTAGATCGGTGGGTCACACACAACGCGTTATTAATAGCAGCATCGTAAACAGCATGCGCGTGATTCCTATCTTGTACTTCTATTTACCTGGGTGTAAACGGTTTTATTTTTATTATACACGTTTATTTATGCTCATGCTTTATTTAATCCTCGTATACCACTTTAGCAGTAAATTTTCAACGAAAACGAAAAAACCCGGTGAAATAAAAATTAAATTTTTAAAATGAAACAAATAAGTTGAAATTAATATTTAACTTTTAGAGACATGGTAAAAAATTTTGTGATTAGTTATCAATTGTGGTATAATTTAAAGCAAAGAAGAGTAAACGTAAGTATTCTACAATAATAAATGACATTTACTGTTTAAAAATTAGAATATATAGCGTATATGTTACCAAAAATGAGTAATATTTAAAAAAATATATATATTCCCAAACAAACTTGCGAAATTTTGTAGATATTAGAATTCTCGAATAATATGTTTAATTGGCGAATCAGACGTTAATTGATTTGCTTAAATGTATTTTGATGTTTTTTTTTATGATGTAGATAAATTCCAGTTTGACGCTGACGTCAAAAAACGTACCTGGCGCTTTGTAATCTTGCAAGGAAATTACATAGCTGGATCGTTTTTTCAAGCCCTCCAAAAAATAAATCACCAAATCGCGTATATCTTCAGCGTTTGGACTTTGAAACGTGAATTCTTCGCCCCTCACAGTTGACAATGTAAATGTTTGCGTGAAAACTTTATTTGTTCTAGAAGAAAATAGTATCGGCCATTATAAATCTCGAACATTATATGAAATATACTTTTCTTCCTTCGGAACAAACAGCCCGACAAAAATAAATAAAATATATATATATATATATATATATATTTCAATATTTTACTTAAACTATTTGAAATAAAATATAAAAACATAAATAAAATAAAGTGTAAGTAAAAAAAAATGTTTACGCTATTAAAACAACTGTTTTCAGCACATTTCCGAAATTTAATTCGATAAATATAACAAACTCTATCACATTATTTACCATTTTAAATAAAAGGGCAAAATTACCGATGAAGATTGGTTGTGATGTGAGTAAAATAGCAACATTCGTTAGGTATCAGTGGACGCGTGACCTAAAAACGAGACTAAATGGCTCAGAACCTTAATTGTAAATTTTAAAAATAGAATTTAAGATTCCCGACAAAATGTACAATTAATTTAACTGTATGAAAGTAGACGAAGCTTTTCAACGCTAATTAATTTTAATTCAGTATCTTTTATCCTTCCTCTATTTTAATTATATAAAAAATAGAACAAGAAAAAAAAAACAAAAATACATTTCGATAAATTTTATGCCCATTTTCAAACTTCGTATTATTTATATTTGTAGATAATCATTTTCGGTCATGAATATACGAATTTAAAAGTAGCACATGCTATTGATTGAAGTAGACACGAGCTAGCACATTTTTTTAAAAACATAATTGCTTCCATCCACTTGATTACCAATATTAATATTTAATCATATTATCTCAAGCTGTTTTTATAATTATTTTTATATATATATATATATATATATATATATATATATATTCATGGCATTATATACTACTTAATTTGTTTTTCAATTAGTATCTTTAAGAATATTTTTGTTTATATCCCTGGGTTATTTTGTTTTAGTCTTTTTGATAATGTAATTGTTTTCCCCCTCTATACTATGATGTATGTATATAATTTCTTTATTTTCCTTTTCGTTTTTTTTTTTATTATCTTAAATTTTAATCACTTTAAATTGTATGTGTATATAATTTTTTTTGCATAATATGTATTTTAATATTTATATGTTCATTTACACAAACTCATTTTACACGCATTATTGATGGTCTTAAGGGACTAGTTTTCTCACACCTTGTTTCATCATTTTTTTTTCAAGTTATATATTGCAGGGAACTATCACACACTCTTATTTATTTTTATATTGTACTAGTTGTTTTTCTTTTGTTCTACCTACACAACTCTTATACACAGTTATTTATTAAGTAGTTCCCTGCACTTTTATAACCACAAATTATTTAATACATTTGCTTCACAGGATAAGTGTGTATTGGGGAACCATTTAAAAAAAAAAACAAAAAAAAAAACGAAAAGTTATAATGAAAAATATCTTTACTTCTGACTAGATACGGTAGTAATTTCAGGAAATGACAATTCCAATAGAACTTGTTCTTGATCGTCGACTACGTAAACACCCGTCCAATTAACAGCTATAATAACATCATTTTTCGGCAAATTCGGACCTATGTAAAACAACCAGTTTCACTATGTGATTTTAAAAATGTATAAAAAGTAATTAACTTAGTTAATTATTTGAATTTTTATTTATTTATTATTTTTAATTGCGCCTTTAGGCAAGTTTGATCGTTACTACTACATTCAAGCTGCATCTATTATTTTTAAAATGAAATATGTAAATTCCCTCGAAGATTATATATATCTTAGAAATCCTCGGATGACCGTTTAAAGTAGTGATGTCAGATTATTTTCTAAACATTCACAATAACAATAATTTAAAAGCCATATACCAACCTGAATTCCTGTACGCTTCGTAAAATCTGGAAAATAATAAAGGCCATTTAAATTTGGCGTAGCTAACAATATCTTCCTTCACTCTGATTGCCGGAACTTTATCTTTCAAATAATAACTCTAATTTCGCGGAAACATAGCAAAAATAAGATAAAACAAAGCATGCGATGAGATGAAATTAAGATAACCATTTTGTTAATATGAATGTGATTTATAAATCAATAACATATAGAAACGATGAAAGTGATGTTCAAACAAGGCGTAATAATTAATGCGATATACCAAAATAATAATAATTTATTAATCTGAAAACGATATTATCACGTTACATAATTTTAAACAAAATTAATAATAAAAATAATGAATTTCCGAATTTCACGCACGGTACATTATGTTATTACATAAGATAAAATTATTCACACAATCCTTTCTATTTTTGTTATCTTGATCGATACAGATACTTTGGTGTAAATATATAATTGTTTCGTTAAAATTATATTTGCAAAATTTTAAATTTAATAGGTCTTTATAACCGACAATATCATACTGTATTAATGAACTAATTGTAATCTTAATAACGATCGATGTATTAGGTTTAAAATGCCACATTTGTAAGGTGATGTGTGAAAGTCATATTGTAAATTGTGATGTTACCGTCGTTGCGAGTAAACTTTTCTGTACAAGCTAATAGATACGGCTATGTTTATTTATTGTAGTTGTCTCCGTGCTGACTAAGGATGCAAGATGAGTTAACAGAGCAGTTAATTTTTACACTTTCTAGTGTCTCAAAACTTTTTATTTCTGATTCTAACGAATTTTTCTTTCGGTCCCCCATTAATCTGGCGAAAACATGAACCGGAATGGATTATGTTATTTTAACTAATAAACAGATGTTGCATCGTCTACAAAAAGTACCCGAATTATTAACGATTATTAATAAACTTAAGTAATGCACTCAAGGTATATTATTAGAGACAATAAATATGAAATATTGCAGAATGCACAAAAACCGTAGTCGTGGAAGACGGGAGATGGGATGGATATCATCTGGACGGTAATTTATAAAATAACGAAGCTGACGGATGTAGTCAGAAATCGACCAGCTTTTAACAGTTGGAAGAAGAAATATCGTCTCTAGCTTATCCTCATATAAACGCACATATTTTTAATACAATTATAAAATAATTTTAACACTTCTAATGACGTTCAACAACGATAGATGCGAGTAATTATATCATTTCAATGAATTACGTCTATATAATTGCTTTAACGTGTGTTCGTATTTTATTGGTGTGTTTTACTATTTTGAACTGATATTGATTATACATAAATATATACCTTCTCGTTTTCTCACGCATTCCGTTACATGAGTGGAGGTCCTCTTGTTTTTAACGGGCATAAAACAAGAAACAATATTTTATTAACTGCACTGAAAATTTAAAGTATGAGCTTTACGTATATAATATAGATTTTCTGCTATTCTAATTTTGGGTTACAAGAGGTCGGAAATACCGGACACTACAATTCTTTTGTATTGAGTAGACTTAAAAAAGAACGGAAATATCATAATGTAGGTACCACTTTATAAAATAATTCGATCAATTGATATATTCTCCATTGACACTAACCATTTCTGTAGTTGAAGTGATCGTCATCACACGTGTTACTTTCTATCAGTATTTACTATAGTTCATATTTTCTTTCTAGGTGAAAAATTTCATCTTGAGAATGTGGAGTAAAAGATAGATCATATGTAAAAAAGCTATTAAAAACCTCTATTGATATCACGGTAATTTGTTAAAAGTCGACAATATTATTAAAACCGGTAAGAGAAAAACCAGTTATACAATTATTAGGTATCTAATAAACCCAATTTGCCCAAATTTAGATCGAA
Organism: Coronaproctus castanopsis; assembly: GCA_032883995.1. Lineage (NCBI taxonomy): Eukaryota > Metazoa > Arthropoda > Insecta > Hemiptera > Monophlebidae > Coronaproctus > Coronaproctus castanopsis. The sequence goes on along the minus strand of CM065052.1, from coordinate 17,581,208 downwards.
GTCAATGATATGAAAATTATAAGAAAATTAAGGCTTACAATTATATACACGAAGTAGGTGTACCATTAGTTATTATTTACAATGAGATAGTCGAATCGAGTGATTTGATTCTAAATAGTACATCTTTGATTAAACATTCAAAAAATGTTATTAACTGAAATATAACATAAATATTAAAATTATTTCCGAGAACACTTGAAATTGATTTGAAATATTTCACTTACATTAATATGAGTAAATATCCAGAAATCTTAAATATCATAAAGATTAAATCTGCCAGTAAGAAAAGCGATTTTAAATGAGTTTATTAGAAAATAAAAAATAATCACTCGCATAAACTTGTTTGTTAAAAAAAACGACGTTATAGGGCTTTACTGAATTCTTAATTGATTTTTTACAGCATAAACTTGAACATAAAATATCCTAATACCTAAGGAAAGCTAAGCACTTAATAACCGAATCCATTTTTTTAAATGTATTTCGATACTCGTCCTTTTTAAATAAACTAAAACGATTTTTATAATACATTATATAAATTGTAACGAATTCAATAGAAAGTTACGTTAAAATAAATAACTCGTTATAAGTTGAAAAAGCTAACGCTAGTAAATTTTTAATAAACATCCAATTTACCACCACAGTCGACAATATTTAAATACATATCTGTTATCATGCGTAAAAAATATCTATGTTTTGCGTATGTTTATGTTTCTACACGTACATGCTTACATATAACTGAAATTACCTTATAAAATCGATAATTCAACTATTCATATGACCACCACCGCCATCACCAATCCGATAATATATAAAAAATTTATTATCTATAAAATTAGAAAAAAAAATAATCTTAACTAATCTGAATGTTAGTAAATAAGAGCAGTTAAAACGGCACATGAGTAACGTTTAGTACCCCCAAAAACGACGACAAAATTATAAAATCTAGAAAATAACGTAAACATTGTCTTGTAACGAATGTTTGAAATATTAAAACTACAAAATATTTTTTTCAACAAATAATTCGTATACTATACCATAAAATATAATTTACAGGGTTTTCAATAAATAAACACGATAAAATTACCTTTTTATAAGCCAAATGTATTAAGGTAGCCCAACGATCAAGGGATTTATCACCATTGGTTAGACAATAATCAGGTATGTAATTTGGCAATAAACCCAACAATCTTTCATTGTTTATTTCGTTATTATATTCTATATAATATTGTTGAGCTGCTATCATCGCTAAATCTTCTTCCTATTTTCAACATTACATATATATATATATATACACACATTTGTAATCTGCTACATAGTTATCACAAATAATTGCATAAACTTAAAACATTTGTTTTAAATTATCTATTTTTACCTCCAAATAAGTTTACGAACAATAGAAATAACAATTAAAAACTGCGAGACATTCGAGATATATCTAGGACAGCTGAATTTAATATGATGTAAATTTTATTCAATAAATTGATTTAAAATAAATAATGAACATTAATTACTAATAAGATATGGAATAAAATCGGTAAGTATAATTAATCAATAAGAACTAACCTTATCACAACGATATTCGCCAAATTTTACTCCACGCACCACTTGTTGATAAATTAAGTTAGTAGCAACTTGATCCTCAGTTGGCTCGTGCCACGGTGCGAAAATTTCTTTACGAAAGAACAGTCGCCACGGCGCATTTCTTTCTTGAGCTCCTTGTTCCTTGGCATACTGTTCACACTGAGATATAGCATCCATCACATGATCCCCACCACTTCCTAAAGATGACACCTAAACAATATATAATATAATTGCTGTAAATATCCGGAAGAAATTTTACAATCGGAATGACAGATTTATTTTATTAAATTATGATTAAAAAATTATTAACTAAATACGTGTTTTAATTAATCTTATTAAATGTAATAAGCTATAATAATAACGAACATTACCTTATCGAAGAGCGCTATATATAATGAAAATCCAAACTGATCTTTTAAACCAATTTTATCAGATAACTGATTACAAAGTTCTCGAGCAGTCGTAGCAGAGTCCGCCAATAAGGTTTTAGTATTTCCATCCATAAACGTAATTGGTAACATGATTGGCTTTTTAGATTTTGTAGCCTAATATTCATATATAGTAGAAATCAGAAAAATAATAAAAGCAATTAATCGATTAAGTAATTATCTACTTGTTAGTAATGTTAGTCACAACCATTTCCATTTGTTAAAATTAAAATTCACGAAGTGTTGATATGATATAAACAAAATTGTTTGCACCATTTAATACAGATGGCTCATTGCTATCTTCCACTTAGGTATGTAACACAAAATAAATAAAATAAAATGTTAATGTTACAACATTACTTATTAGTAACGCTTTTATTCAATTTAAAAAATGAAATTGTAAATTATGTTTTACTTTGTACTAAATCACATATTTGTCGCTTGAAATCCTTGTACCGAAGGTATACACTAGTTTAACTACGTTTGTCTTTTTACTGAAATATCCTTGAAAACATGTAGAAATAAAAACAATTATTTCAAACGACTATTACGAAAAACTGTAATAAAAATGTCCCTTTAACCTATCGACAACTAATTTTACTCCTTTTATTTGCATATTACAGTCATACAATTATTTTCTTTTACGATTTCATGTTCATCTTTATTATCGTTTCATATTACATCATCATCCTCAGTCAACCTTTTAAACATTCCCGACAAAACCTTTCCAATTAGTAATTATCTGTTCTAAGCGACCAAATTAATATATAACAGTTCAAATTACTTTCTATTATGATTAATAAATAATCAAATATCGTAACATTTTTTAAAAAGAAATATAAATATAATATAAATTATGTCTGGTGTTAATTTTATCATTTTTTGGAGCTTAGTTTTTACTTAATTTTTTAACAGTAATTTACTAAATAATTGTTAATAACAACAAATCTTTTAAAATCTATTCATAAACTTGACGTTTCGTATGTACCATATTATTTGTAACATTTATTCTACGGGAGTTTATCACTCATTATGACGTCGTTTCTCCCTTTTATTAAAATACCAGTACATATATAGCTGATTTTAATACCGTTCAGCGATATAAATTGCTGTTCACTATCTCTAAAAGGTCTTCTCACAAACATTATACCTAAAAATTATTGAAATACCTGTAATTCGAGCCAGCTAGGTGGTTGGTTTCTAGTTCCGTTATTAAACGTACGTTTTAATCTTTCTTCGCAGTATGGTGCATATCCCGGAGGTCCTTCCCTAATAAAAGCGCGTAGATAATTGACAAACTTTTCTGATGGAGCGAAACAGCCCACACAAAGAGATAGTAAAATCCAACCGCGAGCGTGAGAAGATTTCGAAGGATTATTCGTCAATTGCTTACAAATTTGACAGTATACTTCATCTCTAAAATTAAAAATAATAAAAACCATTATTCAACAATTTACATTATCGACATTAGAAATGTTAGATAATTATTTATATATTTTCATCGGAATGCGGTTTTTATGTAATTTCAATAATCATTAAACATCGTTTAAATGTGAAAACATCTGGACAGAAGCACATCGCATATTTCAACATATTTACCAAATACCAACCTCAATTCAGCACGTAAAATTCCATGACCGATTATAAAATGTAATTTTTCTAAATTCGACGTCGGTCTCGTGTCCAGCCACGATTGGTAACTATCGGCGGTATATTCGTCATCTTGCAGTCTTCTACGAACATCTTCTCCTAATTTATTTTTTCTTTTCAGAGTCAATGAAACCAACTTATGACGAATCGACCGAGGTTTAGTTTTCAAAAATGATTCCTGTCGTTCAACAGACAATTATAATGCAATGTTGATAACATTTTTTAACTGTACACGAAGAAAACCTATTATTTTTCTTTATACTTTTTGAATTTATAATTTTATTAAATTCACGAAAAATTAACTTTCTTTTTTTTTCAGTGAAAACTATGCATATTTAGACAAATTAAATAATAATAATAATAATGCTAACAAGAGTCTATAAATAGAAAACCTATTACAAAAATTTTTTCGAATAGTGTTTGCAATTAGTACCCTTATTCTATAAATACTTCATTGTACGTACAATAATTTTGACACGTTTTTACAATATTCTAGATGACAATTGGTGAACTTTATTTTAAAAGAACACCAACGTAAAAAAAAAATAAACATTAAAGTTGTTTGTTAACTTAGTATACTTATATAAACTTCAACAGATTATAAAATATCAATCTTCATCGTTGAAACACAATCTCGTAAGACATATTTTACAAAAACTATAAATAAAAATCAGAAGATAAAACGCTGAAAAAGGAAACCCAGGAGAAGATTTACAGATCAAGTTACGGAACAAATAGAAGGAACTATACAATTAGAACAGATAATAGAAAAAAAAACCACGTTAATTAACCAATCAATAGATTGAAACTACATAATAATTAATGATAATAATATGTAGCATACATGACTGTACTCAAAAATTTATAACCAGTTTATATTGTTTATTCTTCTAGATTAAAATAAAATATAAATATTAGAAAAGTAGAATACACGGTGCGTTCCATAAGTCTGGAATTGGTGCTCCCGAACCCACAAAAAAAAATTCAAAAATGTTTTCAACACGATTTTTATTCGAAGTAGTCTTACAACTAATAGCGCGAACTTTCAACCTGTTTAGCCCTTAGAAAAACGCGTCGGCATCGATCGCCTTGAGTCGGTTCGTCACAGCTGCTTCAATCTCTGCAATCAGGGAATTGAGGTCCATTTTCAGCTTCGGGAACAGAAAATAGTCTGGAGGACTCATGTGTGGAGAGTATGGGGTTGGCAAAGCACTGGAACCATTTTTTTTAGCCAAAAACTGAACGTTGAAGGCGGCTGTATGCACCGGCGCATTATCGTGCAGCAAGAAAAACGAACGATCATTCCACAATTCCGGCCTGACGCGTGCGATTCTTTTACACAGGCGATCCAAAACATTATTATAGAATGCGGCATTTACAGTGGTGCCCTGAGGAACAAATTCTTTGTGGATAATACCTTTTGGATAAAAAAAGAAAACAATCAACATCACCTTGACTTTCGTTTCTTGAAAACGAAGTTTCTTGGGTTGCGGGGAATCACCATTCCGCACTTTGACGTTTTGTTCCGGGGGTCACATGCAAAACATCAACTCTCGTCTCCCGTGATTATTTTATGAAGAAAATTTGCATCTTTTTCGATCACTTTAAGGACGTCCTCCGCATGAGAAATACGCTGCTGTTTTTGGCCGTCTATCAGCGAATGTGGAACAAAGTGCGCGCACAGCTTCCTCTTCTTTAAATCGTTCGTTATAATTCGTTGAACACTCGTTTTCGGAATACCAGTGAGGTCTGCCACCAACCTACAGCCAGCTGTTCGATGTTCGTTCAACACAGCGGCGACACGAGCGATGTTGTCAGATTTCGTGATGCAAGGCCTCGGCTCATCTTCTCGTCCTCAATCGACTCCCTACCCTATGCAAACGCACTAAACCATCGAAATGATGTAGTACGACCAGACTCACCATAACCTAATTTTAACATATCATACGTTTCCGTCGCATTTTTCCCAGTTTTAAAACAAAATTTAATCGCGGTACGTTGTTCGCGATTTTCAGCCATGATGTACGTAACCAACCATATGTCGCATAAAGTAACACCAAACTGAAATTAATCTTCCGAACGCGTTAAAAATTTAACCACCTGTAGAAGAAAAAATATGTAGAAACAAGTTCCTACATTTTCATGAAGATCGCGCCACGAGTTTCGATTTGATAGCACCAGTCCCAGAACTTATGGGATGCAATGTGTAGTACAAATAAGTCAGTAAGTCATAATTACATAATACATCGTGCATATACAGTAATATACTTTGTAAAAACTAACGTATTAGAATTTTTTATATCATAATTTAGTATTGAGTTAAATTATAATATATTTAATAGCAAGAATTTTTTTTTTCATTAAGGAAATTAACGTAATTATATTTGATTTATGGCGGAAAAGATGGAGTAATAGTTTACTTGATAGATCAACTTTTAAGTTTTTTAATAGCATAGAAAATAGATTTAACGTCATAGACAAGCTACAGATAAATTTCTATTTCAGTCAAGTGCTGTCTGGACACGGCAATTTCGGTTCGTATTGTAAACGTTTTAATATAAGATCGTCAGATATTTGTTTATTTGCGGTTCCGGCATCGATTCGGTTGAACATTTTCTATTTGAATGTTCCTTTAACGAAGATATTTGTAGAATTAGCAGTTTTTGTGGCTCGCTTGTAAGTTATCAATAGTAATAAATAACTTAGCTATTCATAATGTTAAGTCGTTTAATCGTTATGTCAATATCGCTTTGCATAGACCTATAAGTTAAATATAAATTAAATAATGCTGCGACTAAACTAATGTATCGCAGCTAAATAACAAATATACAATATACAGTAATATATAATTAAGTTACCGGATCTAATCCCATCATTTGTGCTTCTTGAAATTCTTTACTTCTGATGAAATTACGACCTAATGTTGCGGTGACTTTAGACATTACGGACATATTATCCCGGTCCATGGTATGATACCTTGGTTCTGCTAAATCGCCGCAAAATCTTAATATTGTAACCCACAGTGCTTGAGCCGCCTAAAATTATTTAAAAATTCAAATTTTATAATTCCTTAGATAAGTTTACGTAATAAATTTACATTTAAATACGTTTAAAGTACATCATTATAAATATAAATATTGCAGGATATTAATATAAAAAATTAAACACCTATAAATAATAAAATTTAATAATTTGTAGTTTGTATTAGACGACTTTTCAACATTACTAAATTATTAATTTATTACAAAACCTATTTTACGCTAAGTTTAAGCTAATTCGTTTTACTTCGCTGTTTAATAACAATAAGTTACGGCTAAGTTAGATTATTGTTTTATAAATAAAACAATTTTAAGATGAAGATTTTTCGAAGTAGCAATAAAGATGTAGAAGAAAATCAAATGAACGTGTTATGTATATATACATAAATTTTACATATTTTAACAACAAAATAATTCGCATTTAAATAACGTGAAATATCATGTCACGAATGATTTGTAAACGTTTAATGTACCGCCGAGATGTATGTCTTATGCAATTCGTTTTCTCGCGAACGCGATATTAATTTTTCATAAATCAATAGCATAAAATGATAATAAAGAATAATTCTGCTTGTTCATAAATTTTCCAGGTTAATTCTGTCACGCAAACGATCGTAATTTACATTAAAATTTTTATAATAAAGTATAAATGAAGGTTTCATAGTAAGAACTTAAAGGGATTTATTGTAACCGAGTTGTTTAGGAAATATTCGAGATAGAAAATTACATTAATTAAACTGCTAGCGAATTTTAGCAGTAATTTATACAATGAGATTTTTGTTTCCACCAATTAAAAACCACATTTTTTGTATACTTCATAAATACAATTAAAAAATTTAACTACGCATATTTTCCTATTTTTAACGTGTTTGAACTAAAACATACAAAATAAATATACCAATTGATCCCCTTGCGTATGTAACGGTAATAAAGGATGCTTTAATGGTTTCTTAGAATAATGATGATTAATATTTCCTTGAAAATATGTAGCCGCGTATTTCTGAAATTTAAATTCAGACAAATCTTCTTCATCTTCTAAAGTTAACTGCATCGGTGTAATATCATCCTGCTGGTCATCTCTGGATGCCGGTAAATCCTAATAAAAACAAATCCACATTGACTAAATCTACTTTACATATTCAGTTATAATTCAAATAAGAATCGGTAATTGCAAATTATATATTTTTAAAATGCTCGTTCGACATTCTCACTTATAAAACGTATGTACGAATCTAATGTCAGATAAAAATATATTTAACCAATTCTAGGTGTCTATTCGATTTGGTTCGCAAATAGGTATCCATTTAGCTTTTTATATAGTAAAGAAAACCCGGGAATTAATGTCCAAATCGGTGGCTCAGGAAACGTTACTCCTACGATTTTCCATTAATCTTCGGTTTAAACGAAATAACTTAAACAGCATTAAAAGCCATTTAAGAAGTTAAACATGAAAATACGTATAAGACAAAAATCATTATATGCGACAGAACGTATTTACAACAAAAACAAAATATAATTAATAACAGAACTATACACAGAACTAAAGAAACGATATATTTTGGAAATTTAATAACAGAGAATGTAAAAACAGAGCTAAAAGGCGCTTTCATACAAAAATATACGATGTTAACCAGTAAAAATATGGGTACGAATTTTAAGAAGTCCTGTTGTACGTATGGAATGTGATGTTGTACGGGTGCGAAACTTGGATGACAATTGCAATTGATAAGAAAAAACCCGAAGACGTAGAAAATGTTAAAATTATAATGGATTGAAGTGGTTAAAAACGAACACGATCTTAAAAGAGTATCGGAAACTCTTAGTTTATTGAATACAATCAAGGAAAGAAGAGCTGTAATGATGGAGCATATAATAAAGAATGATGAAATGCTAACCAAAATCATAGAAGGGAAAACAAGCAATACCGGGTAAAGAGAAAGATCGAGGAACAGTTATATATCGCAAATAATAAAAGATACGAATGAACTAAAAATAACAGCGTGAAATAAGACCGACTGGAGAAAACAAACCTATCGGTTCAGATTGATGATGATATAAATACGTGTAATTCGTCTCGCATAAAATTATATCGCAATTCATAATTTATTTCCCACATCTGTTATTACGATGATTAAATTTAATTCAGAAATTTATATTCATTCATGATTTTCATAATCTACGGTAATATTTTAAAATTACATTTTCCCACGGTATTCGCGTGCCGATATTTAATTGTTAACATTCATATCAGGGATACTTCATTCTTGGTTCAAATTTTATAGATCCTTTCTTATTGAGATAGATAATGGCTGTGATAGTCGTGTCGATAGTTTAAAATAATCAACTTTTACGAGGATTTCAGTTATACGTAACGCATATATATAAAATATATGTCACGATGGTGTAGTTGCTAGAGTGTTCGACTGTTAATTGGTTCGAAATAGAAAGTTTTCATCATTATTTAATTCTTAATTATCACGGAGAATGCAGCGGCACCCCACTCCGTATAACATCATATGCGCGCGCGTAGCTCATTCTGTACGTAAAAATAAACATACAACAGCTAGTCACGACGTTCGGCAAAGAACAATTAGACGACGACGATGATGATGATGATATATATATAAAATTTGAAACGTTGAAATGTAGTGCTTTTTTGTTTTAAAAAGATAATAAACAACAAAAAAACAGTTAATATCACTTCAAAATTATTTATCCTTTATGAACAATCATAAAACTTATCGGCCATTAAGCCATTATCAAGCGAATATAAAAAATAATTTATAAAAATACAAAATGTAAAAAATATTACTTAGATACGCAAGTGTTAAAGCAGTATTCTTAAATGGTAAACAACACAATTAAGGATAATAATGCTAAAAGATTGTACCATAAAAACGGATGTTGTTCTAGGTGGTATAGGTGCTTCACTACTCGAATCTGGTAAGAAATCGAACATAGCTTCCACTAATTTACTATCATCTACTGGTTCGTCTTGTTTTTTGGCTGCGTCGTTGATCAAATTTTTTTTAATTTCCATGCGCCGTTTTTCTTCAACTTCTAGCTCGTGTTCTTTTCGTTCTAATTCTTTTAATCGTTCCTATATAAAAAAAAACCCTCGAATTTTATTTATTTATTTTTAAATAAGGTAACGTAATTTCGGCTTATATTTGAACTAAATAAACGGGAAACCGAAAGAAATATTTCTTAGAATGAAAAAAAAAATTTTTTAATACATTGGAAAATGTGAAATCAAATAATACAGGAAAAATAAATAAAACGCTAGAGTTCATAGAGAAACATTTTTTTTTTACTTATATATATTTTATTTTCTTTATTTTTAATTGAGTTTAGGTTATAAAACCATTACTACTCATTGTACATATAAATTTATATAAACTAAACACTAACGCTAACAAATGAGTTATAAAATAGAAAGATGAATAACTAAACTAAGACATATAAGGAAAATACACTATACGAGGATGTAAAGGTTACAAAATAATATTGGATTTATATATATAAGAGGCCATATTAGCACAAGACGATTATTTAAGGATAGGAGGTATGCAATAGAGTACGGAGGGAAGGTACCTAACTGTAATAACATCTTGATTAGGGTTTCTCTGTGCGCACTATATAGATTACATGAAAAAATGATATGATTAATATCTGCCGTCAAACCACAGGACTGGCAAGTACTGGAACTAACCAGCCCTATCCGGTGGAGATGGCTAGGCAGCAGATTATGTCCTGACCTAATACGAATTAGAAGAGAGAAAAATTTACGGATTGGTATTGAATGAGGAGGCTTAATTAGAAAGAGAGATTGTTTCGGTAAACTTGTTTGAATTAGTTTATAGAAATTATTCCGAGTAGCACAAAACATGGAGCTCCAGCGATGACGCAAATCCGCCTTCGCAGACGCAGCTAAACATGTGGAGGGAATCCCAGAGATCAGTAGGCCTCTGGAGGCCTCCATTTTAGCTGCCTGATCACGAATTTCATTATCTTTGATCCCAAATGAGCTGGGATCCATGTAAATTTCACATGGACATTCTTTTGTTGTAGATACATTACATTTTCTATTATTGTCAAAATAACTCTATTAGTTTTGAATGTACGATTTGAATTTTGGATGACGTTAAGCACACTTAAGGAATCGGATAAAATAAGTACATTTGAATGTGTAATATTGACTCGTGCAAATTGCTAAGCTTTAAGAATTGCATATCCTTCTTTTATAAACACAGTGGGAAAACTCGGTAAACGGTATGATTTGGTGATTGCCAGTTGAGGTATGTAGAATGCCGCGCCTGCGAAGGGTAAAGTATTGCTCTTATGCAGATTGTACTATATAAATATAAATTATGTTATTATTAATGAATTTCGTAGTTGATTTAATAAAAACTATACTATATAAAAATATTATTCGCTTTTTAAGAATTAATAAGTACATATTTATTTTGTTTTGCTTAAATGAAAAATAGTTAATCCGTGATTTAAATTTTGCTATTAATATTAAGAAATTTAAAGAGGTTTATACAAAAACACGCTTTAATGCTCGTTATGTTTTACAGTAGAAACGCATTAATCGCGAGTAAATAATTCTTTTTTTAAAAGTTGTTATTTTTAAACTATTATTTCACAATGTAATCACATATCGTTTTCATCTCCGATTAAAACGTACTTGTGAATTTACCCAATAAATAAATAATATACATTTTCACGATTTTAAAGAACATCACTAATAAATGTTCAGGAGTACGATTTTGACAAAACATATTAATTATTAGATCAACATTAATTTGTAGTCCCTTGCATTTTCGTGGGGTCTTTTTTTTGACATGAAACTGTAAATGTCGCTATTTTTGCTAAAGATTTTCAATTAATAATAAAACATATTTGTTAACAATTATCAAAACTATTTTTCATAGATAATAAATGTTCGCCTAAAATAAAAAGAAAATAAACATACCCAATATTTTTGTTCGGCTATTTCTTTAGCTCGTTTATTACCCGCTTCTTTTAATTCTCGTTCTTCGATCTTCTTTAATTTAAGCGCTTCAATTTGATTTCGATATTCAAACTGTTCAAAAATTAATTTTTAAAATCACGTTATTCAAATGTAACTTTATCGAGCGAATATTTAACGTACGACGATTGCGGTATTTTTTGTATTATTTAATCGCTAAAAAGAACACACAATTAACAAAATAAAAATTTATTTAAGAACAAACGAACAATTTACTATAGACGATTATTCCGTTTCTATAATGGGAGAGATTGTTACAATAAATAAACAACAAAAAAGACGTTAAAATCACTAATTTCTTTATGAAAAATCACAAAGCGTGTCGACTGTTAAGCCATTATCAAGTGAATATTGAAAAAATAAAAACATAAAATGAAAAATATTAATTTAAGATTATAAAATGAAGAACAGTATTAAATAAAACAATCTGATAGTGAATGTGGTAAATAACACAATCAACTATCAGTAATATAAAATTTTTTACATAGCAATAGCCAGTAAAATAAAAAATAATTTAAAAAATACAAAATTTATAGTAAGTAAAAATAACTAAAAATTGTTAATCAACATAAAATTTATAATTAGACAAAACCAATAGCCAGTAAAATAAAATAATAAATTAAAAAAAAAAATAGAAAAATTAAAAATTAAAAATATAGTTCAATATAAAAATTAAATTTACAACATAGTTCTTAGAATTAATTCATCAAAATTTATCACCGAATTTAATAAATTATTTTTATCCGTTTCTTCTATTATTTCCACTTTTTCTAGTAGTTCTCTTTTTTAAAAATGTTTTTCTGTATGTAAAATTTTATAATTATGATTAATATTATTTATTTTGTGTTTCAGTTCTATACAATGTTTTCAGATAATGATTTTTCATCATTGTTTGCATATGAATCTGAATGTTCTTTAAATCTCATTATGAATGATCCGTCTGTTTCTCCTATGTATTCTTTTTCACATTGATTACAATTTAATTTATATACTCCTGAATTTTTCAATATATTTCTATCTTCTGTTTTGTTGTTACTAATTGATTTTAATAATGTGTTATTATTGCTTATTGTTAAATCAATGTTATATTTTTTAAAAAAAAGAGATTATTATACATACTGCATTAGAGATTTATAAATATTCGGACAGTAAACAAAGTCTTTTCCGTTTTAAAAATTTATCTGCAATAATAAAATATCCTATAAGCAATGTTGAATAAAACGATTTTGTGAGATACAATTAATGATATTGAACTAACATGCGCACTACGATGTGAATGTATAAATATTTACCTTGATTTTGTTGAATTTTCTCTGAGCTATTATACGTCTAACGTGACTTTGAATTTTTAATATGGCCGCAAGCTTTCGTGCGTACATACGTCTTATTAAGTAGCCTCTAGCTCTGGCTTGTAAACCTACAATATGACCCCTCAAATGTCGAAAACGATGAGAAAGTACACGAGATCGAATTAAAGCTTGTAAACGCATATACCCAACTTTCATCCTCTGATATCGTCTACGCTGAGCCCAACCTTTCCAATATTTCTGAATTATTACTGTAGCAATTTTTAGTCTTTGATACCTGTAAAGACATCAAGTTAATAAACGTTATTAATGAAAACAGCACCACACGCATATATACAAAAATATACGTATGTATTTTAATGTGATCTACTATGAAAAATATATTATTTTTCTACACTCCGTAATTCAATCTTAACGCATCATTTATTTCAACATTTTCCGTTAAAAATAAAATTCACACACATACATATATATATATAAAAATTCCATTTTTTAAATACATAAGTATCTCATCTCGATAATTATCAAGTTTGAGTAACTGTGCTTGGCCTTTAGGTCTATCAAGTTTCATTCCATCTCCTTTACGTTTTGCTAAGGCCTCTTTGGTTCTACAGCAGATAAACTGTCCTTCTATTTGAACGACAAGTCTATATGTATAAAACTTGTATCATATGTTTATTTGAGAATATTATACGATAGCTTCTCCTTGCTTTCCGTATCGCATTATTGTATTCTTCTGTAAGTTTGCATACAATAATCTACTTAATAGCCGTATGAATCGTTTTACACTTCTAGATGGTACTTTTTTAAATTTATCGTATCAATTTACGCGCTTAAAGTACAAATACATGAATCCTAAGAAAAATATATTCTTAATTATAAATTAACGCTTAACAACCAATTGGTATTGAAGTTATTTACTTTACACGAATTAACGAAGTGCGACGTCGTTCAAATCTCGCTACAGCTGCGCAGCTCCGATTCCGCCAGCCTCCATTTGTTCATTAAATACTTGCAACGACCCTGGTTGGTTCTGACACGATTTAAATTGTACTATGTTTTTCTGTTGAAATTAAATCCCGACACCCTAAAGCGCGGGTTTGAAATTAGTTGTCCATTTGTTGGAATCTGCTTCAGCCATATTTTCTTCCATTTGGTAGCTGCGTCGTCACTATTTTGAATCTCATTAGCCGTCAGTCATGCAGGTTTCCTGGTGCGTAGACGTGTAGATGGAGTATCATCAATATTATTTTTCTACGTGAGGTTGCGTGCTGTTGTAGTTAGCCTATTCTCGTTTGAATGCTTCTTCTCTGCGAGTGCGCGGTGGAAATATATTTACAAGCACAGGCAGCCACATATTACGGATAGATTTTCGTGTATTGGTTACTAAACGTAGTGCTGCGTTCAGTTGTGTATCAATCCTCTTAGTAGAGCTAGCTAGCCAACCAAGCTGAGCAACAATATTCGGAGGCCGAAACACTAGTGCCAGTATAGCAGTCCGAGGAGTTCTTTTTTTTCTCCTCGTGCTGTACCTACAAGAACAGCGATAAAGTTCACCCTTGTATTTACTCTTTGAGCTATTTTAAGAGTTCCTTTACATGTAAGATTTCGATCAATAACGACGCCTAGATATTTTGGCGTGGAGTTAAAATACAAATCTTAACCGTTGAACTTGACGTGTATTTTGGCTTTTGCCATGTGTGAATTGAGGTGAAACACCTAAGGTTCTGTTTTTTAATTGCAGATGATACTGATGATTACTTCAGTTTGCTCCTAGATAGGTAGCGAGAGTCAACTCGCCAAGTGAATCACTGGGACTTTATAGTTTTATAGTTAGCTCCTACAGTTTCCTCTCTACACATCATAACTCATTGTCTTGTCGTTACTGGAATCGTCTGAACTTAGCCGTTCTTAGTTCGCGACTGCTTATTAGTTATTCGCAGCTAACTTATATATCTATAAGCCATTCCACTATCCACTACCTGTGGACACGCCCGATTCAGTACGATTGTATTTCCCAGACCAAATGTAGAAGTTATTAACCGAGTACAAAAGGAAAGGTTACTCTTGAAAACGATTAGAAAAACAAGAATGAAACGAAAGGGCAAGATTTAAGCCATGATGAGATTTACTGAAAGATATTATAGAAGGAGAAGTACCCATGTGCACCCGATAAGAAGAATAATAGACATTGATGGACACGACCAATAAAAATCGAACATAAAGAGCTATTATAGGGCTAACAGAAGAAGCGAAAAACAGAGAATTCGGATGATAGGGATGAACCAGTCCAGGGACTGATATATCGATTATACATATATATATATATATATATATATATATGTGGTGTGTGTATGTGTAAATTTGATAGTTACATCGGATTTTGTGTGTGAAATGTAGGAACCGAGATATTGAATAGAAATTGTGCTTTCGACCGAAAAATAAAAGTGCTTATAGAAATTGATGATTCATTTAAGGTTTCGATTTAGTATTGTATATTTTAATTCTTTTTGTTAGATAAACATCACATATGTTAATAAAAAAAAAAAGAAAAAGATTGAAGTCCACCTAATAGTACAGCGACCCAATTCTTATTGTAATATATATATATTCCTAATCATCTTCTTGGTATTCTCAGTTCGTTAAATAGAGATCAATTTAAAGTAACATTAAAATCAACTTTATATTCTATACGGAATTAATTTAGTTAAACAAAATTTGTTTTATTGCATTTCTATAACTATGGCAAAAACCTTATTATCTACTACATCTTCGATTTCAAATAAATAATAATTATTATAAATTATTGTCATTTTTTTGGTGTAGAGTATGTATTCGTTAAAATTAGCAGTCGACATAAGAATGTGATAGAAAACAGAGCCGTTATTAAATAATTATAATAATTTTGGCAATGAATTCAAATTAGATATCTTCTTTATATTAAAAAAAAAAAATAATAATAATTACCACTAAATACAAAATACCATTTCTCCTACCCCCACACACACACCCACACATCAGACAGACATATATATATATATAAAAAAGGAGCTCAATGGGTATCACAATAAATGGGGAAAGCTTACGTTTTACAGATGATGTAGTCCTAATAGATAATAATGCTGATGAAATACAATTAATGATAAACGAACTTGACGCACATTTTGTGAAAATAGGACTTAACATAAATATACAAAAAAAAAATTATGACCGCGGAAGATACGGCAATAACTAAACGGCGAAAAAAATGAATGCGCAAGTCGATACCTATACCCGGGGCAGAAATTATTATGGATAAGAATATAATGTAGCTGGAAACTAAAAGAATATCGCTCGTCTGGATGGCATTTGGGAAATTGGGAAAGGTTTTTAAAAATAGAGAAATACCGAATAGCCTTAAAAGTAGGCTGTATAATCAATGTGTGATGTCAGTCTTGACATACGGAGCTGAAACATGGAGTCTTACTAAAAGGGCAGCTAGAAGTATTAGGAAAACCCAAACGGCTAACGAGAGGATTATCCTTGAAATCAAGCTCAAAGATCATAAGATGATTACATGTATTAGGGAACAGACGAAATCGGTAGACGCAATGGAGCGGATCGCCACCCTAAAATGAAAATGGGCCAGATATTTGGTAAGACAAGAGGATGAAAGATGGACTAAACGGATATTAGTGGTGGCAATTTGGCAGCCAACGTCCGCGAGGGAGGACTATGGCTAGGTGGTGAGATGATATTGTTAAATGGACAGGAATCATAGGAGTCGGAAGTTTGAGGGCTGCCTACACCCAGCAATGGGTTGATATAGGCATATCGTGATTATATATATATATATATATATATATATATATATATATATATATATATATATATATATAAAAAACGGGATTTTAATGTCTTGTATTTGTTATTAATTTTTGTGATATTATTTATTTCATATTGTAACACTGAAAGTCGGGTCTTATATAAATCGTATCATACAATTTCGTTCTTCGCGTCAATAGCTTTGATAATACACAATTGCATCATTTTTACTTATCCTGTATTTAAAAATATACATAAAACAATGCTGCTTCAAACATTTCTAAATAACAAACTATGTAGTACGAAACAGAGATTTAAATAACACATATCTTACATAAATTTTCACTAACAGTATTCATGATTCTGGGTTATACGAATAAAACTGGGGTATTACAAGAATACAACAACTTCTATATACATTATTTAACTATTTTATTACAAATTTATCTGAAATAATTCTTAAAATTCAAGTTTACTTCTAAAAAAAAAAAAATCAAAAGACTTATTACAATTTAAACGTGTCATTTATAACAGAGTAAATTATATGAAACGATTTTGAATAGTTACCTTTTACCATAATTCAATTAGATTTCGTTTTGTTATAAATAACAAATGTAATTTTTTGATTTTTTTTTTCAGTTTTGTTTACGTTTTATGATAATCGAGTTCTTTTTATAAATACAAACATTAAATACAAAAAAAAAAGTTAGTATGTACCGCAATTGTTTAACTAAAAAAAGTTTTACCTTCTTCTATACACCCATCCTTTAATCGATTTTTGCAGCACTAAAATATTACGCGTCAGGACGCGATCTCTTTCTTGTTCCAAAAATAAATCGTGAGCGTCCTTCAGAAACACTTTGGTATTTCCAAGCTGGTAATCGGAACGCCCTAATACAGCTTGACATATCCGAGCAGTGGCAACGCGACACTCCGTCTAAATTAAGGAAGTAATAATAACATTAATTTATTATTAACTGAGTGCTAAATTTTGAAATTATTCCGAAGCATTAAAAAAAAAGAAAGCGAGCTGCACACGCAGTTTAAGTATATAATTATGGCACTTCATCGAAACAAACCAAATTGTGGACACCAATTAGTTAGTCAACTACCCAACAATGTCCCTCTTGTCATCCCTAGGGAAGTTTTTTAACAACATTAAAGGTATTAAGATAAAAGATTCATTAAAGGATGACAATATTTCTACTACTGTTATTAAGAAATGACCGCTAAAAGCTGTAATTAAACTTACAAATTTAATAAATGCCATTTTTAGATTGGGGTATTATCCGAACAGTTGGAACATAGCTAAAATTATTCCTCTTCCCAAATCAGAGAAAGATGCCTCGCATGCAATTAACATACGTCCTATTAATTTATTGAACAATCTTAGTAAAATAGCAGAACAAATTATATTATCCCGTTTAAGACTTCACGCAGATAACCAAAAAATAACCTAACACTTTGGTTTTCTTCCGGTATATTCTACCACTCAACAAGTAGCATGAATTACAATTGTCATAAGAAAAAAATATATTTACGTACTTTATGAGCTGGCTGAATTCCGGGAATTAAAAACCGGTATCTCTCAACGAATTCTTTAAACCCGTGTCTTATAGGATATCCAGCTCGTCTTATTCGAATGGTTTCCATCATACCGGAATATCGTAGTTGACGACAACACAGTCCTCTGTCGAACATCTACAAAAACGGGTTTACAATTAAAAGCGTTTAATTTATCAAATACGAATAGAATAATGTCGGGGATATAAAATGTTTGATACGATTTTCTCTTAATCGTTCGTTTAAGTTGAGAATTTATTGTAAATTTTATAAAAGATTTAATCGGCAACATACTAACTAAAATCATATAAAAATTATATTGGCAGAAATTACCGATAAGAAATATAAATAAAGGATCGTTAATTACCGTATCTCTTGTTCATCAGAGTATATATTAATTTCTTCTAATTACTTAATATGTCCCAATGAGACACATTATCATCATTTTTAAAAATAACATTCGTACCATCGGTTTTTTAAATTCGTTGGGCTTGATACAACGAATGAAAAATGGTTGACAGCTACACAACGTTCTCATCAACAAATCTAACGATTTTTTAAATTGCGTCGATAAAGTAGGAGCACGTTTTCTTGTTTCGGAACCGGTATGAACTTCATCGGAGAATAAACTCTTTAAAAATTTATTCGATGAAATATGTATTAACTGCATTAGATCGGCGCTGAACGTATCTCTATTTTTATCTAAAAAACCTAATGTGAAATTCATTTAAAAACCCGGTGAATTATTGATTAAATTTCATAAACGAACGAAATCCTAAATCGTGTAAATTAAAAAATAATATCTTAAAACAAACCAATTGACACATACATGTTACATACATATATATCTATATTAAGCCAGTACACAAGCGATCTTTCACACTTATTTATTAAATACATTTTATACTTCGTTATGCGAATAAACGCGTCGTACGATTTGCGCTCAGTGATTAGGGGGAATAAATTTATCATCAGATTTTCAGAAAGAGTATAGTTACTTTATGAGATGCTAAAGACTATTAACAAATTATCCCCAAATAATACTATGTGAGCGTTTCGCAAGCAAGTTATTAACCTTCTGATGCACGGTTGCTGTAAAGTTACACGGATAAACAGGTTCGGATTAAGTGTTATTAAGTCGGTAATGGTTCGGTCTGTCGGACCTAGCACTGAAAATGATTATTTCGGTTTTTAAATTATTATTTTTGTTTTAAATATATATAACCTTTTTGTTTTCATCGATTTCACAAAAATTATAATTGCACTATTTAAAATACTTCTATTAGTAAAAAAGTCGTGCATACAATATAATTGATATACATTACGAAATACTACCTAAATAAACATCTAATATAACCTAATTTAAATAAAACTCATCGTTTTTTTATAAGGTACGTTTAAAAGCGACATAAAATGTTAGCCCTTATTTTTTCCATACATTCTTCACATAAATTTATAATATGCTCCATACAAAGTCGATGTAATATTTAGTTTTATGGTCTTTACAATATTTGCAGGCGGCCCCTCTTTCTATCGGGCGCTGGTGTTTTTTGCCGTACTGTACCTGATAAGCGAATAGTAGTTTGTCTCATTGTTCGTTCGTGGTATATGTTGATCCAGAGCGCGTCTTTTCATATTATCCATGATCAATTGAGTTACTAAACGTTTCATAAATAATTTGGGATGTTTATGATTGGCAGTGTATATAACAAATCTGGATTTACTTTTTTTTTTTTACCGGCGGTGTATAATACGTGCTACATTTAAAAGGCCATAAAACATAACCAATCACAGGCCAAAGTTTTATTTTTTGCCACATCATATGAACTTGAAAGTTGCACATTTTCAACTACTAAGACTCGTTCACGAAATCTAAGTCACGTAGTGAAAGCATACCACTGTCCGGTATACGCATTTTATTATATATATATATATACAATCTGCTTTGTAAACTATTTAAATATACTTATTATTCATTCATTCATTCATTCCTTCTACGGATAAATAGTATTGTTGTTAGGAAAATGTATATAGAAATTAACATACGTATAAGAATCATTTTTAGTTTTGAAAAATTCATCAAAATACTTTCCTTTCGGTCCTATGTATTATGCCGCACTATTTTTAACAGAGAGAAGTTTTAGTTAAAGAACGATCAACATATGATGAAAACAAATTATTAATGACAAATTTATTAAAGAACCAAAATGCTTTAGAAAATTTACCTACGACGATTGAACTGATAGAACAACAGTTCAATGGTACACAAATTTGGCGTAGAAAAAAATTTGAAGATGGCAGTCTTGATAAGAACAAGCTAGTTCGAAATCCAAACAGTATACTATATTCCTAGTTTTAACTCAAAGAGGAATATTTGAATAGAACATGTTCGATGCAGCGAATAGTTAACCAAATAGAGAATTCGCAATAGTACAGGATGTAATGGCGGTGGAAAAAATCGGATTATGATAACAGAATATGTACTAATTCTTCAGTTAACTGATTCCGTAATAAAGAAGATGAATATAAAAGTCTAATCAACCCTTTTTAGCATTTTTAGCTAAATTAAATTATAATAACATTTTATTAATAATCTAGTTTATTCCAGTCGTCCCAATTTCAGAAAAAAATTCTCTTAAAATAGTAAATATACTAAGGCAAACAACAATTACTAAAATAGAATTATGGAAAAGAACTTTGAAAAATAACCGATTTCAATTACGGAAACAACCTAAAGAAAGCATATGAAAAACATTAAAGACAGCAAGAACTATGACAGGAAAAGAGAATATTGAAAATTGACGTCAAATGCGAATGTGGTGCGGTAGAAAATTCAGAGCAACTCCTGGTTTGTCCATTGCTGCATTCGCGATACAACATGTATAATCTTACTAATACAAATGAAATTTCGGACAAGGTAATTCAAATTAGAATATTAGGCAAAACAATGAATACAAAAAGAAGGTACATGTTACATATACCAGCTGCTGTCTAAATATTACACGTACAATATTCGTATTCGAAAAAATTGCATAAATCATTTCATCCATCCATACTGCTAAAATTTAGATTATTAGCCATGTTCAGATAACGTAAGAGTTTTACAGTTGATTTATAAGTTAATGATCAAATAACATTAACTTATTATCATTAAAGTCTAATCTACTTGAAAATTGGTAAAGAGACGTAACCTAAGCCATCTTCGTCAAGTCGAAGATTGATAGAAAATCAGTCAAACGACGCATATTGTCGCATCAAGCTGGTGTATTCATTTATGTACTACCAGTTGGACGGATAGCTGAGTTAACCGGAGACTTCGTTAATATTAAAAATTCTTCTCGTCCCTGACGGGATTCGAGCTCAGGTAGTGCGAGAAGAACGCTAAAGCATTATTAATAAATGTAGATTATTATTATTCAATGCGATATCATTATTGATATTTACCTCTAGTATCATAAAAAACAACTCCGGCAAAATGATTTAATCCGAAAGATGTATTAATATCGGATTTCGGTTTTAAATAATTTCTGTGACTGCCGTGGGTTTTATGCAATTTAGCTAACATTGTTTGATCGGTTCCCTGAAAAATATACAAATGAATAAGTTCATAATATAATTCTGAAAAACGTATTTTAAAATAATCATATAATGTTTACTTTCCGACAGTGTATACATAGCCTGTACAATTCGGAAGACGTGAATATAAATTAATTTTCAACTAGATTAACGTAATTTTTATTAAAACTATTTCAATTATTTCAAGAATTCTAAATAAAAATAAGAATGATCAAATAAAGTTTCTCGATAATTAAAAAATAATTAAAATAAATGAAATAAAAATACTAAACAGCGTCGTAATTATATCTTTATAACCACAGTCGACTAGCTTTGCTGGTTCTTACGATATGATGCTGTAGCCAGTGAAACTAGTCGACTGTGTTCATAAATACAAATTCTGATATTATATAAAGAATATTTTTGTTTGATTTACTTTTATTTTCAATTTGTATCAGCATGGAAACATTAAAAATATACTTTTTGATAATAATAGTTTTCCTGTAGTAAAGTTTAAAAATATAACATTATAATTCTCGAAGACAAAAAAAAAAAAACCTGCAAAACAAAAATTTATAAATAGATTATTTAAAGAATTTCATTCGATATTTATATAAATGAGACATTTTATAACAGAAAATAAGACACTTATTTTTTACAATAATCTGAAGTAATTAATTATATCGTCGTAAGAGAAAAAAAATAAGCACATTCAAAATAATATAAGTAGTACGTGTGACATGAAATAATAACGTACTTTCGGGAATCTAGATTCTTCATCGATTAAGGCCATTATATTTAACTGTTTGATTGCAATCAGATCAAGAGCATCTTGATTATCGACGAATTCGATGTGTTGCCAATTGATGTGTTCGTGATTATATTCTTCTTGTTCAAGTTTGAAAATATGTTGCACGAAAAATTGCTGGAGATTTTCGTTCGCAAAATTAATACAAAACTGTTCGAAACTTTCAACAAATGAACATGTTATTATTTCATAGTTAACATACAAAATAAAGACGTGTATTTAAAAATATTAATTACAAACTTCGTAAATTATAGCCACGAAAATAAAAATTAATTATATGCAATAATAAAAAGTTAATATGCCGAACAAATACAAAAAATAATAATAATAATAATCAGATATCTCGACTACACGTATATACTAATTGTTTTTAAAGAATTCACAATCACTAGTTTTGTTGTTTCACGCGATATGCGTTACGTTTCTATCAACATGCACACTAGAGAAAAAGTTGAACTATATAAAAGTAATTTGAACATTGTTGTAGTGATTTAAAAAAATAAACAACAAAAAAGCAATTTAAATTTTTATATAAATACCACAAAGCTTTTCCGATATTAAGCTATTATCAAATACATTCACCGTCAGATAATTTTATAATTAAATCTATTTTTTCAATTTTGATATTTTTTGTAATATTATATACATTTTGTTACATTTTTTTGTTTTCCTTCCATATTTTTTATAAATTGTTATATATGTTTTTATTTTATTACCCACTTGATAATGGCTTAATAGCAGAAAAGCTTTATGGTTTTTTATATATAAAAATTTAGAATTTTTTCGGTGTAAATCAGGTCAATATTTTTATCACGTATTATTTATTTTATATAAAAGTAATCTCAATTATTTCACAATTTTTTTTATCGAACATCTATACACTACTATAAATTTTGAATTAAAAAAAAAAAAAATAAATTAAAAGAAACACGAAGGTAAAGAAAAATAACAAGATAAAAAAATTGTATAGATTAAAAAGTACACATACCTATTAGTATAAAAATTTTCAAAACCAAATATATCGAGAACACCAATAGAAGAACGTGATGTACCTTTTGGTCTAAATATAGCGTTGTTAATTTTATTAACTATATGAACAAATAATCTTCCGTAAGTTCCTTTAACGAAAGCGTCCCTTACATCAATAGACTGTTCTCTTGACAGTGTTGAAACCTACAAAAATAAAGAAAAAAAAAATCAAAATTATAACAAAATTCGTTACATAATTTATATTACTCAATAAAATACCGTAAAAAAATAAAATTTGGCTTATTTTAAATAATTTTTTTTTTCATAATTAACATTGTATTTACATTACGATTTTGTAAAAGAAAGTTCTTTCAAATGTCTTAAAGATTATTTCATGAAGACTGTTTTTTACTCCGTAAAATGATAACTTGTTGACAAAGAAACATTAGCAGATTAATAATATAAATTATCTCAGCTTATTGAAAATAAATGATAAAGAAATAAAGGCTAGAATCCGAAAAGGAGTACGGCAGGGCTGCCAGCTTTCACCGTTGCTATTTAATCTATACATAGAAGAAGCCATACAAAACGCTACGAAAGGAAAGGATAAAGGGCTTACTGTCAATGGAGAAAATATATGCTGCTTCCGATTCGCAGATGACATTGCAATTGTAGCTGAAAATGGGAAAAGGTTAGGAAACGGATTGAAAATAGGAAATAGAACTGAGGAAAAGATTAATTAAAACATATGTATGGAGTATTGTACTTTACGGAAACGAAACGTGGATACTCAAGAAGGTCGATATTAAAAAAGTGGAAGCATTTGAAATGTGGTGCTGGAGACGCATGATGAAGATCAAATAGACCGAAAAAATATCAAACAAGAAAGTTATGGAAAAAGTGAAAGGAAGAAAAGAATTTTATAACCACTTCTGCACAAGAAGAAATAGATGGATAGGTCATGTGATAAGACATGGTGGATTGGTTCTACGAATATTGGAAGGCATGATAGAAGGTTGAAGAAGAAGAGGCCGGCCAAGGAAGTGCTACATCTCAGACAAATAATGGATAGCGTAGGAATGGGCACCTATCGCGATTTGAAAATTACAGCGGAAGACAGAGGCGAATGGAAAAGGAGACTGCAGCGCTACCAGTCAAAAGACTGATGCGACTAATGATGATGAATATTACGCGTTTACTTCAGATCTCATATGGAGTGAAATTTATTTGAATAATTCTTACTTTTAATATTAATTCAATCCAAACGTATCAAATTTTGATGCAGACGAAATATAACGTAACAGATATGGAAAGTGTTGAACACGTTCTATATGTCTAGAATTTAATTTCAAACGAATATCACCTTATTTGCAGTAGACAACTGTGATGTTAATTATCAATGATAGTCTATATGCCGAGTTAAAACATAAACTAAGTTATTTAAATGATGCGTAGCTATAACGCAATCGTCATAATGGTCTGTAATGTAACATACAACACGTTTTGACTTTGCCCCGAGCCGTACTCAATTATTTATGACGCCGTCTAGTTGAAATTTTATACCGATACCACGCTACATTAGTTATTTATTTACGAGAATCATGAACCGATTTGTAAAACATGTAAATAGAGTTGACGCTAAATCATCATTATAGTGTCACACTCGTGACAATCATCAATCCGTCAATTAGATTTTGTACTGCCTTTATGTCAGTAATCGTTGTAGGGAACACGTGTTTCTCCAACTTTGAATATTTTTCAGGCAAACTATTCTCCTTTTTCCAGTGGTTTTCTTCCCACCTGTCCATGTACAATAATCTGGAGTATTTCATTTTTTGCGCCTCCGATAATACGGGCAAAATATGATAAATTTGTCTGTACAGTGCTCGGGATGTACTTAAACTTTTTAAAAACATCTCTTAGTCGTCTAAAGGATTTTCAACATTCTCCTATAGTCTTTTTTTTTTTTATGTGTGTGTTAAAATAGCTTCGATGTCATATAACAGAATTGTGTAAATATAACACAAAACAAGATCTTGTCTTATACTAAGTGACCGCTTATATAACAGATACTTCATAGTACTAAATGTTGCTCAACTATATCTTGTTTCAAATCCATATTTAAATTATTTGTGATATAACAATCCAGATATAACTTATTGACTCTTCCAATATGTTCATTGGCTATACCAACGAAACCATCAACTCATGGTTTGCTAATTACCAGCCGCAGGCCATAGATCGCACTAGTTTCCTAAAGTTTTTGCAGCAACCATTGTAGATCTTGAGAATTATCTGCTAACACGGTTATATTGTCCGCATAAAGAATAAATGATTTTACCATTAATCTTTATTCCACACGATTGACCAATTATTGTTTGTTTACCTTGGCATAAAAACGTCCCATAATTATCAGAGTATCCTGCTTATAATGTTTATCTATCATATTCCGAATAGAATCATATAATTCTTCCAGTAAGTTCATTATACTTAGGTTCGGTTGTTGGAGCATAAATTTTTAGGATATTTATACTACATTGCGCGTCTTGAATCTTTAGAAGCATAACATCGCCTGAAAGAAACCTGTAGGGTGTTGTTTTATTTTTAGTGAAACAATTATCCCAACTCCATTCTTTGGCCGGGAATCTTGATTTAAAACGTTCCTTCATTTTTCTGACAGATACATGTTCTAGAATCTATGTTCGTAGATACCTAAAAAATCCAATCCCACGAGTCTTATCTCTGGAATAACATTTTGAAGTTTTCAGACGCATACGTTTTCACGTTTCGCATGTCAATATTACAAATCTGATGTTTCAAACTAGTGACCTTACTAGGGATTCTAGGATTTACAGCACAATGTTTCCCACGTGCTGACTTCCACGCCATCGAGAGCATGGGGTATATTTGCTACAGAAAACCGTTTGTTACCTGACATGCTTTTTAAGGAATGTCCCGCATGTGGTGCAAATTTATTACTTTCATGAAGATATACGGTGATTGTTTCCCATTGCTTTGCACCAGATTTTTTGACAGGTTTACACTCCCGTGAAAGAACCCAATTATAAAGGGCTAAATACTCTCCTTCAAAACTTCATGTGTAAACTTAATATTACATATATCATTGGAGCAAAAGTGCGAAATTAAATTAAGTAATTTTGTTGGGCATCCAACTCTTTTCTTAAGCTGTCCATAGCGCATTTCTATTGACAGAGTCAAATACCTCTGTTATGTCCGCAATGCTAATTTTTGCTCTAAGATGTCGCAGAGTAAATATTAAATCTGCGGTTCTCCTTTGTGATCTAAAACCTGCTTGTTTTTCAACGCGATTAATTCTATTAGCTATCATCCTACCAAAAAAATTTTCTCGCAATATTTGTTAAAGCTATCTCACGATAATTATTACAATCAAGTTTATCTCCTTTATTTTTTACATATATTTACACACTTTCGGAAAAACATTCCGCTGACCATATTTTTTGTATTACTTTATGGATTAATATTACAACTATATTGTCTTCGTATTTATTTAATTCAACGGGTAAATAACCAATTTCCTGAGATTTATGATTAAAAATTTCCTTAATTTTCAAATTGTGGCATTTTTTCTACATATAAGTTAATCGGGTAATCAAGAATTTTATTAATCATTTTTCAAAGTGATTGTTCCTTGAATAATTCTTTGTAATATTCCATCCATGTGGTATTAATGTCTTTATCGCGTCGTAAGAGAAAGCCATCATTATAACATTATATGTTTTGATTGCAGGACCATAGAGTTTTTACTTCGATCGCTTTGTAATTACGCAGTAAAAGATATGTCAATATTTTGAACGTTGGTGTTGTCGTATGTTCTTAAACTTAGTTTTCAGTCGAAATAATGTGTTGATAATGACCATGTCATGTTCTGTTTCTAACCCACTCCATGTATATCCATTACATCACATGCCAGAGTAAATGATTACGCTGGACTCATTCCGGATAAATTTATAATAAGGTTGTTTTCAGAATTTGTATATATATATATATGAAAAAAAGACAAATCCATAACTTTTTCGTTTATACTATTAGTTATAAGCGAACAGATGAAGATTTTTCTATGTTACTGAAATATTGCAACTTCATACTGTTTTATTTTATTTAGGAACCTTTTGATGATCGTCATTAAGGTCTTCCACTTTCAAGTCTTACTTCATAATAACTTACCACAGTCTCGCCGTAAGCAAAAATTGTTTTCCTCGTTAAGGCATCGATAATATTTTGATTTGTAACTCCCAATAAATTCGCTACCCTCGAAACATCGCTATGATCGGGTATTTCTGTTGCATCTAAATTATCTATAATAACATATCGAATATGTCAATATTGTTTACAAAATTCTAGTCGTATTATTAAAAATAAAATAATTAAATAACGAGTATACGCATTATTCGTGATGCAACGCTAAACTTGGTCATCTTTTTTTTTTTTTAAATTATACATTTCTGTTGTTTGTTATAATAAAATTTAACGAGCATTATATAAATAAATTATTCTTATATTTTAAATAAAATGAATAATTTCATAACTGTTATAAGATACAAAAATAACGGCATACAGAGCTACTCTAGACACCTATACAATGAAAAAAAAAATGTTTCAACAATAGAATATAACTATTACCGTAACTTTTTAATTAAACATAAGTGGCTAGCTGACTTGTGCGGAAATGATACGGATGCTCAAAAGAAGAGTTATAGGAGGCTGCAACATCCGAACCAACAATAGCTGAGATGATCGCCAAACTTCGAATAGAGAAGAATTAACAACGTTTAAAAACTAACCTCATCGGACATAGGTCAGTTCTCTATTCTTGGTGTTTCAGATGCAATTTGTCAGTTTTTATACGAGCTTAACGAACAACATCGTAAATGTCATTTTGACGGCTATTATCAATAGTAAAATTAATATCAATGATGAAATTGCTTTAAAGTGGTCACAAATTGTACGTATTTTGTTAATTACGTCAATTTGCTACGGAAAAACATATTTCCAATTAATGCGTGGTGATAAGAAGTTTGGAGTAAATTATGAATACCCTGACTAAGTCTACGACATGGCGTTCGTTATATATATATATATAAGATTAAAAAATAAATATAAACCATAAATTAATAAATTATAAGTAGTCGTATAATTTCCTAATGAAAATTAACTGTTCATTTTCCGCAGCTAATATGGATATAGTTAACACGTTTGTATAATTCAGCAATTTATTCTAAAGCAAATTATTAATTAACATAAACTTGTGAATTATTTTCTAGTTAATAATTTTTCAAATTTAAAAAAAAAAACTGTAATAATCATTAAACTCACCTATAACGGCGGCTTTATAATTAATATTTCCGGTGTGTAATAAAGCAGCTAATAATTTCAATATTTCCCATATTTCGGAATCGGAAAAAAGTAATACTTTCATCGCTGATCTTATATCAGAAAATTCAGCAGTATCATCACGTCCTTCGCAAGTAATACTACCACCCTTTACAAAATCAAATTGCGCATTTAATTATTTAAAACAGTTTCCACTTCTGTAATTTTACAGATGTAGAAAAAATATTAAATCAGAAAATAAATTATCCGTGCAGCACCAAAAAATTTTATTGTTTAAATAAGTGACACGGAGTAATTTTAGTTATTAAAAAAACTCGAAAGTGCCGACGGAGAAGGACTAAATTTTCAACATAGTTCGCAACTTACTTTTCATCGACAAAATGTTGTAATTTAGACGAGTTTTAATCTACTGCTTCTCGTTTTACTTCATTTTTAAACTATATTTTATATATATATATATAAAATCATATAATGGTTGATTATTTTTGGCAAAAGATAGCATACAACAACTTTGAATCAAATCATATTTCTCTTTTTCTAGCTGTATTTCATACAGTTATTGTTTACCGAATCCAGTTGTTATCATATTTTCACTTTTCTTCGTCCCCCTGGCGGAATTTTATCCCTCCTTTCCTTATCTTGTGCCCAACAAACTTTTTTTTACTGTTCAATATATCATCTATTAGAGTTATCTTATTGATTACACTGTTCTAGAGTATTTCCATATTCGTTACTTTCGCCGTCCACGGTATTCGCCACATTCGACGTAATGTCTAAATTTCCAATTTTTCTGCATTCAGTGTCCAGGTCTCTGATACGTACTTTACAACCGACAAGCGTTTGACTTTGATCTTGGTGCCTATTCTTAACTTTCAATCTGTTAAGTAGTGCTTATAAATTATGGAACGATTGTTTCGCCATTGTAATACGCGACCATGATTTCCTCTATGCCTCGGTCACTTGCCGTGAACAAAGTGCCTACCTGAATTCAACTGATTCGACTGTTTCATTTCTTACCTTTATTTTTACCTGTTCATTAGATAGCGTGAATTTAATTATTTAATTTATTTAACATAATCTGCATTTCACCAACAGGCCGCCGCAACTATGTCGCATGGTTGATATATCTTATTGAGTGCCTATTAATCTTTAAACCGTAATTATTTATACTTGCATTTTTCATATTTTCTATATAAATTTGGAACGTCTTGGAGAAAGAGGTCATCTTTCCCTTACACCTTTCTTTATGTAGCATACGTTCTTTTATTCTAACATTTCCATTTTATTCCCAGTATATTTAATTTTTTTTGTTGTCGACATTATACTTTTGTAATATTTGCACGAATTTAGTTATTCTGCACTCTGCCAAACGCCTTTCCGTAGTCTGCGAAACATGCAATAACATCACGACCCACAATGAGCGTACGTTGGTAAAGCTGCTTATGACATGCTGTCATTTACTTATAACAGGAATATGAAAAGTCAGTCGAAAAATGGATTTTAAACGTTATTAATTCGTTTCTTCAGCTTTAAAAAAAGAAAAAAAATCAAAAAAGTGTATTTTTTCCAACAAACTATAACCAAATTCAAATGCGCAACCAGAAAATATAAAAATTAATGTCAACTATATGGTACATGATAATGGCAACATTCATTTTCTGGTTGACGTAAAATGTACCAATTTAAAAAATATTTATACAAATATACAGAAAATTATCTACCGTTCTCCTAAGAAACGTTATTGTACAATAAACATCTGTATAAAATTTTTAATTTTGTATCAAAATTGTAGAACGTATCACAGAAAGGGTTAAGTGTAATATCAAATAATTATTTATCCATTCGAATATGCGTAATAAAACATAAATCACACACACACACATAAAACCTAATACGAACAGCTAGCTGAAGTTGCGCATGAACTAGACAAGAATGGGCAGTAGCGCCGATTTCCTTACTGCCTCGTTCAAGCACCAATCACTACATACGAAATCATTGACAAGGCAAAAGCTGAGATAGCTGACATACATAGTAATTTCGCTGAAGTGAGGTAGGAGTAACAGAAATAAGTGCGACATATTTCGTTAGAGGAACGGAAAGTGATATTATCGAACATTATGTTATTATTAGCCGGATGTTAAAGAAATAACATAATTGTCTCGACCGATTCGGCTAATGTGGATGACAATATGAAATAATAAACAAGTGAAACTATATGTTTAGCTCGAGTCTAAAAAGAGAACTCTTCATTTATGACCACGTTATTAGCGTACAAATTATTTTCGTATTATCGAAAATATCACCAGCTGTGAATATTATCGTCAAACATGATTTATTCATTTGAAATCTAAACGATAGAAGTTATCGGCGTAAATACTGCAAAAAAATTTAAAAGCCGTTTTAATTTTATTCGATAATATCATTTAAAGCGGATTCAATTGGAAAAATGCAAATCCACACCAAGAGAACACATACACATCGTACGGATTAGTTTAATATTTCACTCGAATTGCTGTAAATACGTACCCCAGTCAAATATTTGTAATGAGAAGCATCGGTTAATTCTAATTTATTTTTCTCCTCTTTAGACAAACCAGCTAACATACAATAGAAAATATGGTAGTTCCGTTCGTCTTGAGATTGAGACACAATACGCGACTTCTCCAATAGGTATTGCTCTATTTTTGCGCCTTCTATTACACCTTGTTGATTAAAATGAATGTCTATATATTTTCCAAATCTTGACGAATTATCATTTCGAATAGTTTTCGCATTGCCAAACGCTAAAACATAGCAAAAGCGTTACTATACGAGTATATAACTATTAAAAATAATAATAAAAATCACTTTAAAACGCCACAGCTAAATTAGAAATAATTTTAAACCTCGCAGAATGAAAAAAAAAACTTTTCAATTTTCTATGAAAAATATCGTATTTACGACGTTTGTTTAATTTTATTAACGAACCATTCAATTCTTTTTTACCATTCGATTCTATTCGATGCTTACAGTTTTTAATTTGAAGTATGCTCGATATTATTCTTTAAAATAAATACACATACGATGCTAGCGATAGAATTTCAAAACTTTATACGACCGAAAATTATTAAAATGAATAATTTCGCATTAAATCATTTTCCGTATTAAAATCCAAATTTTACTAACGTAAACTGCCTAAAATGAACTTCATCGTTATGATCATATTAAAAAAAAAAATCTTCGCATCTATTAATTTAATAAGGTACAGAATTTTAGAAGTTCCGAAATTTTTCCTCATTTGATTTATTTCGACATTTTTAATTGAGCAGTTCACTCGAAATAATTATGAAAGAAATCGTAATGCGGCTATATGAAAAATACTATATCGAGTACCGTCCCTGACAAGCACGAAATATAGGTTGGAAAATTTCCATAACGAGTAGCAAAATAATATCGATTGATAAATAAAAAACTCAACGTAATGAACCGAAATGTAAAGTTGAACAATTCTAGCATTACGTAATTGCGTTTGCGATCGTATTTAGGAACGAAATACAGGGGACTTGCAGACGGTTTGCGTTGAATCTTAATCCGCAAATAGCAGTGAAATAACAATTCGAATTATGTTGTTCGAAGGATTGATAAAGAATTTGACGGAATTTCTGGTTGAGTAGATGGATAGAGGAGAAAAGCTGAATCAAGATGAGTCTCGTCAATCATTATCATTGAGAGCTGTTCAAATGTTCGAAATATATGAGGTAAAAATTCGATTACACTTCGAGATTATTTCTGTCGCATTAATCGGATAATTATCGAAAATACCGAAATGTCCACGAATCTAAATTTAAACAATTAATCACTGAGTTCGAATTTTTGACTTTATTCATTAATTATTATGTCGAATTATAAATATACCAGTCAGTTAACGGGAAAAACTGAAAATAAATTACATTTGAAATATCCAAAAATACTCGCCATTAAGACAACGAAAAGCTGACTGCAAATAAAACGAGAAAAATTTATTTGGACGAATTTTATTTAAAAAAATAATGATAACTTATGTGTTACCTTCCAGAATCGGATTAGCTTCTAGAATTTGTTGTTCTATCCAAGAGTGTTTACCGCTAATAGCGGCTAAATACTGTAAAATTAATTTCGTGCTTTCGGTTTTTCCAGCGCCACTTTCGCCGCTAAAAATAGACGACGACGTTATAAACGGATATTTACTTAAAACGAACGCTAACTGTTCTATACGGATGAAATAATTCGTTAAAACATAAACATGAAAAAAGACAATAACCTTATAACGATACACTGATCCTGATTAAATCGTTTCATGTGAGAGTAACTGTTATCACCGATTGCGAATATATGAGGAGGTAATTCGCCGATCTTTTTATCTTTGTACAGTTTGATCTGTTCGGCCGTGTAAATTGGTAATATTTGGTAAGGGTTAACAGCGACTAAAATGGATCCCGTATATGTCTGTAAAATAAATAAATATTTAACACGCATTTGTACTCACGAAAATAATTCTATTTCGAACTATATATATATATATAATTATATGAAATAAAATGGACAAATAAATTGACACGGTCCGAACAATCATCACAACTTAGGAAATTTGAACATAATTATTTTGACATTACGATAATTCCTTATTAATGCGTTCGTAGATGATAGTTTTCATTTTTACGATCTTAAATGCTTAAATAAATATTAAAATTAATACTGCGGCATATATGTTTAAAACCAATGTGATAAACATATAAGACGGGTTTGCTCCAATCAGCAAGGCTTCTAACATATATTTATATATAAGCTATTTAGAACAAGTGGTTTCAGCTGTTTCAGACAGCGAGTATTAGATTCCGTGTCTAACAGCTGTCTTAGATATTGGGATTTCGTGAGCTGTCGCAATATCACGTATAACTTCACTTACGAACTTTATTCTAAGATCGCGATGGATGTCATCGTTATGGGAATATCGATAGGCATCTACGATAGTTCGAAGGATTATATTTTGTCGAACTTGCACGAGCTACCGATAGGACTTCTTAGTATAGACCCAAAGGACTATTCCGTACGTCCAAATTTGCTGGTGTAATAAGCGTTTGCAATAGGTACCGAGAGTCCATCGTCGTCCTATCACCCAGTGTAGTACGGATACGATTTTTCTTAAAATGTATGCACTTCATCTTTACATGTGGTATCCACGAAAGACGAGAGTCTAAGTGCATACCAAGATATTTGCTCGAGTTAGCTTGCGGAATAAGTTGACCTCCGATATAAGTACGATGGATCGAATTTGCGTGTGGCAAAATGAATACTACGTATTGCGACTTGTCTTTGTTGAACTTGATGCTCCAACGATCAGACCAACTAATCATGCGATCTAGATGACGTTGAAGATTCTCTATTGCTTCCTTTTGGTTATTACCATTATACAGGATATCAGTATTGTTAGTAAACGTAGCTATGACTGTATCATCGGTAGGCAAATCGCTAGGTACAGAATAGGTTCAAGGACACTACCCTGTGGAACTGCAGCCTGTATCCAGTGATACGATGATTTAGCATCTCCGTGTGCTAATCGAAATAGTCGCTCTGAGAAATACGAAATTAGCAATCGACATAGATTACCCGGCAGGAGGTTACACATTTTGTCGATTAGACCTTCGTGTCAGACTTTATCGAAAGCCCGTGCTACGTCGAGAAAGACGGTCGATAGTTTTCAATAAAATAACAAATTAACACGCGAACATTTGAGTACGTACGGTGTTAAGTAATAATTTTAAAATAACCTTATTATTATACCATCTCATTCGAAAGATAAAAAAAAAAAAAAAACGTCGATAAAGTACATTAAACGATGACAAAATATAACAACTCCCGATACCCCCACATTTATACATTTTATTACACGTACCCATCCACCCGTATATATATATATATATATATATATATATATATATATATATATATATATATAAAATTATTTGTTTATTAATTTGAAATAAAACAAAAGCGAGTGCAATATATCTACACACTCCACGGTGAAAATAAAGAA
This sequence comes from Coronaproctus castanopsis, assembly GCA_032883995.1. Classification (NCBI taxonomy): domain Eukaryota; kingdom Metazoa; phylum Arthropoda; class Insecta; order Hemiptera; family Monophlebidae; genus Coronaproctus; species Coronaproctus castanopsis. The sequence continues at coordinate 17,546,045 of CM065052.1, read as the reverse complement.
AAAAACAACCCCTAAAATTAAATTCGGTACTTTACATAATTTAATTATTTAAATAAAAGAAAAATTTCAAGATCAAATATTTTAATGCCGCGACAATTTCGCCGCGCGTACGAACTTGCATATATTTCCATTATTCGGCGTCATGCTCGTTAACAGAAATCGCCATATAATATATAATCGTTAATAATATGGCCGACAGTTTCTGGTGCATCTTCGCAGAGAACAAAAATCTTAACTGACAAACGAAAGCGATAGAAATAACTTTGAAATCTTCCACGTCCAGGAAGAAATTGAATAAAATAAGTACCGATGATATATTATTAATAAAGTTGGTTTTTACGTCTGGAATAAAAGTGTAAGTTAATCTCTCGGTAAATTACCGTTCCAGTTACTTTGCAGTTCATTTATTTTTTGAATACAATGGAAGCTGCCCTGGTGGAATTTAGTTCAAGAATAAAAAGTTTTCTCTAAATGTTCTTCAAAAGCTTTTGTGTATATTTCTAAGTCCCCCGATAATGCTTCTTGTAAGATAACATATTAATATATAAGAATTCTTTAGAAACTGTCAAGGAAAAAGGAATAAGTAAAAACATCAATACTTACATAAATAAGGTTTTCATTATATCGAATAAGCAAATTTCTCAATATCCCGGCTTCGTGTAAATCACCCAAAGATATCATGTCCTCCACTCCTTGAACGGAGGTGGGATGCATAGCCTTAATACGACGTTCCGGTGTGAGCCATATTTCCTATTTTGAAGTAAATAAAAACGTGTAATTAAATATTTTATAATATACGGTTAACGAAATTATCAACGGACTGTCAAAATACGAAAGCCCGAACGATTAACACATTGCACAGGAACCAAACAGCAATATTTAGAATTGAAAAGAAAAAAAAAAGGGTCGACAAAGTACATTGCGATGCCGCATTATTTAAAACAAATAAATCTGATGATATATGATTTACAAATACCAAAAAATTTACATGTGCGGATGATATTGTAATCTTAACGAAATCAGAGGAATAATTTACAGGCGACATTCAAATTATGAAAATAAATGAAGATAATTTTCACGTCAGATAATACAGGTATACATGAGAAATAAAACGTTACTTTAACAAAATAGTATAGTATAATTTATCCGGGACGTATACGTAACGTAGAATGGGAAAACATTAAATCAATGTACGAGAACCTGTCAAAAAATTATTTTATGCAGAAATATAAAATATTAACCAGCAAAATATGGATACGAGTTTAAAGAAAAGATTATTCAAATTGTACATAGCGTATTGCTTTTATAACACGTCGGAATAAACGAAATAAAAAACGATAAACCTATTAATGGCGACATGTAGTTTTTGAGAAAAAATTTCGTAATTAAAATGGACTGTGAAAATATTCTTAACAGAATGGTAAATTTACGAGACGAAGTGACGCAATCATATATACTGAGGAATGTTTCAGTATAATTATAAAAGGAAAAAATTAGATAAGATAACCAACAAATATGTTTTAAAAAAAAAAATGGCCTTACATACCATTTGGTCGCAGAAAGAGCAAAAATAAATCTTAAATAAATATAAAATTAAATTAAAGTAGAAGAAAAAACTTTAAAATAATAATATAACGAAAGAGGAAAATCGAAAGAAAAGAAAATATATAAAAAGATGAGAAGGAAAATTACTCCCAAAGCGAAAACCAACTGTTAAATTAGAGCATGATTAATACTAATGAATTTAAATAATACTATTAAAACACCAACATCCAAAGATAACAAGGATATACAGTAAGGAGGGAAAACACCGAATAAGGAAATTCAGTTTGAACAATACTATAGGTTTTATCCTTGATTGAAGAATTATGTATACTTTCAAGCCAGTCGAAGTCCTCCTAATCATGTCATATAGGTCCGCTTGAGGGAATATAAGGAAAACCATCTCCAGAATTAATAGCACTTTTCGCTAAAATATCAATGCCGCAACTAATTCAAGACAAGAATAGTATCTCGAACATATAAATTCAAAACTGTAAGCCTTGAAGAGAATCTAATGGTTCGTTAATAAAATTAAATAAACGCCGTAAATACGATATTTTTCATACAAAAATTGAAAAGTTATTTTTTTTTCATTCTGTAAGGTTTAAAATTATTTTAAATTTAGTTCTTCGTTCGACAATAAATGTGAAATAATTTTTAAAAAATATCAGTCATTAATTTCTTTATTTCTAAATACTTCGAATATATATAAAAAAAAAATATATAAACATTTCTAAATAAGTAATTGCGACATTTTAAACGCAATTACCTTATTAACTCTAATCCGTTAAAAAACATAGAATCATAAATAGGGGCGTACGATTGGTAGCTGAATTTATCTTAAAATTACAACCAGAAAAAGATAACCACTTAACGGCATGACAGGCATAGCGCGTTGAGTAAGGCTGTTTTCCGTCTAATTGCCGAAGTTAAGCAACGGTACTGGGATGGGTGACGAGACAGGTTAAAAAAAAAAAAGAAATAAATAAAGTTAGAGAAATTACTTACTCTGTCGTCGTCATCTTTAACCAATATACGTTTGCCTTCTGTAGAAACAACTCGAGCACCAATAGCAACATCAAATTCTCGACCTGATATCGGCTCTATCCATATATAATCCCCCTGCGTTTATATCATATATATAAAAATGAAACAATATTTCAAACAGGTATTTACAAAAATTAATATATATATATATATATATATATATATATATATATATATAAAATACGTTTGTTCGAATTTTACCATATAGTAAAGAGACTAAAAAAAAAGTTAATTTTTACATAAATTTATATTTTTGACACGTTTACATTTAGCTAACATTTACATATATAAACTAATAAATGCGGTCGAATATTTATATGTTTTTAAACAAAATTACATTCTATATTTTGTACGCAGAAATTTTTAAGTGCTTTGATTGTCGTTATTTTTTTTTTATTTATTATAATACGTACTATCGAAGAGTATGTTGTTTTTTAAAATTCCTGTCAAATGTGTCCAGTGATATGGCGTGGGAATCACAAACAATATCATTTTTAATCTTCCATCGAGCTTTCTATTCGTCGCATAGTTCATTTTCGGTTCATTTCCGATTTAATAACATCTAATTTCTTCGGTCTAGCTCGCAACTGTTAACCATGTAATCTAGTTATACGACTAGCTTGTTTTTCTGCATTCAATCTGGCCATCGATCCTTCTTTTTACCCTCGAAATTCTATGCAATAGGAGCGTTGTATATTTTTTATAAGAAGTCACTGGTTGGCATTGTTATTCTATCACTCTGTACGTGTTACTTGGGTAATGTTACTACTACTACTACAAGGACCCAGTCAAGACGTTTCGACTTAACCGCGATTAGCCATACCGTAGTATTTAACTGTATATCTAAAGTTCCGAATGACAACTGTAACATAGGCAGTCCATATTCTGCTGTTGAATACACAAAGCTAAAGCTGCCGTTCTAAGCGTGTAATGCAGAAGCACATCAAGGTACTCCGGTGAATTTCTGGATGATGTTATTCTTGGACATTTATTTTGCAGCAGTATTTTATATGATCGTTTTCAATAAAAATAGTTAGACACGCTATCCACTTCGTAGTTATAAATTAGTCATTAAACTTGTTACATCTCATAAAAGCCTGAACAAGTGCAATGAGGAAATAATTATTATGTACCGAATAAATAGTAACTTAATAACATTTAGGAATATTAATTTAACGAAAACTTGTATTAAAATCTATCAAGCAAATAACAATACCGCATGCTGCTTGGTAAATGTAATCTAGTATTCAGTGAATCGTCTGGAGAATAAACTAAAGAAATAAAAAATTTTAAGAATTAAGTTTTAGTAAATTTTCAGTTAAATATGACCGTAGAAGAAACTCGTGTCCGTGGAGACATCTCAGTTACTAAAATTCGTTTCTTAAGAAAAACTTTGAATTTACATTTTAAAAACTTTAAGTTAAATGTACGTCTAAATTTGTTAAGAGAATCTTTTATATTATTTAATTTCGGTAGAGCGAAAGATGTTTGATAATAAATTTTTTAATTAAGCGGCATAATTTACGTTATAAAATTTCTATGAACTTAATATATTCAGATTTGCAGACTACTCCGTCATTCAGCGAAGAAGGCTGTGAGACTTGCAAGAAAACCGCAATAAGACGAAAGAATAAAAATCTTATAAAAAAAAAACAACAACACAGCGTTGTCACACGTAGTATTTTCATTGTAATCGTAGAAAATGTAATTGTTGATTCAAGGGTAGATAAATAATTATAAAAGAAACGTACGCGTACAACAATTATATATATATATATATATATATATAAATAAACTTCACACAGCAAATCCCTGATTATTTTTACACAATACATTCAATTATTTATCGTTCATATGTTAAAAACATTCATATATTATCACTAAGAGAAAAAAAAACCAATCAAAAAATCAATAAATAAAAAACTTACACAATTAGAAAAGTTCTCATTCTAAAGATCTTAAAAACTACCTTAATTTTAAATTATGTATTATGCATACAAATTTGTCGTCAACGACATTTTAATAAAAATACATAAAATTATACGTCACTATCAGTTCAGAATTTAAACTGCCCTCGTGATCGTGAGAAAACGTTTCTATTAAATAATCAATCGATTATAAATGATTTTTTAACGGTGTTCATTTATAATTAATTTAATATCCGAAAGGGATAGTTTTTGTAATATTTCCTAGTTTATTAAATACTCAAACACACACACATATACATATATACACATAAATTAACAAAAAATAAAAATGTTAAACACTATAAATTTATTTTATAGTGATTAACATTGTTTTTATTTTTTTTTACTTCTTTTTTTTTGTTAATTCATAAAATCACTACTCTCCAATACATCAACATTATATAAAATATATAATATAAAAATTACATACGTACCCTGGTTACTATTACCATATCTTAAAAAATACACACCGTATGAATAAAATTGTGTTAACAACATATCCGTATCGAATTATTCTGAAAAATAAATAACAAAATCGACTTAAATAGGTAATATACATATATAGTCTTCTATTATATACCATGTATTTTCATTTCTCCGTCATCAATATCTGAAAGGTAATTACCATTTCCACATAAATATTATATAGCAATAGTGATTTTCCCGATTCATAAATATTTACTATAGTGCGCATTATTTGCTTAATCTACTAATGATTAAATAAGTTCATTGGAAGTGCCATCTACTCCTAGATTTAACGTGAATTCAAATTCACGTTTCAGAGTGCTTAGGCGTATTGCATTTGCCTGATCCTATACTTCTCTTGCCTTGTTCAATCTGCTCAATATATTCTTTTCTTCTCATTTGTGTTTTTTCTTTTACATGTACATTGTTATTTTTGATATTATATAAATTCTTGCGTCTTAACGTAAATTGTAATTTTATTTCTCTGTATGCCTTTTTCGTGTTTCTATATTTTTTATATTTTAATCAATATCATTACACTTTACCATTATCCATTCTTCTTTAGCTTTTATTGTTTTTCTGTTTTTTCAAGCAAAAAATTCACCTCCCGGAATATATCTGTGAATTATAGGATAAATTTTAAAGCTTTATTAGGAACGTTGCCTATCATGAATTCAAAACGTGAACTCTACTAAAGAGAGATGAATGTAAATTCGGGACGTTTGAAATATAGTGTTGGCGACGCAGGTCAAAAATAAAATAATACATAAAATATCAAACCGCAAAATATTTTCCAAAATGAGTGAAAAAAGAGAAATGTTAAAGAAAATAGAAATAAGAAATTACGCAATAGGACGTATAAGTTAAAAGTCATAGATTACTAACAACAATAAGGTTATTAAAAAGGAACCACGCAGTTAGCACACACCAACACACACACACATATATATATCAATCATTATTATTAAATATAAACATCATAATTATAAAGATAACGTACTGGATAGTTCATGGTTACCTGTAACGGTTATTTATATATATTTGACCTTAAATATACTTCATATATAAAAGTTAGAAAATATTCCAGTAGAACTATCCCATTGAAAGGCAATGAGCAGTCTATATTATACGTAAATCTTAATTCATTATATTTAGAACATACATATATTATATGATGAACATCTTCTGTATCATTACTTTAACAGTTACAGCATATATTTATTAATAATCTTTAAGAATAGAAGAACATCGGCAGTGGATGAAGAATTATTGGCTGGAGAGAAACAGGATGCATGATATACACACATATAGATACATATATATACACAAAGGTACGTATATACATACATACATATATATATATACACACTTATATACATATGTATGAATATATATACATAGATACTTATAAATACATATAGATACATACATATATAAAATATACATATACATTAATACATACATCATATATATATATATACAGAAAGTAAGTTCGGGAAGTCTGTGTAATTTTTCCTACAACTCGTGCAGAGAGAAAAATAGACCTCCCGATATTGTCATACTTTAAACATTCTAACGAGATAAGGTAAAAACTCGTTCTTAAGCATTATCTAAGGTGGAGCAATTGTGTACGCCGACAAGTTGAACTTTAATGTCAACTAGTTTCAACATGAATATAAATCGTTTGACAAATAAATTTTCACCGTCAAAAGAATTGCGTAATGAAACAAACGCATATATATTATCTTAATTACGGGGAAAGTTTAAAAAATTTCATCGGTCATAAGTGTAAGGACCTACTACACCGTAAGGTGTGTAGCAAATTAGCCGCATTCTAAAATCGCGTCTTATATGAAAATAAACAATTCTCGAACCAATTTCGTCTAATCGTCATAAGTACACATTGTTCGCTAATTCGGCGTATTAAAACAAATTGCAGGTACACTTTTTCCGAATATCAAAGAAAAACAGCGATAAATAAAATGTAAACGGAAAAATTATTCTGATAAATGACGACAACGCAGATAATAGTGTCAGTTTTATACTCGCTCACACCATTATCATAATAAACGTTTCGAACGTTAAAAATTGGACAGAAAATATAAAATTCCGTGTAATATACATTTGATGTAATTTTAAATGCGTAATTTATACTATCGGAAGAATTAAATAAATGCAACATAAAAAGATAAATATAAAAGTAGGTAATATTCAATCGGAACAATTCACAGAAACACGTTACCTAGGAAGTGCGATAACAGAGTATAAGTATAATACGAACAATACAAGCTAAATGCGCATTTAATTACAATTAAATCAATATTAACAAATAAGAACGTCAGTATAGACGTCCGAAAAAATTTGTAAAAACATACGTTCGGAGAGTGCTCAATTATACGGTTGCGAAAATTGGCGCTTGACAGCGCGGGAAACAAATAAACTGAATTCAATTAAGGTGCGGATGTGGTGCAGAATAACGAAAGCGTCTTGTAAAGAAATAAAAACAAACAAAGAAATCCTAGAAGGAATACAAGATAAAAGAAGTTTAATAAATCATGTAGGAAAGCGTAAAATAAAACTGTTAGGACGTGTAATAAGACGTAACTTTTAAATATATATATATAATAGAAGGTAAAGTCCTATGCAAAAGGTCAAGAGGAGGATCAAGAACATATATAAAATAATACGATCGCTTGAATATAAGTAAATATCAAGACGTTCGGAAACACTGCAGTGACAAGGCATTGCCTTTAGTGAATAAAAAGAAATTTACACCTGCACCTTTAAAACAACATTTTCAATAATAATGGAGATAATAAGGTCGATTAGACGGTATTATAATCGAATTAAAAAAAATACTTAATAATAAAATAAAGAAACAAAATGTGAGGCATATTATACATACCTTTCTTCTACAAATTATTATTACATATATATATATATAAAAGATTAAACCGAATAAATGTTTTATAACCAATATATATTTGTTAACTGTTTAATGTTTATTCAATTAAAAAACCAAGAGTTAATTCAATTGTATTTTATAAATAAACTTTAGTATTATGTTTGTTTCCAAACGATTTAATTCAAATATATCATAAAATAAACATTTTGAACTTGTTTTTCCTAATGAATGATTTCGATTATTTATACTTCGATAAATTCATTATTTTTTCACATTCACAATACAATATTCAAACATTAATTTATGGAAACACAGGTATTAAATTATACTTAGCGTGAATCCTTATCGTTGATAAGGAGCTCCAGAAGTCGAAGTCAATATTAATATTTTTAGACCGAATAATAGACAGGCCACAGCTATCGGCATAATTGAATTAATAAATAAACATATATATATATATATATATATATATATATATATATATAGACGGAATAGACCCATCTTAACACAAGTATACAAATAGTTGTACGACGATATTGTGCAAAAAGGAACATTAAGTACGGATGTCATTTTTCATATTTGTCAAATTATTTTTCGTTTATTCAGTAACATATTTAGCAATTTATATAAGTTTACCTCACAAAAACAAAAAAAATTAAATGTATCCCATTTTTTTTAGAAAAAAATTTTAACGTATAATTTTTTTTATCGAGCAAAATTTATAAAATAAGATTAACGTACAATTTCACACTACTGAATAACATATATACATATAATATGTCAAGAATATTTTATTGGTATAATTCACCATTCGGGTTATTATTATTTTTTTTTTCTAGAGGGTTAATGCCTGCTCAACTGAAGGGGGAAAATGAGAAACACGAGAATTTCAGGAAGTCTGTCATTTAATGCTTTCCCCTCAATTTCGTTCGTTACGTTTCCCACTACATCTAGAATAGATTAAACTTTACCGTCAAATATCACACTACGTTTCAGACAGAAATCATCCAACTCTTTTTACGTGTACATTCAATATGTAGCAACATCTACACCACCAACAGCGACAAATAAATAATATTAGTAGTATTGCACTGTAGACGGGAATAAAAAACCAAAAAACCGTGACGAATGATAACATCTACGCATAATGATATGTTTTCAGTGTAACGCTTCATCGTACAATGTAAATTACACATCGACGAACTGCTAATAAAATATAATAAAAAAAAAATCGAAATTTTTAATTTAATTAAACCCCGTTTTAATGTAAAAAAATCTCAATGTACTTTTCTCTCGTAAGTTCAGAAATTATAATAGCCGAAAAAGAGAATTATCATTAGTTCTTCGGTATATTATTAATGTCCGTTTCGGAGAATATGAACGGAGTGAATGTATATATTCAATAAGCTCACGCTCAGTTACAAAATTCTATTTGTATCATTTATTATAGTCATAAGAATTATTCTTCTTTTAATAACAATGGCCTATTGCCATTAATTTTTCTCTCTTGCTGCCATATGAGTTTACGGATGTCATTCATGTTACTCCATTCCTTGATGTTTTTTTATCCATGAATTTCTTCTTCTATCAACTGGTCTTTTATCACGAATACTTCCTCACAGTATCAGACGCAAAATGTCATACTTTTCTCTACTTAGAATATAGCCTACACGTGCTTTTTTGTTCTTTTTTTCCATATTTTTTGCGAACTTTATTTGTAAGCCCGCTCTTTTCAATACATTATTTGAAACTTTTACGGTTCATGAAATTCTTAATAGCCCTTTTAAAAACCACATTTCCGTACTCTTTAAACGTCTAATAGTGGTGACATTTAAGGTCTACGTTCTATTTCGTACAAAAGTAATGGACTATTTTTCGTCGCTATACTGACATCTTGTTCTTATTTCTTCGTCATTTTTCAATTCATCGTTTACTACTGATCCGAGATATTTGTATCTGATAACTCTCTCAATTAAATTATTCTTTACAATCAGACGACTCATAACGTTTAGATCACCTCTTTTAATCACCGTGAATTTAGTATTTGATGTATTAATTCGAATTATTCTTAACTTACAGCAAAGATCTGATCTAACATACAATGTAACTCCTGAAGACATCCCGCTACAATTGTTGAATCGTCTGCGTATCTGAAGTTACTGATTTTTTCCCATTTATTTTTACTCCGAATTTGTTACTCTGTAGTCGCTCCAAGGTTTACACTTTTTAAAATTTAATCCTTACTTACTTACTCAGTGAATATTGTAACAGATGATTAAAAGTAGGTGTTTCCACTCAGTTACACTTATCGTTTTCTTCTACGTCCCATTTTCTGAGGTTAACTTTGCGTTGATCGCCAGACTTTCTATGGATCAGGTGGTAAAACTTCCTATAACTTCGCTGGACTGTTTGGTGCAGCTTCGTCCCATATCCTACCTGTTTCTGATTTACGGGTGAGCTTGAGTTGACTTAAGGAAGCTGTTCCTTGATTTTAGTCGACTGAAGGGAAGATGCTTTTCTAACCTCACGTCTTATCTCATGCGGCTCGATTCCCGCCCGTTGGTAAATTTGCTACACTCTTGTTTGTTTCAGGCATCCCTTCAGTGTGATTCTACTTTTCTGTGTGACACGAGTTCTTCCATACTGAAGGACTCGACTTCGGAGAAACATAGAGCTAATGCTGACACCTTCAATATACGTGATTGCGCGTCCCAATTAGATCCAATTAGCTTTCTGATTCGGTTCGTTTTATATAATATATAAACGATCTTTTTTTAAAACTATATATATTAAACGATGTTTTTCTTTTATGTATACTGCGGAGACTGTTGAATTGGCAGGGTTTACATTCCAACTAACCTATCCGGAGGCGCCTGCAATGTTTTATGTATGCAGTAACGAGCGTTTAAAGTGCATTTTCGCAGATTAGGTACCTGTAGATGAATTTTTGGGGGTAATTCCGTCAAAAATGATCCGATTTTGGCAAACCTTTTTTTGTTTTGTTCGTAATCATCTCCTAAATAATTAACCCACGATGGATAGCCCCTTGGTGCACTTCAAGATATTTCGGTGTATATTCCAACTTTGTTCCTTTCCAAGCGATATCCAGTTTCCTCCTCGTGTTTCTATTACGTAAGTAAAAACGCAGACTTGTGTTTTATTTCAGTTTGGCCTCAACTGGTTTTCATCAGAGTATTTCCATTTGGACTCGATAGCGGCTATCAATTGTGCTTCAACTTGTTCAAAATTATTTCTTTGAACTGCAATTGCAGTATCGTCAGCGTAGATAAATTCTCTAGTACCGGGGCTTGTAAATATTGTATCTTCCTTGAGGTAAACCATTTTTTGTTATTCCTCCGTCGGATATTTTTTCCAGTGTTACGATATCATTTCCACATAGCTGATAATCCTTAGTTAAGTCAAATGCCATTCTTATTAGCAATCTACGATAAATTGTGTCGTATACCTGCGTTAAATCCACGAAAGCTACTCGTTAGCTCAAAAGCGTTTTCTATACGTTGGGTTAAATTAAGTATCTAATCACAGCATGATCTAATTTAATTCTCGATAATGTTATTTTCACTATTCCATGAACAGTTTATTATTATACTTCACATTTTGTTCAGTCACAATACGACTACTTTTTAAAAGTTGGATGGTTTTTCTGTTTTATAAAAAAAAAGCTGATATGCGTAGTACGAATAAATATAATTAATACAAATCGTCGTTAATGAGAAAAATAATACAGTTTTTTAAAGCAAAATAAAATCTTTAGTAAATTGTCGATAATAATTTATTTAAAAAGACATTAAATAAAATATAATTGATAAAATCAACATTATTTTGTTCTCGTTAACAGATATAGTTCGCCTCTTTTCGAATCCACATTGTGCGTCTTTCATTTCCAATCTCGTCATCTCTTTTATGATTGGGAAAAACAGCATCCAATGTACGCAATATGAAGACGCGGTGAATACTTGTTGAATTATTTCAACTTTAACTAGTGGAACGGGTCATTTTTAACATACATCCTTTACGAACCGGTTATTTTATCATTATTTCTATTATCACTACACTAACGAAGTCGACAGGACATGGTCAAGGTAACTAACCCAGCCATTCACCAGAACATTAAGTTCAGTGACCAGTATGGAAACTAACATCAACGAGGCGTGTATTTTAACGTATGCGACACAAATATATATATATATATATGTGTGTGTGTGTTAAATTATTCAAGTTCCAGAGGTTTAACTTAGTAAAAGATAATTTTCCAATATGAACTACTTACACATGTTTATAATTGACTTCCCAATTCTAAAACACACTAACTTACATTCAGTGAAATCATCAGATCTTATATATATATTATATATACAATACCACAAGTCATCAATATATGAACTGTTTTGTAACAAAATAATATAGAATTTTGGGACTGATCGATTCAACCCTCTGTCTAGATGTAGACAACGTAAATTATAAACTGCTGTGTATTACAGTTTTCTACATATCATTTCGTTTTCATCTACGCTTTTCTATTTTAAAAAAAGTAATAACACGTCCAAAAACATATTAATGAAAGTTTCATATATATATATATATATATATATATATATATATATATATATATATATATATTATATATATAACAGATATTTTCGTTTCATTCGGTTATTTGTTGTTCAGTGTCTCAAAATTTTAATTTTTATTTACAAAATTGTATTCGATATCAATTTTTGTCGATATCAGTATTGGAGAAATTAAATACTATCGAGTTTCATTAGAAGTTTTCAAAGCAAATCAAATTATCAACATCCGCGTGTGAAAACCATTTTATAATAAATTTATTCGCGTTGATACCAGATCGTAACAGTATTGGGACCAACAGCGCAGTGAAAAAAAAAAACATCTTTCATAACGCCCGCTATAGAATTACCGATTCTGATAAAGAAATTCCATTATCACGTACAATTCAGATTGGTCGATAAAGCAAATAAACGATTAATCTGCAGGAGTTCAACATCAATTGGATTAAATCAACATCTAATAACATAAGTAGAAGAAATGAGGAAGTCATATGCTGTGTTCGCTCAGTTTACACAAATTTCTTCTCACTGATAAGAATCAATCTCACATCGCAGGCCTTCTTAAAACTCTCGTTAATATTCGACAACGCTCTCATATATTCAAATATAACCTATCACAGAATAATTAAGACTGATAATATAGTAAGAAATAAGTACGCGTAGCCTATCGTTCTACTGAATCAGATTACAATGTTTGTCTCTTATGATGAAAAGACCCAATAAGCGCCGGATTTTATACACACGCTTATTTTTCGTCTTCTCCGAAATTAAGGGCAGATTTAATCATCAAATCTTCATTAGTGTTTCTGCGTCGAATTGAATAATATAAAAAGGTAAATTCGAGATTTTAAAAATTATATCTTTTACGAATTTATTTAAACAAAAATTCATATTATATGTATTTATTATTTTTTAGCGCGATAAAGATAGAACGCGTAATATACATTTTTTGTGCGAACTTTTACATCCAGTTTCTGGCAGGTATCTGTGAAATATACCAACTTTGGAGACAAAATCAAATCATTTTTATTTGCCGAGTATATACATAATACGATAAATAATAATACACACTGTGGAATCGCGCGAGTAGCGGCAAAGATTTAACAAAAAATTGATACCTACGAAACAGTATCGTAAAAAGCTATTTACACACCTACGTGGAAACGACAAGGTGAACTAACATAGATGTGTGGTATGTAATCAAGAACAAGAAAAACTACCCACTTAAATAAATAAATAAACGGGTCTTCCTAATATATCTGAATAAAATTGGTAAAATGTAAATTTTGATGTATAATTTAATAACTGTAAGAAATTTCATATGTATATAAAGTTCGATGGTTTAACAGATCAGCTATTAACCGTTGAAAATTGAGTAAACCGTAGAATTTTAATTTTAATATTATTTAAAAAAAATAAACTACAAACATAGTTTCAATATAAGAACACACATCTGTATATAAACACATGCAAAAAATCGGATTACATCGTGTTTATACGCAAAAAATTTATGTACATAATATAAAAATTGTGAGCAATTTTACTCGACGAGACAATGTCAAAAAACAAGCTTTGAAAAAAAAAACTTTAATAGGATTTGAAAAGATTGCAAGAGTTGCAGAAAATAGATTTTGAATGTGTATCAGAAAAGTATTTAGAAGATGAACGTTGAATTTGAAAATATGGTAAATAAAAACTCGGTTGTGAAATAAAGTACTTTAATGTAACATTATATTATTCATATTACGTATTCTCCATAATTATAAGTTTTATCAACAACGTTAAATAAAACCGGGTGTATTTTACACTGTTGGGGGAAATTTTCGCAATATGTTATACAAGTTATTAAAGAATGGTTTATGAAATATTACTTCTATGGAAAGTATAAATAGTTCAGTTTTCTAGGGTTCCTTCATATACGATATAGAAGTCACTCATCTTTCTTTAAAATACACTAAAAAAAAAAATCCATAATGGAATTTAAAAATCAGGATACGGTAGCAAACGATAACAATGCCACAATCATTATTAAAGAATGTAACGAGAATTCCGTTCGTCGAATATGCAGTATATGTCTGGACTACGTAAAACATCCGGCTAGTACAGATATGTGCATCCACGTGTTCTGTTTCTCTTGTTTAAAAACATGGGGCATGAAAATTTCTACTTGTCCTTTATGTAGAAAGCATTTTAACATCATCAGATATACAGAAGATGAAATAGGAAATACTGAATACCGTATTAGCGACCATATAGTGTCGGATTCATGTATTGACGAAATGCGAGACGTGCTCACAAATTTAGAAGAAGTTTTACGCGGAGTACAACGATTGAGACAACTATTAATCAATTTTACGAATAGACGTAACTAAAACGCGATTATTAACCGTGGATAGAAGTTTCTTTAGATTTTATTTTTCTAATTTGTGAATTGCATAATTTTTTGCATTATTAACACTGAACAATGCAACATATTACACGTAAGTGGCACGTAGACGTGGATAAGAAATGTTAAACCGTCATTATGTCTTTGGCCGATGACTGTGTACAGCCTGGTATTAAAAGAAAATATTAATTAATGTAAGGACCATTCAGAAATACATTTGTAACTATTTTTTTATTCACAACTTTCCACGTTTGATTCAATTTATTCCAAAATAATGTATACGTTCTTATAAATTCTAAGCTCTCCACAAAGGATTAAAAAATTTACAATTTATCAAATGATGTTTTATTATTGCTATAATATTCTCAATTATTAAATTTCTTAATTCAATTTACCTAAAATTGCTAACAATTTTCATAAGGATTAAGATATTATAAAACTTAACAGCACTAAACAGACAGAAATTATTTCTACAACATCCGAAAATTAATTTAATAATTAATAACCATGATATAATAAAAATAAAGGCAGATTCGGGAAAAGTTGTGATTTTAAACAAAATAAACTCTACAAAACGTAGATTATTTAAATAATATACATTAAAAACATTCTCAATATTTTAAATAAGTTACTCATCATACTATCATCGCTAAACAAAATTTATTTGCAGTAAATAAGAATAGTACAAAAAAAAATAGTTCGGATTGAATAGAAAGTACAAGCAGGACAATTCAATTAATATTTTAAATGGGTCGTATAATTAAGCATATACGAAGTTGAACACACACGTATATATATATATATATATAAATGAGAGTCCTTTCAAACTCATCTCTATCGTCTGGTCGTACATCATACTAGACGTTCTTTTCGAGTACCACAAAAATTAAAGATCATGCCCCACTTCGGAAGTAGTACACTACCTTTCATCGGCCGAACAAAACACAGGTAGATGATACGTAAGACAAACTAAACTGAGTGAAACTGAGGAAGCGTTAAAAAATGATTTAAAAAAATACAGAACCATATTCCACATATAACGCCATTCGTTATAGTAACATTTTCTTTACTACTGTCCTCGGTTTTCATACACGATTATATCCTACCATCTTTGTCTACGAAGATATGCCCCGTTAACTACGGTACAATTTCCAAAATGATAATAAGTAAATACGGTAATAATGTCAGAAGAAGAAGATAGAAATATAATGTAACATATCCAGCGTGATAAACGGTGATAGTGTAGTGTGTTACCTTAGAAACCAAGAATGATGCGTCTACAAATACATTATACAAGTTATTCGGTTGTGTATTTCATTTAGCTGCATTACAAGCAACATTAACATACCAAGTCAACTATACAGACGCATTGGTACGTTCCGGTTAAACAAGGCATTTTAATTACTAAAGACGCCGATCTGTTAAAACGAAATAATCCTTACTGTGTAATACCGTAGTCGTGCTCACATTTACATATCACAAAGAATAATAACACGCCAAATAAACCAATCACTACCACAGACTATTGGTAAACTTAAATCTACGACGAAACAATTTGTTGAATACTTAAAAATACATAATAAATAATGTTGGTACATTTTTCATTTATTAATAAGATTTACAAAGAGCTATATAATTCTAGTTTTTTTTTTCTAGTTTAATAAATCATTACTACTTTCTCACTTTAATGCTTACATTTTAATTAAAAACTAGTGCATAAGGTTTTATCGTGATGATTAATCATAAACTAAATCAAATAAGTTAATATAAAGTTGTTTTCTAAAACCGATAAAGCATAAGTTTATCTAAAAAATCAACATTTCGCAGTAACATTTACTCTTTTTACTTCATTGTATGCGGACCACCCCAACTACAAAATATGAATTAATCACTCGTCACTTGTGATAATAAAAGGTTAAAGTTCCCATTTTTCTTTTTTATTAAATTCTTGTGTTGAAAAATAACAAGCTTTCATTTATCAATTCAATAAATATTATATTTCAATTTAACATATATAGTTTTCCTTAAATTATCTGTACATTTTGTTAATTTATACAAGAAATTAAAATAAAACTTTCAATTATCAACGAGTAAATCAAACTTGATTGTTAATGTAACAGAAAATTTCAGGAAAGTGACTTTTCAATGGTCGGAATATATAAAATTTACATCATGACAACAAGTTCTTGAACTACATACTTGGTTAAGAACAATATAAAATATGGAATGTCAAATAACTTTCAAAGATATTCGAATAACCTTAATAAATGTAATCCTTAGAATTAAAAACATTTTTTCGTAAAAAATTCAAAAGTTCCTAAGTAACTTGGATTAAAGTTGCAAGAAAATAACTCAATGAATAACTACTAACAATTAAAAAATCATGAACTAAATCCAATATTTTCTTATGAAATTTTTCTAAACGTCCTTACAATAAGAAAATCATCATCATTATATAAAAAAAAAATAGATCATGCAAGATGACTCCAGATGTTGAATTTAAAAATATGATCTGGCCTATTTAAAAATTGTAATTTTTTATCAAGGTGGTTAAAAATATTTATTTCAAATCATATCTCGAAAAACCAATAATACGCAACGTATACAACGACTAATAAGAAACGAATAAATGACATAAGGCAGAAAACAACAATAAAAGCTGTAAAATAAAATAAATTGATATTTTATCATAACGTAAACTTAAAATATAGTATTAACAACTGAGTTATTTTCTTCGACAACTTAATCTGAACATACGTGACTAAATATATAAAATAATTTTTAAACGTAAACTTACAAATAAATCCATTTCCTTTAAATGAAGCAAATATCACAAAATACTAATTGAGCTTAAAATCAAACATTAATAAAATGCATTTATATAAAACTAGCGTTAACAATTAACCAATTCGGTGAAAAACAGCACTAAACATCATTTAATCAATACCGACACTCAAACGCAACACAAAACACAAAGCGCAAACACGTAAAACTTAATTCAGTAAAAATTAACATTCAAAATTAAATATTACCAAAAGTATCGATTATATAAAACATATCGACTTCTATCCTAATTTCAATATTTTGAGTAATCAAAGTTTTATATTAAAAATATGCAATTTGTTTGTTAACAATATTAATGCCTTAAAAATCACTTTGAAGAAGTATATAATAGTTTTATTGTTACTTTTTAACTCATACAATCCGTCTCAAAATAATTGTATTTTATAACAGAAACCGATTTTTTCTGTTTTAAAATTTCTAAAAAGGTGGTATTTTTTATAATAGTTTTTAAATTTTAGCAATTTTGAATAAAAATTAATCATACAAAAAATTATTAAAACAACTTGCTCTTAATGTTTCACATAAAATAACTATTGACTCCATATATACATATATAAAGACAAAATTAAACGAAACTTTATTTCATTCAAAACATTGTAAGTAAAAAGAAGATACTAAATTTTAATGCCTTAAAATAAAATTAATAAATGTTTTAAATAATATTGTTCCATGGTTGTATTGTGAATTGTTCGATAATTCATTTTAATATTTTACTCGCATTTCCCTTTGTATTTCAAGATTGTAATATAATAAACATTTGCCAGCTACATTATATATTTGAAGATGTTTGATTATGTAATACACTCATGCAGACATTCAATAAATCCTGAAGTTATTTTTTTTTTTACTAAAATGCTAAAAAAAAACATTAAGTATGATACATTCGTTATTTATATGCTATTTTAAAATATAAGGCTTTAAAAATATGCGTGAAAAACTATGTACATGTTTACTAAAGATATAGTTTATAAATATTAATTAATTTCTTTGTAATATCAGTTTGAATGCACTTATGTACTGCTACATATAAAGCACAAAATCCCTTAAATATATGCATAAAGTCGGAAAAATTACTTCATCGAACATATTTCCGGTTTTACATGATAAATGAATTATATCGATTATAAAACAACAATTAATAAAATATACCTAATCATTAAGTTGTTTCGTTCGTATGAAGCTAAAAGAAATACATTTATTCTATATTTATTCTTGACATGTTCTCCAAATGTAATGCCGTCAGGATGGCCGTCTAGATTTCAGTTCCATTATCTATTTATAATCTTTATCTACATGCATTAAGCAGTTCTTGGTATGTGTAAAATTTTCCCAGTTTTCGGAAATCCTCCTCGTCTTAATTTTGGAGGAGCAATGTGAGGAAGAACAGGAAGTCAGTCTTTACTCGTCGACCTTAATGTGCCGCTAATTATTCGCATTGCAGCTTTCAACTGGACATCTATTTTCTCAGTATGCGCACTATTCAGACAAATAGGCGCGCAATACTCCGCCGCTGAATAGGCGAGCACTAGAGTTGTTCTCAGCACCTTTGCAGCTGCTCCCCCATCATTAATAAGTTCACCTGATTCTCAATATAGATATTTTTAATTGGTGTTAAAATTTATTCATCTGCGTCGTAAGATGGAATAACGATGACTGTTTTATTCAGGTAGTCCAGATTCTCAATATAGATATTTTTAATTGGTGTTAAAATTTATTCATCTGCGTCGTAAGATGGAATAACGATGACTGTTTTATTCAGGTTTAAACATCGAAATATCTGTTCAGGGTTTCTAAATCTTTTGTTAATATTTCGTTACATTTATTCGCGTTTTCAGTTTGATGCGCGAGCGCAATATCATACGCATACTGGAATTATGTGTGACGTGGAACCACTTTCGCTACTTTTAAGAGTAATCCTTCTCTCAATATTGTCATTCAGATCGACAAAAAGCGCGCCTGTCATTAGTTTTCTGTTATAACCTGTTTCAATGTAGTTGGTTAACGCCATGACTCAATGTGCACAGCTCAGATTCTTTCTGAGCCCAACTTGCTCTGTGGGCAAGGCGTTTTCAGTGATAATGACAATTCTATTATATATTACCTGTTCTAACATATACTGCATACATAACAACGATTTTGGCCTATCGTGCAATCACTTCGTTTCTTTAAAATGCGTTGGCAGTTTCCCCGTGTTCCGAATATCATTGAAAAACTCTGTTAAAAATTTAATTGCTTTTGTGCCCAAATGCTTAATAAATTCCATCCATACTAGTCGCTTTCCTGATTTTAATGGATTTAATTGCAGTTTCCAGTTCTTCACTGGTAAA
Organism: Coronaproctus castanopsis; assembly: GCA_032883995.1. Taxonomy (NCBI): domain Eukaryota; kingdom Metazoa; phylum Arthropoda; class Insecta; order Hemiptera; family Monophlebidae; genus Coronaproctus; species Coronaproctus castanopsis. The sequence continues at coordinate 17,525,973 of CM065052.1, read as the reverse complement.
AGAAGAACTTAGTGTGCCATCCTGTAACTTGGTTAGCATCATCCTCAACTCAAATTTTACTGCACGTGCCCCAGTCTTCTCTACTGGTACTTTTGATGACTTTAGTAATTTTTTTGCAATCTTATTAGGAGAAATCTTGGATGGTCTGAAGATCAGTTCTGCCCTCTCATTAAGAATTCTCATAAGCGTCCACGCTTTTTGCGATGAGTGCGTGAAATTCATAGACTCCACTATCGATCGTCATCTTTCTCGTTTTACTTGGTTTAGTGCGCCAAAAAGTTCATTTAAGACCATTTCATCGTGAGTACTTTCATATTTTACCCAAAGTTCTTCATGTTCCTCTGTTCAGCATTGGATATACTATCCGCGAAAGCACCTTTGCGGCAGTGATTACAACATTGACAGATTAATTGTAATTTCTAGCAGTGCAGCAATACTTGAAACATTTTCTTCGGTAAATTCTGAGAATTTATTCCAATTCGCCTTACGGAAGTTTCTTTATTGTAATGTTTCTTGTGAGTTAGAAAATTTCGATTGGTTTAGATTTAATCATTTTGTGATATTTTACTCAACTTAGAAGTTTTACAATCTCCATTTCAGACATAACTAAAAGCACTTACCATCTATATTTAGGAGGGTCGAAATTTTACTCTCTTCTACACTAATCTTGTCATTCCAGTTCTCCAGTACCTATGATTATCCATTCTCCTACGCATGCAATAGCAATGGTAACGCATACATCCCTGTCGAATATGTTACTCAAAAAATTCCGACGATTCTTTTAACCCGTATAAACACATTATTTTATATAATGATATATATAATGGTAGAAAGGTACGTTAAATTTTACTATTATTTGTTGTACGTGTACCTTCGTACAACATCCGGAGCTCCAACTGAAGACGCACTCGCAGGTGGTGAATAGTGGAACGGTCAGTACATATACTGGTTAACTGTGAATTGTAGCTAAGAGCGGTTACTAGCGAAAAATCCCTACTTAAACAATGATAAAATAATTTGGTTACAAGCATGTAAATGAGCAAACTTTGGAACTAATTATTAAAAGTCTGTAAATCTTATGACTATTCCATCCTCAGCGAGATGTCGCTGTCAAAGCCCTACATAGGTAATTTCTCAATAGAAACCAGGATCTATATTCAAAGGCTAGGAAGTCACAAACATCGGCTGTGAACTGGGTCACCGAAAATAAGGGAAACTATGATCAACATCTATCACCTATATGTACAGACGAAGTAAATGAATATTATTCTGAAGCAATTCGATGATTTATTTGTGTTATAGCAATTTACACATTCTCAGTAAGGACCTTTACATCTTCCAGTAGTTTATATACACCATAAAAATCGTTGAGTGTTTTACAGTTGCTATTGTTATAGAGGTTTTGGTCGTTGGATGAAATTACTTCAAACATTTTTTTTTTCAGATTTCATTTTACAATTAAATATTAGCAATTATTTCAAAATTTAGTTAACCTTGTGTGTTACTTTTATTTTACATGTATACATACATATAATATATATAAAGTCGTGGATCGTGGGTATAATCGACAAATTATCGATGTTTTAAAGTCACATTTGTTTCACATAACCGATATATTCAATGTTGCAGTGTAATGCTATTTATAAGTGATTAATTATTTTAAATTAATTATAATAAAATTTAAGTATAAATAGCTGTTTATGATTTAAATATCATTTGTTTAAATTTAATTATCCTAAGTCGCAACAGGTTTTTTAAAAACAAAAATATATAAAATAACATATGACGTATGATCTTTCAAATGTAGCAAGAAGTGTAAAACATTTGAAAAGTAATAATAAATAATGTAAATTACAGGTTATTTGAATGAAAAATTCAAATAATAAAATAGAACGATTTTCTGAAAATGAAATAGTTGTTTATTGACTTATTAGTCGGTTCAAAGCAGTCAGTTGTTAAGTCGGTTTCGCTGAAACGATTTAGTTAGATTTATACTACAAATACAAAAACAAAATAAGTTACTTCTATTTAGTTACTTTTTGTTGATATCTTTAGATAGTTACTACTCGTTATTCGATTACTGAACGCAGTAGATTACTAACAACTAATTTTAATTGGTTTATAAGTCATGAATTATTAGATACTTTAGTAACATATGTGTAATACAATGTGTTTTTCTGTTTTTACGGACTACTAATATAATTTTATGTCGTTAATTATAATTTAAGTAATTACAACTTTTTACTAATGATGTAAAATTCATTATTTGTAAATGTATATTTTTAAAAATTAGAATGTATTTGTAAAATACAGATGTTTGAATATTATAAAAATTTCGTGGTTATTTCACGTACATATATGTGGATTTAATTAGATTATTGATTTAACAGGTGTGTTATATTACTATGAATAAGTATTAATACTATTAATGGAGTATATATTAAAATAATACAGTTTTAATACTTGAGTACATGACACATGTGTTTTTCTACTTTTATCAACTATAATTTGCAGGTGTTTATTATAATTTAAGATTTTTCACGAATTCAAAAATTAGAACGTATTCGTAAGTATAAATAAACAAAAAGTTAAAATACAGATGTTTGAATATTCCAAAATTTTCGTGGTTATTTCACATCCATATATGCCAACGTAATTAAATTATTGATTTGACATGCGTGTAATATTTATCGTGAATAAGTATTAATTCCAAATTAGTAATCTAAATGACATAATGGAATATGGTTTAAAATAATACAGTTTTAAACAAGTACTCGAATACATATTTTCAAATAAATTTAATTTTGAAAATTAAATTCTTTGCGTTGAAAAAGAACTGCGATTTAAAAAGTTAAATTTGCATTTCTTAATTTTCATGAATTAAAGCAGGTAAACTAACACATTCTATGATTCTATATTATTGGAAAGTTTTTCTTATCATCGTAAAAGGGAAACAATTGATCAATAATTGTGTAATATATTGATAACTATTATTGAACAAAAAATTATAGGATAGCATTTAAGAACAGTTTAGTCGCAGAAAGCTGGAGATGAATTAAATAATGTATAATTATTTACAATATTAATGAAATAAAATACTAATTATAAACTTATTTTAAATTATTTAAAAATATTTTATCTGCATTTTTTGGGATGCAACCCACTTCGTATTTTTTTCAAGTGTTCTTTTAAATTAGAATATTGTTTATTGGCTTATTATTCGTTTTAATCTTTAGAATAGTCAAAATTAATAGTTAGTTTAATAATCGATTTATTCGTATTTTTCATGTTAGCCAATCTATTTCTTGTATGTTCCGGTAGAAATCCTATAAAGAAAAATTAAACCGAATAATTAATCGGATTTGGATTTAAAAAATCGAATTAGTAACTTCTTTTAAAAATTGAATTAGTCAATTATTATTCGATTATGCCCATCTCTAATATATATATATCATCAGCTATCCTCACTCGAATCCGACTATGAGTTCTCCACTAAGACTGAAGTTTATAACGCACATGGAGACTAGTCCTATGCGGTGTGTTGATGTAAAATCACAAGAAGGGCATTTATCGTATCATCATTAACAGGTTTATTCTTTTTCTTTGGCGGCTTAACGCTTGTTAGTCTGATCACCATTTTGGACGACACTTTACAATCTTGAGCACATTGTTCCCATTTGTCCTTCTTTGGATTTATGTATATTCTTTTCAGATCGCTCGCGATGACATCTTTGAATCGCAGTAGAGGTCTACCAATAGGACGTTTGCCTTTTCAAGCGTTTTACTGTCAGCAACTGATCCACCGAGTGACAAAATCAAATTGTTCAAAGACAAGGATTAATGAATAGATGCACGGAATATTTTCAGCAACTACTAAACAATGATGGCGTCGTCAACTTCAATTTATTGCAAACGACATCAAGCAAAAAGGAAAATGTAAACGTACAGGAACCACCAACATTGGATACGCAATGAGGAGTATGAAAGCTAATAAATCTCTAGTACTGGATTCCATACCAGCGGACATCTACAAAATTGGAGGAAACGATGCTATAAACTGCATTCATGCTCTCTGTTTAAAAATAGTTCCGTAGGACCTAAAAGGAGCAGCTATAATTCCCATTTATAAGAATAAAGGAGACAAAGTAGAATACAATAACTACAGAGGCATTGCTCTCCTCAGCGCCGCGGGTAAGATATTCAGTAAAGTCTTATTGGAAAGACTGAAACAGATAGTAAATTCACAATTCAATACTTCCAGAAAACCAGTACGGGTTTTGAGAAAACCGAAGTACAAGCCATATGATTTTCTCGTAAAGTAGAGAACAAAACACAAGAGTTATACTCAACATTCATCGGTGTCAAAAAAACTTTTGACTCTGTGAACAGGGAGGCATTTTATATATATATATATATATACAATATTTTTAAACATTATTATCTATTACAGTGATCTAACATGTATTTAGAAATAACATTTTACTGTATTTTAATAATAAGGAAGAAAATACAAGATAATGAATAACACTCCATAAATGATAATAGATTGTTTTCGTACACGGTGTTAACTACTACACAATAATATCAATGAGTCTTTTACAGAGTTGGATAATAGAATATAAAATTACATAACCAAATAAAAATAATATTTAATAAAATAATTCATAATAAGAAAATTTGCAAAAATGAGCTTTGCAACTTTAAAGAAACATACACACACGCAACTATAGATAAGACTTACTTAAAAATAAGAAAACGAGATATTAAAAAAGTATACAACCTCTAGGTAAGATTAATTTGCTATTGTTCATAATATCATATTTATCTAAATTTATTACCAAGAATTATAATCGACAAATTATCGAATTATAAATGATAATATTAGTTACATTATATTAAAAGAGTATTTTTATATAATATTTGGCGAATAATGTGATGATATTATTCCGCTGAGTAAAATCCCATAGCAGTATTGTAAATGTTGTTCGTAAATATTTCTGTTTATATTACAAAAATATATATATATAAACATATAAAAAAAATATAAAACTTTCAAATTACACTGCTGACAAATAGGAATCCACAAATATTATATATATATATATATATATATATATACACATCAGCACCCATATTTTAGAAATTAATGTTATTAAGTCATAGGAATCATTTAAGTTGTCAAGATTATATTATTTGTATTTTAAATTGAAAACGTGCAAACAACTGATGGTAAACAGATTTTAAGTTTCAAAATTTGAAAAACACGAATTAATTATATGTTTACGTTAATCTGAGTTGAGGAAATTAAATATAGTTTACAATTTGAGAAATTTCGAGAAATTACCTTAAAAATTAAAAATCAAATTGATGTGGCGAATAATTTAATATATTATAAATTTGAAATTACACTTACCGTAACATTAATGTAAAACAATTCTTTTTTAAAATTAATTATAATGTAAATTATCAAAATTTAATTACCTTTTAAAAGAATTTATTGTAGTTCCATTCACAAACTTTTTGAAATCTATTTATTCAAAGGTTTATTTTTAGGTTTTATTGTTCCTTTGTTTTTACGAACTTATTTTCCCATATTTCTAAGTTTAAATATTTTCCGGTATTTTTTGGAAGTCTACAAACAAATATTTAAACCTTATTATAACACGCAACAATGTTTCTACATAATTTGCATATAATTCTGCTTACGATATTTTAAAATTAATTCAATTCCTGAAATGTTATTGACAATTATTTTTATTTACTTGGTTTATTTTAAAATTGCAAATTTGAAGTAAATATAATTTGAGTACACGTAAATTGAAGTTTAATAAAAAAAGAATACAAACGATGTCGACGAGAAAAAAATACTTACTTTCAAAGTAAAACGGACGCATCCCATATTTTAACAACACGATCTTGACCAACTGTAAGAAGTCTTTTCTTTGGTTCGTCAATATCCATATAAAGAATACTATGTTTAGCATCATGAAACGTGGCCAGAGATACCAACCTATATCACAAATAGTTAATTAAAGGAATATGAATCGTGTATTTCAACTAATATATCTTGAAAATAAAGTACAATTTTGTTAAATCTAATAGTTTAAATGTAATCAGCTAACTATTTTTTAGTTATTAGTACACTGATAAAACTCTTTACACAAAATCCATAAAATTAATTAGCGATTGTGTTCATATATTTTTCAAAAATTCAGTTATTTTTTCGAAACTATTCAACATGGGATGGTTACATTTTATAATTGCAATTACAAAAAGGCATAACTTTCCGTTATATTGATAATAATAATCAGTTATATTTCGTAAACATCAAATTTTTAAATTTTAACAATAATTAATAAAATTTAAACAGATTTGAACATAAAGTTTAAAAAGTAAATAAAGTTAAGTGTTTAAGATATAATATTCTTTAAATACAATTTTATGTTAAACATTCTAAATAGTCACAGAAGATGCCATGTTCAAAGGTAAAAGATAAATTTCCGGATTAAAAATGAACACAATTACCAATCAAACCAAGAAAATTAACTAAAAGTTTCTAAATTCGACATTGAACAAACTGAATATAAAAATGACGGTCTGTATAATGTGACACAGAGGCTTACAGCAATCTTAGGTTAAGGTTAAACTGCAACAGATGATAATAATAACACGATATCTGTTTGGTAAAAATAAAATGGACCAACATGCCGCATTCAAAACGAAAATTTTAATATTAAGACGAGGTATATAATTACTAATTCTAAATAACGTAATGATAAAATATGAATATTTCAAACATACTCGGTGTCTTTTAAATGTACATTACAGGTTTCGCAAACACGCACCGGATATTCGAAACCTATAATTGGTATGACCGAACGTGCTTCGCTGCATTTATCGCACACAGCACGTCCACAACCACGACAGTGGTGTTGACGTAGCCCGAATTGTTTTTGATCCATCATTGCGCGTAAATTCCAAAAAAATGGACGGCTACATAACTGGCAAGTATCAGATTCAACCCAGGGTGGTGTCTAAATATAAATATATTCATTTTATTTAAATATTATAAGGAAAAGGTTTTTATTAAAATATTTGCACACAATATTTTTTTCAACTTCATATTAAGCGTTGGCAATGCTGCTATATTCTAGATAGAGAATTAAGTACACTTCCCTGAGGTGCACCTGATTGGATTTTATACGATTATATATATATATATATATATATATATATATATATATATATATAAAGGCCAACTGATATATGTGCATGACAAATTAAAATTTGCGCACGTCTTTTAAATCCAAGTTATTTTCTTTTGCTAATGAGCACCATTTTCAGGTAATTTGATAATTTCATAATAAATTTATCGATTACCTTCAGGCCAAAAATTACAAATTTTTAATGAAATTATTTTTCTTTTATATATATCATTATCGTATAAAAACGGAAATGAGTAAGTAAACATTTAACATTAATACGTTAATTCCTTGTTAATTTATTATCTCTACTCACTGTCCCAGCGGTATTAATAACTTATTGTCGACTTTACATATAACTTACATTTGCTTTAAAAATATTCTAATTTACAACAAAATATTATACCTCTTTACGAGGAGCATGCATATCCCAACAGACAATTACGCTATCTTCTCCGCCAGATATCAACAACCGTTTCTGAGGAGCGTAACAGATAGCAGTAACTTTACTTCTACAAAATAATTTTTTGTAACAACAGATAAATAAAAATTCACTAATAACAAAAAGATAAAAGTAACAAAATCTACCGATTTCAAAATAACGATGAAATATACAAAATAATTTTTGATCTTTTTAAAAATAGCACTGCAATAGTTTATATTATATATATATATATATATATATATATATATATATCCTTGGGGATACTTTGTACCTTCAGGGAACCGGAGCTCTAACCGGTACGGGACGCGTCCACAGGTGGCAGATAGTGGAATGGCATATAGATATGTAGGTTAGCTGAGAATAAGGCGTTAGCCAAATAAGCAGTTGCGGACCAAGAGCGGCTACTGGTGGAAAGTCTCAGGCAGATGATTCCAGTAGTGACAGAGTAGTAGGCACGAGGGAAAGGTTGGAAACTGTCTATAAAACTCTGATTTCCTAAGACTGCTTACCAACTTTTGGCGAATTGATACCGTCTGTATAAATATATCTCACCTGCTATCCCAACAGCAAACTGCTGCCTTGCAGTTAGGATTTTTATCCAAAGACTGTGGGAGACAACCCTAAAAAAATCCGGTGGAAGGAAACCAGAAACCACCACTGTAATAAAATATAGCGTGTGAAAGATCTAAAATTTATACTATACCCATGGGACACCCTGGAAACAGTGTGTTAGGCAATGAGCGAATCTGCGCAGTAATGCAAAAGGATTCGAGTTCCCATGTATCAATCGACAGAACTCTGCAGGAAGCAACGCACATGCATCGGGAAGACGACTTTTTGAAACATACAGAGTCTGAACGTGGAACGTAAGAGCAATAAAGTCAGGAAAATTAGCAAACCTAAAACAAGAAATGGAAAGAATAAACGTAGACATCATCGGAGTAAGTGAAGTTAAATGGTTAGAAAGTGGAGACATATGGAGCGAAGACCATAGATTTATACATAGTGGGGCTACTAATAGAACGGGAGGAGTGGGATTTCTTTTAAATAAACGCGTAGCAAATAAAGTCAAAAGCATTTGCGGATATAATGAAAGAATCATTTTAATAAAGATCGAATCGGAACTTAAACATTCTAATACAAGTCTACTTGCCAACGAGCGCACACGCAGGTGGAGAAATTGTAGAAGTATATAAAGAAATCGAAGAAATATTACTGGATTTGGATAATAAAGATAACCTAATGATTTTAGGAGATTGGAACGCGGTAGTTGGAGAAGATGAATTAATGGGAGTAGTAGGCAAATTCGGAAAACGAAACAAAGGAGGAGAAAGTCTAGTAGATTTTTGCAGCTGTCACGATTTAATAATAACTAACACAATATAAAAAGAAGAAGATACACTTGGACAGCTCCTAATAAAATCGAAAGATACCAATTGGACTTATATACTAGTATTCGCAATAGATACCTCAATCAAGTGAAGAACTGTAAAAGTTACCCAGATGCGGATGCAGAATTGGATCATATTCCAGTAATAATGACGATCCAATTACGTATGAAAAAGAAAGTAATTAACACCATGTACAAACGGTGGAATATAAGGAAAATTAAAAACGACCAAAAGTTACAGAAAGTCTTTATGGAAGAAACTGATGAAACAATTAATACTGAATTATTGATCTCTGAAAACATAGACGAACAATGGAACTACATGAGATCGAAAATAAACAAAATTGCAGAAGAACAAATAGGAAAAGAAAGAAAAATAATTTACAAGACATGGATAACTAAAGAAATATGGAGTTAAGACGAATAGCTAAAGTAAGTAATAATCAGCGGGTATATAGAAAATATAGAAATATGGTAAATAGAGAAAATCGAAAAGCTAAGGAAAAATGGATTGGAGACCAGTGTAAAGCTATAGATGATAATGTGAGAAAGCGTAATATAGAAAAAGCTTACAATGATATAAAAAGATTATTTTCGGGAAAAAGAAAAAACCTGAGTACACTAGGAGACAAAAACGGTAAATTAATATTCGATAATAAGAATATTAATAACAGATGGAAAGAATATATATTGAAGAGTTGTACAGTGGCGATCCAATAGATGATTTAATTTTAGAAGAATTTGCCGAATTACAAGACGATGAGAAAGGTCCGCCTGTATTAAAGCGAATTCGAGCGAGCACTAAATGAGTTGAAAGCCAATGAAGCAGTAGGAGTTGATCAAATTCCTGGAGAACTGCTAAAATTATTAGGAGATAGATCGAAAAACATTCTATTTAATTTATTACATAAAATATATGTGGAAGTAATCATCCCCAAAGATTTCGAGCAGAGTATACCGGTCACTATACCGAAAAAGCTAAACGCCCAAGATTGTAAAGACCACCGAACGTTAAATATACTACCTCATGTCTTTAAAATTTTGACGAGAATAATATATTATAGAATAGAATCTAAAATTGAAAACAACCTAAAAGATGATCAATTCGGTTTTCGGAGAAACAAAAGCGCAAGAGAAACTATACTCTCCCTACGTTCGATGCTTGAAAAAGCTGTTGAAGTAGGAAAAAAGGTTTATACAGCTTTTGTAGATATAGAGAAAGCTTTCGACTATGTAGATTGGAATATACTATTTAACTTCTTAAAGAAACAAGGAATTGATTACAGACATCGACGACTCCTGTTTGAAATCTATAGAAACCAATGAATAATTATTCAAAAATATACACACGTATTAACAATATAACACCAGCCAGAGTAAACTGCATACGCATAGTTCATATTTATTTTTTTATTGACGACAGTAATTTTTAAACACGTACATAAGTAGTTTAAAATTTTAATTCTCAAGTAAAAATAATTAATAATTGGTATTCCTTACTTATGTCCTTGTAATTCATACGTTGTTCCTTTCTGTCCACCTATATCCCAAGCCACCACCGCTTGATCGTAACTACCCGAAAACAATAACTGGCTGTTACAATCCCAAGTTAATGCCTTTATACTTCCGGTGTGACCTTTTAATGTGGTTATAATTTTTACGCCCATACTATCCAATTTTAACATTGTAATCAAACCGGAATAGTCGCCGAGAAAAACATGACTCGTTTCAGAATTGTAACTGGACTATTTATTAAGGTACACTCTTAAATTACACATAAAATACTATGTATATAAAAATGAATAATACAAATTATTGCTATTACAATCGAAGTATACAACTATGTCACTAATTTTCTTTTCGATATACTTAAAATACATACGGTAAAAAATAAAGATATGTAGGAAATACATTTTTCGATAATTTATTTAGAATTTAATTAACAAAACAAAAAAACATATACCAAAAAAAAAAGTTACCTAAACTTTTTTTTGTATATGCTTGAAAATGACGTGAATGTCGAAAAGCTTTGCATTAATAAAGTAACTTTTATAGTGATTAACATTGTTTTAGTTTGTTTTGTTAATTCATAAAATCACTACTCTCCAATACGTCAACATTGTTTAGAATTTATTCTTATTTTGCTGCAAATTACACGGAAACAATACGAAAGTATCTTTTCGATAATGTCTTTATAGAAAATGAAATACACATGGATTATTTAACTTAATTCTCGTTTATGCCTCGACATAGAAAAATTACTGCATAATTTAAAAAGAAAAGAAAAATTTTAATATGTTTTATTAATAAGTTGAGCATAATGTCTAATACTAACTATTGCAGTAATTCGCCAAATCCGAGCTTTGTTCATATTACAAATTTCACGTTAAAAAGTTAACAATAGTATAGAATGTTATATTTTTTTGTTTTCGTAAAATATATATGTCTTAAGAAGACTAGATAAATAAAAAATATTAACTCGCATTTTACAGGTTATTAAACACAGAGAATTTAAGATGCAAATCAAATTTATATTTTATGATTATACATCAAGAACAGACATTGCAAATAAATCGATTGATGTGATTAATCTTAAAAATTTTATTTCAACACGCGATAAAATTTTTATTAAATCTTAACTAAGATAAATGCTTATTTGTGAAACTGACACGTTTGATGGAATAAGACAGCAGGAAGAATCACAACTAAATAGAAACAGTGCCTATCTTTATAGTTTAAAAAATATCAAATATTAAATCAATCAACAACACGAAAGTAATGATTAATACGGTTTCTAAAAACGATAATATTTTTATTGTTATAAAATAAATATCCTTGATATAAATATATTAAAAAAAAGGATACGATAAGGCAGTGCACCAAGCATTTGAAATGTAACTGTTGATATGTTTTCCCGTTTGGCAAGAATAATATTGAAAAACTTTATCACGTCCAGTACTAATTACCCAATCTGAATTTGTAGCATAATGCACCGCTGTAACAACTGATTGATGTGCTTGCACTTCACGTATCTGAGTCATGCGATTGAAGTCATCGGATAATGTAAATTCCTACCAGCAAACATTTACAAAACCAATGAATCATATATATATATATAGGTAAAATGACATTCACTAACATTTATTTTAAAACGTAAAATTGATCTAATTTCATACATACACACTATAATATAACATGTATATTATATAATTCTAAACAATGTACTTAATCGTCATACACTGAATTATATAATTAACTTCATTCAAGAAGTAATCGTCATTTTTTTTTTATTAACCAACATATTTTTCTAAGACATTATACGTGACATTCTTTTATAACAGCTATTTAATATTTAACGTTTTAACTAAATTAGAAACGAATCAACTAATTTACTAAAACTGCTCCATTTTCCATCCCAACGAACAAATGTCTAGTTTCCGCATAATAATGTAAACAAGTGGTAGGCGAATTCATATACTGACAGATACTAGGCCAATACTGACCGGAATCCCTTCTTAGCCATACTCGAACGGTTCTGTACGATCATAAATTTAAAGCAATATACATCAGTTTTTTGTACCACACCGCACGTATTGCCGATTTAAAATTACATATTTGAAAAAATTATAAAATAAATCTCAAAAAATAATCATTACCGATCATTACACACAGTGATAACGCCATCAATGTCCGGAATTAAAATAGCCTGATTCACATCATCATTGAATTTGTCTAGTTTTGATATTAGAATTAATTTCTTATTTGAAAATTGTCTATCTCCGCTTGTGTTATTAGTACAAGTACCAGGATTTATTAGGGCTGACATAATTAAAGTTGAAACAAAATTATTAAATATAACTTAAATCATTTTAAACATAAATGTGAAAAAAATACGAATATATAAACTTTAATAGAATTGAAACTTAACAAATCACCAAATTATTTAATCGACAACTAATATAAAATAACCAATTCAACTTCCCTTATAATGATAAACCATAAATCTCACATCTTCATAACCAATGGTTCCATATGTAACAATATCAATAATCGTACGATGTATTCAACATTCTTTTTAATATCATGTTAAATTAAACGTTGATTTGATAAGTTATTTATGGTGATGAGTATATATTTTTATAAATTCTAAATGGTGATCCGGTATAATAAAGATTATAAAAATAGTTCTTGAAGAAATATTGGATTAAAATAAAATTAAAGCGCACTTAAATTGCGTTAACAACTAATTCATTTTTGAAATTATTTAGACTACAGCTTTTGTTAATAAATAGCAGTTATTAAAATAATTAGTATTATACATCAATTACTTAAATTGAATAATAACGTTGCTCTTTTTTCATACAATAACCGACTTCTTAAATTCAGATATATATGATGAAACAACTTTTATATCTTAATATGAGTTTTTTCTTTTTACAGTAAAGCTGTTCTTTGTGATGTTTTAATAGTATAAATAATGAAGTTCTAAAGGATGAATTTAACATATATATATTTTTTAATATAATAAATAATCATTAAAACGAAAGGAGATAATTTAATAATTAACCGAGTGATACGAATATTTTGCATGCAATCCTAAGTATTTTTCCGACATTATTGGGAGCATCCTAGGTTTGTGCTCGACAATCTTTAATATTTCAATTACATTCTTCAAGCAACTGTAATACGTCAATACTTTGTTGCTTCTCCTGTATGACTTTTTATCTGTAAAAAGCAAACGAATCGTTCGTGTACGTGTCCGTGACTCCACTCGAATATTTCCTTCCAGTCATTTTTGAAAAATAATCACAGAACCATTCAGATGAAAATCAGCAGTATGTCTACTTAAGGACAAGTGCATATTTGCGACTGGACTACACCGCTGTTTTCGTAGCGTCAATAACGCACAAGTTCATTTGTCCCCCCAGTGTTTTTTTTAAAAATAAATACTATTTCTACGCGTTTTTTAAAATACTGCTATAGTGAAATATTTTAATTTAAACCTTTATTGAAATAAATTTTACGCCCATTTTATGTTTTTCGAATTAATTACGAGTTGAGTAATGTGGGTTTAACGGCTTTGGGGTATATAGCTTTTGAATTTTCTCGATTTTGTTTAAATTTCGCGGCTACGAAAAAAAGCTACAGCACACCTTAGGCACCTCATTAAACCGGGCCTATATGATTTTGACTAAACCATTTTTTAAATTAACATTTATGAAGCTGAGATTGATTCATTTATCTTGTAAAACAGTATTTTGTAGCTAACTAGTATAAGTCACATATATAATAATGGTGATGTAATTTAGAACCCTACACCATAAATATATGTGGTATCACGCTCAATTTAAAAAACATGTGACGGGAACCGAACATTATATTTTCTGAATAAATTATACCGTGATACCAAACAGCCAGGTCTTTTTTTTGTGTGTGTATCAAAATACTGAAGTGGTTATATATTTTTTCTATTGAGTAAAAATAATTGAAGATGTTTTTGTTTCACAGAGAAAATCATCTATTTTTCCACCTCTTAACTTTGAATGATAAAAAAGTGCCAATATTTTTTTTTTTTATAAATGGTATAAAAAATTGTTCATGTGAATTCAGGAAAGTGCTACAGACTTGGAATTATTATTTCTATACGACAGAATCATCTTTGCTAATCATAATGCGTTTATTAACATTTTTTGATTATTCTGAAGCATTCGAAACTTGTGGTATAAAAATTAATTCATTTAAGATTTCAAAATTAAAAACAGAACACTAAACTTTATTGCGGATTTCAACAATTAAGATCCAATTACCAAAGTATATATTTAAAAAATGTGCCAATACAGTAATTGACGACGTTAAATGCTTATTGCAAATAATCCCATCATCGTGTCACCATAAAAGAATACTCAGCTTTTATAAAAGCAAAAACAATACAGTACACGTATGGATTAGTACCTTTAAAACTATTAAAAATGTCATTAATTTTTACAGAATCCTTTTTCTTATGTTTGCTAATTTATAACTAGCCAAGAGTGGGGCTATCTAATAAATTATATCGTAAAGTATATTCGATGAATATAAAGAGTATCTTGTTTGATGCCATATGTGAGGGGAACTGTTAAATTATATGGTAATCCCTTAAATCATAAACGGATCAAAATTAATACAAATGGGTTTGTAGGAAACATGATCATGTATTCTCATTATTTAATTTGAATATGATCAATCAACTTGACTACATTCATATCCAGCGCCATCCGAAGAAATAAATTTAATTAAAATATCATAGAGTTTATGATAAACTAAAAAAACCACCAGTCAATTGGGCTGCAAATAAATCGTGTTTTCTACACTGTACCTAACATGCAAAATTTAAACAAATATAGAATACCATGTCTAAATATTTAAAACAGTAAAAAATTACCCGAAGAAGTTCCTATGGAAAATATAAATTCATCGAATCATAAGTAATGTTATTAAAATGTATACCGAACGTTAATTAACTCTTACTAACATATAAAATTGAGACAATTTTTATAAGTCAAAATTAATCATTTCTACAACAAAAAAGTTCAAGTTTGTGCCTTAAATAAATTAATGAAAAGATCATAAATTTCATGACGTTTTATACAATATTACAATATCAGAATAACAGAATCAGGATTTGACAATGACGGGTACGGAACATGCTATTCTTTCGTATTCCTGTTCAAACAGTATTTACAGATGCGAAATTTCGTTGATTTTCAAAACAAAATATAAGAAAAAAAACATTAAGTATGATTTTTTTGAATAAATATAAAATAAAGTGTAGAAACATTAAGATAAATTATGAATTTAAATGAGAAATAACTTATTAGGGACAACGGCAAAAATAATGACCTAGAAATTTTATTAGTAAGGAATTGAATATATATATATATATATATATATATATATATATATATATATATATATATATATATATATATACACACACACAAATAAAAATAAACAAACTGTAATTGTACACGCAATATGAAGTTTAATAAGTATTTTTATTAATAGTCACGACGATTCACTATTAAACCTACGCCATTTGAAAAAAAAAAAAAAAAAACGATTCATATAACTAATCAAACGATAAGTTTCGTTATTTTTCATGTTTATGAAATTACAAATAAATTAAACCGTCGTTACACGAGAAATTGTTTACTCGGTCTTAAACGTTTACATTTGAACTTTAATATTTAAAATCGAATTCGCAAAACGCGACAAAATTTATTTCAAAAAGCAGCTCATAAAAGCGCGTATACTTTACAGACCACGAAGTTTAATCGTATAAAACTTTTGCAAATTATTAATTATAAAAATGGAAAATAACAACTTTGCATAAAGAACTCAGTTTTATTTAATCGACGTCTACATAGTAAAATATACTAATTATATGTATGTAAAACCGGTGCAAATACAAATGTCCCTACTAAACAAAATGAAAATAAATAAAATGAACATATATGCTGAAATAATAAAATATTTATCGAATTCCTAATTAAAAGGTTGTATAAATTAATTTAATGAATAAACACAAATTATGTTTCATTAGATTGTGCTTTATCACCGGTGCCGGATCCCTGTTCTGTTGAAATAGTCGATGTCTGCTCGGTGGATGATTTTCCGGGTTCAATATCGCCATTTTGTAATTTCTCCTGATCACCGCTTGTGTTACTTTTAGCAATCGCGGATGCTCCTGTTTGTTCAGGCGGTTTTTCCGCATTTTTCTCGGCAACCTCTTGAAGTATCGGATCAATTTGATCCTTAATTGTAGTTAATATTTTAACGTAGTTTTTCATTTTCCCCTGTAAAAGTGATCAATAACTTCGTAATTGCTTATAGCGTTGAATTATACATGAAACGTATTGATAATTAACATAATAAAATACTGCCCGCCAAGTAGATCAGTTATCTGATAACGGTTATACCGACGTTAGCTCGGATATGGTACGGAATTATATTAGCCAAACCAGGCAAATGTTAAATGTAAAAACGGCACAAAAATGTAAATTATCATCAGGTAATAATCCTATATTGTTAATAAGACTAATCGTTTCGTTCCTATTAAAGTGGACGAGAGTACATTCGGATTTCTTCGATAATAATTCGACCCGGACAAACAATTCCGTCTATTATAATTGTTAACAAACCACACCAAAACTTACACAGAAGTTAAAATCTGCAGATGATACTATGTTCTCGTCTTTTGCAGAAGATACTCAAGAGACTTTAATACAGCTATGATACCGTACTCAAATATGTTAATAGAATACCTATCAAAATCCAGAAACGCTGATTATTTCACTAAAATTTTAAAAACGACTGAGGATGTTATACAAGATTTTTTAACGTTCTTATATATATATTTTTTAATATTGTTAATTATTTATTTTCTCTTCGTGTATCAACTTAACATGACGGCTAATTACATACCTAGTTATCGTATTTACAGATCTAACAATAGACGACATAGTGGTGAAGTTGCCTTATTAGTTAGAAATGCAATTACTTACGTTTTTATTTATTACCGCTGAAATGCCTGGATATGTTGGGTGTATCTAGTTGTAATTGAGTAAATCTACTGTTCGCATTTTTTGTGCATATCGTTACCTTCAGTTTTAAAATATTTCGTCTGTGATGTAGATCTAATAGATAGATTGTATACTTGGGTTATTGTAATAGGCTATCTTAATAGTAAGCATTGATCATGGAATTGTTACAGTAATAATGCTGGTGGTAATACGTTACTTCAAATATCGTCTAAATATAAGTTTAACGATGTATATTCCTACCGATGGAAGCAAAATCCAAATGTATTAGATTTAGTTAAAATTTTTAAAATCACTATTCCTACTTTGTCTTCTGATCATATTCCCATTATATCATATATAATGACAATTGATAAACGTAATTAGTTTAATAATACGTATGAAATTTTTTATTTCAGAAATGTTGATTTAAAAACATTTAAAGAACAAATATTGATTTGACAGACATTTTTGATTCTATTGATATGCTATTAATATTACCGTTGCTAATGTAACCAAAGTTACTTTAGATTCTACAAAATTAACTAACTACGTTTCCACGAATATTCTTAAAAATAATATTCCTCCCAGTATTGTTAACATTATTTCTCATACCTTCTACATTTTACCACTTAAAAAAAAAAACCACCACAATATTCTTTGGAAAATATGCAAACATTTATAAAAGAAATATATCACTTCCCTAGCTAACCGATCTTTCTAATAATCAACCCGTTTATAAACTAGAATTAACCGCTACTCAGCTATTAGTCAACTTTGGGATGAGTTGATCCTTCACGCTTACTACCATAAAATAAATAATGCAGTAAAAGTTCACCAATTATCTGAAACTTATAAATATATTACATCGTTAAGAAATAAAATGTCACCCGGTGCTGATGTTTCCGCAAGCGATAGTTTATCGCACTAAATTAATCAAGAGCATTTTTAATCTAACTTACTTTCCGACTCAATGGAAAGTAACGATTCTCCCGTAACCTGGCAAACATATTAGTGTGATATGCATCCTATTAGCTTATTTACTTTTAATAAAGTCGAAAAAATTACGCTGAATCGGTTACTATTTAATTATGTAAATATTCTTAAAAGTGAACAATTCGGTTTTAGTGCTGGTCACCCGACAATGCATCAACTTGCCAGAATAACTGATTTCATCACTGAGAATTATAACTTTAATAAGTACACCGGTTTTGATATCGAGAAAGACTTTGGAAACGTGGCACAATGGGATCTCGCATAAATGTTTTCGAGTACTGTAAACTTGGCGGAAGCGCATAATGTAATAAGAAATCCTGAAATGGGACTGAGCTTACAAATATTATACGCGATTTTTTTATTTAATAGGATGATTTATACACAACGAACAGTATACTGGAAATAACGTAAACCCGTTTAAATTAATTGCAGCTTTAGACGTTCCGGCTAAATTCTTAGATGGAATTAAATCGAAAAATAACTTACTTTTAATGAAATAATTTCTCTGTTCGACGACATCAACTTTCCACGACAGGTCTGTAAATCCGCCGAAGTATTCCTCGCCTTTTCAGACCGTTGCTTTACATCTTCGTGTAATGATTCTGAAATGTAAATACGTACGATTATTAAAATTTAATAATTGATACGTAACATACACGTGTCAAAAGGTAATAATAAACAACAAATAAAATCACTACAATTTTTTAAAATGAAAAATTACAAAGCTTTTTGCCTGTTAGCCGTTATTTATCAAAGTGAATATTTAAAAATTTGACAATTGTGGAATGTAGTGATTTTTATTAAAATAAATAACAAAAAAGAAGTTAAACTCGCTAAAAGTTTTTTTGTGATTTTCATAAAGAAAATTTATTAGTAATTTTAACTTTTTTTTTGTTGTTTTTAATATTTAAAAAGATAAAAATATTAATTTTAGATTACAATTTACAAAAATCAAAATTAATAACACAATCTGACGGCGAATGTGGTAAATTCAGTAATATAATTTTTTTTTTTACATAAACAATCGGTAGTAAAATCAAAAATAATTAAAAAACAGTTGTTCAATATAATAATTATAAATAAACAAAACATAAAATAAATGTTGAATATATTTGGGAGTAGTGATTTTATTAATTATAAACCAGACAAAATATATAACACCAATAACCACTAAAAGTTTTTTTATTGCGAAGCTTTTCGACTATTACGTCGTTTTCAAGCACGCATATTATGTAATATTTATTTGTGCGCGCTTGAAAATTACATAATTGTCGAAAAGCTTCGCAATAAAAAACTTTTAGTGATTATTGGTGTTATATATTTTGTCGGGTTTATAAACATAAAATAGAAAATATCAAAAACTGGACCGGCGCATCTTCAATACAACAATTAATGGCAGATGCAAGACAACGTAAGATCTAGTTGGCACATTGGTGACCGCCTACGCTCTCTTGAGTATGGCACATAGAAGAAGAATATTTTGTCGGGTTTATAAACATAAAATAGCCAGTAAAATAAAAAATAATTGTTCAATATAAAAACGAAATTCACAATATACTTCTTATTATTTTTTTATTCCTTTATTTTTAATTGAGTTTAGGTTATAAAACCATTACTACTCATTGTACATATAAATTTATATAAACTAAACGCTAACGCTAACAAATGATTTATAAAATAGAAAGATAAATAACTAAACTAAGACATATAAGGAAAATACACTATACGAGGATGTAAAGGTTACAAAATAATATTGGATTTATATATATAAGAGACCAGTGCTATCAACACAAGAGGAGAGTACGGAGGGAAGATACCTAACTGTAATAATATCTTGATTAGGGTTTCTCTGTGTGCACTATATAGATTACATGAAAAAATGATATGATTAATATCTGCCGTCAAACCACAGGACTGGCAAGTACTGGAACTAACCAGCCCTATCCGGTGGAGATGACTAGGCAGCAGATTATGTCCTGACCTAATACGAATTAAAATAGAGAAAAATGTACGGATTGGTATTGAATGAGGAGGCTTAATTAGAAAGAGATTGTTTCGGTAAACTTGTTTGAATTTGTTTATAGAAATTGTTCCGAGTGGCACAAAACATGCAGTTCCAGCGATGAAACAGATCCGCCTTTACAGACGCAGCTAAACATGTGGAGGGAATCGCCGGGATAAGTAGGCCTCTGGAGGCCCTATTTAAATTTCATTATCTTTGGTCCCGATGTGAGCTGGGATTCATGTAAATTTCACATGGACATTCTTTTGTTGTAGATACATTACATTTTCTATTATTGTCAAAATAACTCTATTAGTTTTGAATGTACGATTTGAATTTTGGATGGCGTTAAGCACACTTAAGGAATCAGATAAAATAAGTACATTTGAATGTGTAATATTGACTCGTGCAAATTGCAAAGCTTTAAGAATTGCATATCCTTCTGTTATAAACACAGTGGAAAAACTCGGTAAACGATATGATTTGGTGATTGCCAGTTGAGGTATGTAGAATGCCGCGCCTGCGAAGGGTAATTGCTCTTAGACCCATCTGTATAAACTAGCAAATGATTCGGCCACTTATGCATAATAGTTGACCTGAAAAGGCTATTCACTATCCTAGAATTACCCTGTCCGATTAGGGAATGAAACTCATTAGTATGTACCTCTGGATCTAAAAGACTGCATTCAAAGGGAATGGAGGCATACTTTAAGGGGACTTTAGGAATGGTAAGGTTAATGTAAGGATGCCAATAATTAGCCCTCAATGCTAAGAGGGGAGTTCTATGATGAGCAAATCTCCAATTAGTGTAAATCCATAAGAATTTGTTGTATATGCTATCAGGTGCTCGCTCATAGCCCTTTAGGATATATTGGTCTGCAAGATAAATTGACCTAAGCTGTAGAGGGGGGATAAAAGCTTCAGATTCTAATACAAATTTAGGGGTTGACACAAAGGCTCCAGATATTAACCTCAAACAGGTATTTTGCAACACTGTAGCTTTCTTAAGATGCGAAGCAGTTGCAGCATGGTACAGGTAGATCCCATACTCCAATTCCAATCGAGAGCGGATGAGTGGGATGTAGAGAAGACGAAGGAAATATACTTCTTAGAATGAAGTCTTCATCAAAATTAATCATTGAATTAAATAAATTATTTTTATTTCTTTCTTTTATTATTTCAATTTTTTCTAGTATTCTTTTTTTAAAATGATTTTCTATATGTAAAATTTTATAATTACGATTAAGATTATTTCTTTTGTGTTTCAATTCTATACAATGTTTTCCAAATAATGATTTTTAATCATGGTTTGCATATGAATTAAAATGTTCTTTAAATCTTATTTTGAATGGTCTGCCTGTTTCTCCTATGTATTCTGTTTCACATTGATTACAATTTAATTCATATACTCCTGAATTTTTAAATATATTTCTATCTTCTATTTCGTTGTTATTAATTGATTATAATAATGTGTTATTATTCCTTACTGCTAAATCTGTTATATTTTATTTTATATGTATGAGACTTCCTACATAATTTATTGAACCTAAATAATTCTAAAAAATCAATCGAAAAATTAGTTAAATCGCTAATATTTTTTTTTCTTATGGAAAACACAAAGCTTTTCGGCATTTACGTCATTATCAAGTGAACGATTTTTTTTTAAATCACAATTTTAAAAGTATAAATTAAAAATAATTACTTAAAAATATTTGACGGCGAAAATGTATTCCATAAAATGTTATTCTGCTTATCTGTTCTGTTTATTTTTTGAATTGTTGAAATTTAACATCAATATATTTGTTTACTGATTTTGTTTTTTTATATATATTTTTTTCCGATATTATTTTCTGGATTCTGCAAAAGTTGTATACTGATGTAAATTTTCATTTACTGTTGCAATGTATAATGTCCAAAAATAAAATATAAAAATATACAATCACAAATTAAAAAAAAAAAACAACAATTTTACAAGTAAAATGAAAATAAGTATATGAAAAATTTGATAATTAAATTCTTTTTATCTTTTTCTGTATTATTATTGCTGTTAGATTTATTCCACATTTTATCAACTATAATAGGATTCTATTTCTGTTAAAATTGTTTTTGCTCTATTGATGACTTCTTAAACTGGCTAATTTATGTATTTTTGGGCAAAATGAAACTTTAGGCATTATATGTCTGTTTGTGTAGGTTTTCTATATATATATCTGTACAATATTTTGGTTAATAATGTTAATTTTTAAATCTAGGAAAATTATTGTTTCCCTCTTATTTCTAATGTCAATTGAATGTTTTCGTTTTTCATTATACATATCGCTTGATGATGGTTTAACAGGCGAAAAGCTTTGTGATTTTTCGTAAAGAAAAATTTGAGTGATTTTAACTTCTTTTTGTTGTTTATTTTTAAAAAAACATTACATTCCACACTCTTCAAAAGGTAATAAGTTTTGTTCCGCATCAGTACAAAAAATACAAGCATAGACGACTTAAACACTATTTGTTAACGCAACTTTTATTTTTGACATTTAGTTTTTCTCCATATTATTATATTGCTGCATTTATGATTTGACATATTAAATGTACTTATTAACATTTTTTCGTATAATAATTTTCGAGTCGTTAGCGTGTATTTCTTTTTTCTTTTTTGTTTAATTTTTCACTTAGTGTTATGAATATCCTGGCGTGCATATTTTTTTTAATCATTTGTACTTTATGTATATTATCTTTCGAATATCGAGAAAACTATTTTTATCTACACTAAAATTTTGTTGTGAAATTTCAAAGCCAAGGGGTATAATTGCATATAATAACGAAAGCACTACCGGAGCTTTCTATTACATTTATAAGATCAACGCGTTATTTTTAAATATCTACATATACAACCGCCACCGATAAATAAATAAAACTCATTTTGTTACCATTTTCAGATTTTAAACTCTGAATAATACGTTCCATTTCCAAACGAGACATCTCACTTCGTTTAATCGATACTAATAACTTCTCTATATCGATCAGAGCGCCATTATAATTTAACAAGCCTGTGAAAAATAATAAGTCAGTATTATCGTAAATTTAACAGTCCATTCATATCACTAATATATATATATAAGATTGAAATGATAAATTTTGTATTGTACTGATAATTTCTCTAAAGAACGAAATTACATTCGAAAAAATGAAGTTATATGAGATTTAAATTTTTTCTTAATTCTGCATTGTACATTTCAAATCTTACAATTAAAAACGAAAAATGGAAAATTTTATAATTTATACCATTCGCATTTTAATAACGATATAAATTATAATATATATATATATTTAATTCAGAGTGTCTTGAATCTATGCACATTTTTAAATGAAAGAACACAAAATTATTATCCTACCTCCTGAAATTTGTTGAACAGAATCTGATTTACTCTTACGCGTAGACTTCTTAGATAAATCCGCGCTTCCGTTTTCTAAAATGGATTGAAGAATTTTCTTATTATCTGAAAATAACAATAATATACATTAATAATTTGATCGTACGCACGATTTTTTAGCATGTTTACTAACAAAAAGGCTTTCAATTAACTATCTATTCATTTGGTTGCTACACGAATACTTTCACTTTAACAGTACCATAGCAAAACAATACGTAATAGGTTGTGACGAGAAGCGTCGTCGAAAGGTTTTGTTTTATGATGGATAAGGCTAATAGCCCATGTTCTGTACGTATACATATGTTTATTAGCATTACTTTTGGCAAATGTAGAAATGAAAAAGTTGCCCGGTTTTCACTTTATAAATTAATTCTCAGGAATAATTATAATTTATTAATATGATTTACATATATAAAAATTTTCGTATTATCTGTAATTTGCAACTTTTTTTGCCCAAAATTAATATTAAACTTTTAACTTTATCTGTGACATAAAGATATAGTTAAAAAATAAAAAGTATTTAAGCAGTGAAAAACCTTCACTATGAAAATTTTAGGTTTCGATTTACGATTTAAATATATATAATGTCGTTTGTAAAAATTATTTTCCTTACGAGTTTTATAATTTTACCTATTGGTATATTATGTAATAAGCTAATTTAAAATTACACATGCAGATATAGGATTTTTTAATCAAAATTCAACTTAGATTTCAACTAGAAAAACTGGATACTTTTAATACTCACTCTTATTTTAAAAAATCAAAATCACGAGCTAAAATAATACACGAGACAAAAAAAAAAATTAAATATAAAACCCAAATTGAAACAAAATAAGAGTTACACAAATAGAAACAAACGTACTGTTTATTTGAATAGGTACTTCATCCTCGTAAATATCTCCTTTTTCTATGGATGCATCTTCATCGCCATCTTCTATTTTTGGTTTGTCAGTAAGCTTCCTATAATATACAGTATCACGAACTGTGACTTTATTGATAATTTTCCTGATCTATAAAAATGAAGAAAAATATATACATATAATTAAATTCGGACTGCGCATAACGTACAGAAATTACTATACGTAAAATTAAATTTAAATTAAAAAGAATAAATTCACTAAAAAATGGTTCATGTTACAAGAAATTACTGCTGAAATATCAAAGAAACGAAACAATAGAAGATTAACTATAAATTATATAATTCTATAACCCGATTGTGATAGTTTTTAAAAAATATCTCAGGAATAATTAATTATAAATTGCTGTTACAATTAGATTTCAACGTATTTTATAACAGACACAAACACACGCACACACACACACATTAATTAAGCGTACGCATTTTCTATACAGCATTAGTTAGAATCGTTTAATCCACGTTTGTTTTTATCATTATATCTCCATCAACACTGATACTATTCTTTTTCTTTTTTGTTATTATTCTCGGTTTTAAGTTCTCGTTTCAGGCATTCTAATACTTAACCATAATTAAAAAGAGAAAGACTGCATATCTGGGTCATATGAATATAATGGGAGGAGATAAATACGAACGAATACAGCTAATATTACAAGAAAAAATAGAAGACCGAGGATATTTTGGTTAGACAATACAAAAAGCTGAATAAGCATTAAAAATGTAAGAGAACTAACGGACGCATCAAGTAATAGAAGATTATTGAACACATTGGTCACCAATGTTCGCTAAGGAGACAACGGCAAAACCAAGAAGTTACCCGACGTTAAGATTATTTTTGACGTTCGATACGCCGTCAAAAGACACACGTAATATACTTTACCCACGGGTATATATTTTTCAATCGTTACGTCAATACTGGGTATAAATTAAATATTGTCGGGACCAGCGATCTATTTATATGTGCGCGCACTCTATTTCGTAAAATTTAAGATTTGCAAAGGACACGTCTTCTGACTTCATTTCTGATTGTCAATTTTCATTTTAAATATTACACTACAAAATTCAATTAAAAGATGCGTATAAAAATTGTTTTAATATGTAATACAGTTTACATTCGGTTGAAATTCAGTTACTTACCTGCGATCTTGTAAGATATAAACCTAAAGACTGAACAAGTGATTCTAAATCCTTTTCGAATATATATCCGCAGGTGGATTGATCGAAAAACGAAAAACTCAATAATAAAAATTTATCTTTCGTGTACATTTTAAGAGGTTTCTTTTTCTTTTCGTCCTTTTCTTTGTTCGTCTTATCTGCATCTTCTTTTTCAGCTGCAGGTTCTTTATGCTCTGTTTCACCATCTTTCTCGCCATCTTTGGCTAATTCGCCTTCTTCGGATTCTGGTTTATTATCGGTGTTTTTATCTTCATCAATAGTAATGTACGTATCTTCTTTATCGTCACCTTCAGCACCATCGTCCGGTTTCACTTCTTCTGTTTTCAATTTTTTAGCCTCCTAATTTAAAAAGGGAAACTCGTATATATTATATATATATATTTATATTAATTAAAAACTATATAATTATAATATGCTATACATTTTTTTGTGATAGGAAAAATACATTGAAAAAAAAATCATGTCGAGAAACATTTCTCGATATTGAAAAAAGACGCATGTCTCAATAAACAACTGTTTTGATCGCGTGTCCCCCCGGTATATTATTCCGTTACGCAAATCATCGTGTAAAATTTGATTGCACTACATGTCGCACAGCGGACCCCACAATAGATATTCCGCATGAACGACTTAGGATTAGGGTTATCTCTTGAAGAGCGTGAATATCACACAAAATTTAGATCGGTATGCCATCGTAAAATGTCTCGGTGGACATTTAAACGATATGGGCCTTTTAAAATAACGATTTTCATTTTAATACTTAATACACAGCTTGTTTCATTTCAATATCAACTTAACCCGTCCTTATTGGAAAATGTCTTTCAAGCACCCATATTTATTTAGGTCGCGTTCCTGTAACAGTTTTTTTTTTTTTAAAGACAAAAAACTGAATTCGATTGATATCGTATGTGCGTGGAACACATGCATGTAAATGTTTTCTAGTGGAAAAATGAATCAACATAGCCATAAACGTGTTTTAAATAAAAATTTCAACTCTTATGGTTGAATTTATTAACGTTTCTCCTTTTAGTAGTGATGATAAATTCGAAAAATATCGAGAACACGATCGTGTTTTCACGCACTGATATTTTGACAATAATTTAAGATAATATACCTCGTTTCCATTTTTAGCACTTTTCTTCTCGGCTTTGTCCTTTTTCTCATCATCTTTTTTTTCCTGAAAAAATAGATTAATTTTTATACTTCCGTTATGTAACGAAGACAATTTGAATTTAATATTATGCGTTGTGAAAACTGTAATTAAATATTAAATACGTGCGTACAATTTTAAAAACAGCGAATTGCACATTGTGTTATGAACTGTAATTTGTTCTCCACTATTTTTTTGTATATACTTTATCAGTCCCCTCTATACACATCAGCAATTTCATGTATATAAATATACATACATACACATATCACACATACAACAAATGGATTCATACGATGTTATACATGCAGAGGGTGTCGCTGTTTTCTCTGTAATAATTAAAAGTTACATGATTGTGAAAAAAAAGTTAACGGAGGATTAAATTGTGTAATTTAATTACAGGTAGTTGGTTCGTTCAGAAGAATAATTTACAAAATGTCCCTGAAAAATTATATTATTTTATACGACTTCGATAATTCAAGTTAAATGTATACTACGTTTATATGAATTTGTTTTCAGAGACACCGAAATACTGTAATCTTACAAATAATCAACTGAAAATAACGTTAATTTGAATATTTAGGTGAGCAATGTCGGCTATTTAAAGATCGCTATTACCACACACAGCTTCAAAACTTTTATTAATCATTGAAGATATTCGTTATACAAAAATAAAATATTTACGTAACACTATCGACTAAATTTATCCACTATCAATCGCTAGTTCGTACAGATAATAAACATCCAAGCAGTAACACCCATTACATATTGTTCAGAAGTATGACAGAATTCTTTTGCGAAGGATATTAAATGATGATTATAATTTTTACTTTATATCCTTAAATATATTTCGACGGATTGTAACGCATAATAGATAGACTTAATAGTTAATCAAACAACTTCATTGATAATCACAAGTTATTAGATGAAAAATTTAAACAACGTACTATCAAGTAATATACGTCTTAATGTATATATTTGTATTTAAAAAAAAAAAAAAACAAAATAAAAGCTGACAAAAAATATCAATTAATTTTTTCATCTTCGTGTACTATGCAAGTATTCACTTAAAACTGTGCACATACACGTAAACTTGACGCACAAATGCGCACACCTATAAAACCGACAGTATTTAAACTATCTAACCTTCATTCCAATCACTCAATTATATCATTTCTTCAACGTAACTCGTTAAAAAAATAAAATAAAATAAATTACAAAAAAACTTTTTATCCGTAAGATCAAAACTTGCAACCCATGTGCAATTACATATTAGGTAAGACGTAAGGAAATATTTTTTACGTTCAAAATTATTTTTAAACCATGACTACTTTTTTTCGGTTTTATGATGTTTCGAAAACACGTGCAGATGAAAACTGCAACTGTTTTCGAAACGTTCAAAAACGACGAAGGAATGAACATAGTCTACGCAGAATAACATTTTGAACGTACCAAACACATGAAAGGTTTAAACTGCATTTAAGAAATATTTTACTAAGTTAAAAGAGATGAAAAACTAATTTCTCAACAAATTAAAAAATAACAAATAAAAGCGATTATTTTAGCACATTTATTGTTACCTTTTCTTCCTTTGGTTTTTCAGGAGCACGATAGAGCGCTTTGAAAATGTGATAACCGAAATCACGAGTCAACATGTCGTTAAATAATTCGGCGAATAAACGAACTTCGAAAACATCCTCCTAGAAATAAAAATTAACTTATACTTTGAAATAACTTTGATAATAATGAATAAATAGTTATCCTTGATAATTTTTAAAATTTAAAGTATTAATTCATTTATCAACTTCATTTACATACAGAAAGATAAGTATTTTTTTAAAGAAATTAATTTTTTTTAGATATATCGACACGTCGTTGAATTTCGAATATGTGAAATTAAAGATCATTGTGAGTACTTTCTTTCTTTCACATACAACACAACCGGATATGGTAAATATATTCCCTATTTTTTGAATATCAATCATCATGAATTTTTTAGCATTAAAAAAATTCAGAACATCGAATATATATATACACGCACATACTGAACGTGTTACGTAATATAATTCTATGTATAAAAAAACAAACCTTTACAAAATCTGAATGATAGACCAATAAAGAATGAAGAGAAACAAGGTTACATTCGAATTTTCCTCCTTTCGCAGTTTTAGAAGGATGGACGATTATATGAGGTGTAGAAGGTAACGTGTAACGTTTTGTCCAGGAAGCGCGTTCGTTTTCGGACATAGCCTGCTGCGATTCATTCTGTAATACATAGATAATTTAACGATCCGCTTTGATAGTAAATAAATCTAAATGTCCTCTATACGATATATATATAATTTTGAATGATCTATTTTCATAATAAGAGACATTTAGTTGACACAAAATGTTTCAATTCTATTATATATATATATATATCATCATGGTCGTATTGTTCGTTACCGAACGTCGTGACTAACTATTTTATACGTTTATTTCTACGTACAAAATAAGCTAGTATTCAAGGCGCAGTGCAGATATGCGCGCATATGATGTATACGGAGGGGTTGTCACTGTCTTCTCCGTGATAATTAAGATTTAATGACGATATATATATTTTTTTTAATTATTTCATATACCGAAATGTGTAATTTTATGTAAAAAGATAATAATGTGTAACTGAAAGGATTGTTTATACAAAAATCATACAAAGGACTATTGTTTATGAAAATAAAACTTACCGCATTTTCTTCCTCATCTTCTACTGCATCTTTATCCTTTTCGTCTTCTTTAACGTCATCTTCACCTCCAGCTTGTTCTTCAGCAGATACTTCTTTCTTTTCAGTTTTCCCATCATCATCATCTTGTTGTTCCTCTTCTTCAGTTTTTAAAGCTTTCGATAATCTTGCAGTAAGTTGAGATTTTAATCCTTTAGGCGACAGATTTCTAGATTCCAATTCTTGACGAAGTTCATTAACCTAGCAATATTTATTTTTTATTTATAATACAAAAAGTGAGCTTCTTCGTAATACGTTTTAAACGCGTCGAAAAAACTATACTGAATGATTTGTAAGCATTTTCAGTTATCAATTTACAATAAAATATTAATATACAAACAAATTTTGAAACCCGTTTGGACCTACGGTATACAGTTATGGAAATCCATAAACAAAGCAATACAAATATTATACAGCGTTTTCGAAATAAAATTTTATGTGAACGCGCCGTATTACGTTAAAAATGTTCATATCCATAAAGTTCTACAGATCGAGCACTTCGATGAAATAATTAAAAAGTTTGCAATATGTCAACAAATAAGACTTAAAAATCATGTAAATACTGAAGCTCTAAATACGGCGGATTTGGAACGTAGACTCAAGAAAACAAAACCGCACGAACTAGACAACGTCAATGAACGTATTATAAAGATAAGATAAAAATTGATGAAAAAGTAATTAAAACGAGCCTCTTTGAGAAGACATAAAAATATATGCGATCTTCGAGAATGAAGAGGATTGAAATAAAGAATTATACGATATTCGTCAACTGCTTTAAGCTAACCACAGCTGGAAAAAGTATTCAAACCGACGTGATAAACAAAAGGTTAACCAAAAATAACTAAAAAAAAAAAAAAATGGAATATATTATATATTTGCTAATGAAGTAGACGTACACAAAAGACTTAATAAAAAATGAAATTGTCGTTCCGAAAATATTATTACATCATAATTTTGTTTAAATTTTTAAAACATAACACATTATACT
This sequence comes from Coronaproctus castanopsis, assembly GCA_032883995.1. NCBI lineage: Eukaryota > Metazoa > Arthropoda > Insecta > Hemiptera > Monophlebidae > Coronaproctus > Coronaproctus castanopsis. The sequence goes on along the minus strand of CM065052.1, from coordinate 17,494,966 downwards.
AATTGCAAGAAAATGTTACAAAAAAACCTGCATATTGCAAAAAAAGAAAAGAAAAAGAAGGCAAAGGTATAAGATAAATAAAATGACGTTGTGTTAAATCAAGGTTATTATAAGAAAGGTTGTCTCAATCAACGGTGTTTGTATGTAGTACGAAATGAGAGTAAAAATCTTGTTTTGCGACGTCACTGTGTAACCCAAACGGATTCGGACTATTCACGCGGCCAGTCATCAGTGTGTTTATACAGTTTGTTGTGCCCTTTGAATTGCTTCTCGTATGTTATTATCATTATTTGTAAATTTTTTACAATAGTTCAGATTCTGGTTATGTTTTAATTTTTATTTCTTTATATGTACACAATTATTATATTGATAGTTTCCAATTAAAAGTAAAAGAATAGTATCACCTCTTAGCTAGGATTAACATACAACAATCATCATGCCAGAGGGACACGTTGTACGGTTGCTACTTGTAATAATACCGCGATGAAAACTAATGGAATAATATATCGCTCGTTTCCTAAAAATCCTGAACTTAAAAAGCGATGGGTTAATTTATGCAAACGAAGTGCCAATTGGAATCCAAATTCGTGCCATATTTGTTCGATTCATTTTTCAAAAACCGACTACGAACACGATTTAAAATCCGAACTTTTAAATCTACCAACTAAAAAAAATATTAAAGAAAGACGCATTTCCGTCATTAAAATTACCAAAAAATATATCAAAATCAGCACTACCGAAATTAAATAGTAATAGAAAGCAGAGATTGGTAAAAATGGAACAACACTTTATAATTAACGATATTTTAATTGATGATGACAAAACATTAATTCCCCAGGTATCTGTAGAAATAGATAATACACAAGAAGAAACTGCTAGTTTACATAAACAAATTTATGAACTGAAAAACATGTGTACTTTGTATAAGAGAAAATTGTTAAAACAAACTCGGGCAATTAATAAATTAACACGTAATTTATACATGACAGAAAAGGGCAAAAACTCCATTCACAAAAATCGAAAATTTCTAACAAGAAATCAGCTGAATTTATTTTGTAAGAAAAATAAACGAGTAAATTGGAGTACAGAAGAAATTTCTACTGCTTTTACGATTTTATATATTAGCAAAAAATGCTACATATACATACGAGAGAGCTTGAATTTTCCTTTATCGGGAATTTCATCACTGCAGCGATGGGCGTCTATATCAGATCTGGTATAATGACTGATGTCACCAACATGATGAAAATTGGAGGTAATAAAATCGAGGAAAGAGATCGTTTGACAGTATTACTATTTGATGAAGTGAAGGTTAATGAATGTTATGAATACGACAAACTAAAATAGTTGGTCTCCATTCACAAATGCAAGTTATGATGGCAAGGTAATTGTTTGGTAAATGGAAATAACTCGTACATGAAAATTCGATAAACGCATGACACCAGAAATATTGAACACGGTACTAAGTAAATTAAACACGCTGCAGGATATAGAGTAATAGCTTGCGTCTCAGACTGCGGCGGAGATAATCTATCACTATGGAAAAGTTTAGGAATATCGATTGAGAAAACATATTATATTCATCCAGTTTGTGGAGAAAATATATACTTTTTTGTCGATGGCCCACATTTACTTAAATTATTAAGAAATTAGTTTTTGGACTCTAGTTTTTTATTAGAGTGCGGTACAATCATAAATAAAGAACCCGCGTGTTAACTTATTTCATTGACGAAAACCGAGATAAATATTTGCCATAAAATAAACAATCTGCATGTAACTTGCCAGAATGTTCAACGACAAAATGTTAGACTTGCAACAGAACTGTTTTCACACACTGTAGCTACTGCGTTAAAAAAGTTCAAACCAGAAAACAAAATGAATAATGTTCAAAAGACAGGTGAGTTTATATAAATAATTAACAATTGGTTTGATGTTATAAATTCCTATTTTTCAAACATACCACATATAACTGGTTATGGTTTAGCTTGAGATGAAATGTATAATACAGTAGTGACGATGAAGTGTATAAATAAAGGCACTTTACAAGTGTTTCAAAAAGGAATTGCCATATCGATTAAATCGTTTCAAAATTTACTGATGGAATTAGCAGAAAAATATGACGGAAGATATTTATTAACTCGTCGTCTGTATCAGGACGCGTTGGAAAACTTTTCCTCGTAAGTAAGAACAAAGGGGGGATTAAATGACCATCTCCTATGAACGCGTTGTTCAGAATTCGTTTGATAATGCTAGGTAAAAATCCTGGAATAGTACAAAGCAACACTAATACAGCTAGTGATATTGATGAATCGTTTGTAGTACAACAGGTCTTTAAAAAATTGGAATTGTTAATGATGCAAAAAATGAAGAACATAATAATGAAATTTTCATGGATTTTTCGCCAACTGATGGAGCCAATTAAAATATTAAAACCGATCTTCATGAAGAAGGATCAAATTACCTCTTTGGATGAGTGTCTAAAAAGTTACGAGAAGAATTTCCCGAATTGGAACGATTATGTCAAGCCACCTTCTGTTTCGAAAATTCAAATGCGGAGGTTTATATGAACCATCTAATTAGATAAAATGGGGAAAATTATTAGAAGGTAAATTTTTAAATTACCACGGCATTTATAGTGTACAAACGGAAGAGGGTGTAATAAATAGCCTCGTTAATAAACTGTCAAACGAAATTATTCCAGAAATTATACACGCCTGTACAAAGTAGAGGACTTTTATTACAAAACGATATTAAAAGATACATTTGAACAGAAAACTGGAGAAAAAGAGGAAAAAACTTAATTAAGGTAAGTGGAAATTAGATATATTTTTTACTTATATGTTATTTAATACAATTAAAATCACAGTAGCATGTCAATGAACTAAATTTATTAAAAAATTATAAAAAAAAAAACACCAACAAGAAAGAAAAATAACTATTATACTAATGAGTGCGTGCGCGAAGTAATACCGTGTACAGCGGATAGTTTGGTTCGGGTCACACAGTTAGGTCACCAGAGAAACTAGTTTTTGTCCTTGATTGAAACTACCTTTTATACATACAACTTGGTGTTAAATAATTTAATATATATATATATATATATATATACACACACACACACGATAAGATCAATTCGGCGTAGCTCTTTCAGTTAGTTCATATGAGACAGCACGTAATCACCTTGTAGGCTTGATTTAGAACTATGTCAACACTTTTTGTTAAGTGTAGCACCTGACACCGCTCGAAACAGCATTAGTTATAACGCTAGCTAGAAAACAATCCGACGAAAGATCCATTTCAGGATCATTTACGACAGTCATTTTCATAAAATCAAAAAATTTTTGACACAGAACTTGAGAAGATAATAACAGGAAACCTTTAATAGCCATATCACTTAGGGATATAATGAAGTAGACATAAACGATAAAGGGTCGAGAAATAGGCAAAGCAAATATGTTTTCGTTAATACAACTACTAATAGATAATACTTGTGAACGGAGATAGAAAATTAAAAACATAAAATATTTTTATTAGTTTACTTACGTACACAGTTCTCAGAGAAAATGTTTTAAAAGTATATACCACTTTCACCGATGATATATTTAAAAACGATTTACCGATGTTTTAAGCGAAAAAATTAAAATATATTGTACAGACGATAGATAGAAGTACCGATATATACCTTCATAATTTTCGGATCCAATTTAGAATAATGTGTAGGTTCACATTTGTCGATTACTATTAAATCGCTTTCCTGAAACCGCAAATTATCGTTTTGTAATTACAGAAAATTAATTTGAAATTATAATTATACTACGAATAATAATAAAAAAAAAACCTGCTCGATAGTGTGAAATGCAACAGGGCTAATGTAATCATAATCTATTAATTACTTACAACAATAAATATGTAAACTCGATTTAAACTATAAAATATTTTAACTTTTATTTTTATTCATTTTTTAAAGCTAATAAATGTTTATTTTTTTAAAATTTGGATTATATTATTCTTTATTTGTGAAATAAGCGTATGTAACGAAATAATCTATTTCATAATAATTATTATTTACATCAAGTGACTAGTTTGTTAGATAAAATCATCAGTTTGATTTTTAATCATGGTTACTTTTTATTTAAATAACTACGTGGACAAAAAAGGTTTAAAAAAACCCAAAAACAATCGAATGTGTACTTATAATAGCGAATATCTGTCAATTATGAAAATTAGTGCAACGTATTAATAAAATGTATACGTTTCAATTGACTGAAAATCTTGATGTAACCATGATTATTTGGAGAAGTATGCACTTTTTTATATTTTATATGATAACGCTCGAAATTTTATATAAATTTATGAACTAAATTAAATAAAATGCTCGCATCTTTAGTTGAATGCAGAATTTTTCGAATATAAATTAAGCAAAATAATTCATTATATCAGTTTTAAAATTATTCATTCGAATTAAAAATAAAAAAAAAATGGCTCGCCGACTGCTACGTTACGTCCGCGAAATTATAAGACATTCCATGCCTTAGTTTCGCGTACACCGTCGGCATGGAGACACAAACGACACTCCTTCGCGACCTTGGCCTGCGTCTTGCGAGGTTTACGATTGCGCGGAGTGTGTGTAGGTTCCTGAATCGGCTCGACTTCAACGAATTGCTATCGCGTACAGTCGTTGTTACCGTGCGCTGGTTCTTACGTTCCCGATATTCTCTATAACGCTCCGCATTCGATTTCGTCGACGTGAGTGCAGCTGTGGACACCTTTTTGCGCTGTCTGTATTCTCGCATACGCTCCGCACTCGATTTGATTTCGCCGACGGTCGAAGCATTCGTTGAAGAAACTGTTGATACTTTTCATCCTCAGTCGCGCGCGATGAGATTGGTGTATCTATGCAAAACTGACGAGACAGGAGAAACCATCGCGAACGTAAACAATACGGACAACGAAAGTAAACGACAGAGAATATTCGTGTTCGCGAACAATCGGTAATTTACGTACGACAGTAAACGACACCAGTTTGTAATGAACGCGATAACAAACGAAACTAATAAGGAAAAACTATAATGAAAATTAAAGGATTTCCATTAAATTACGAAAATTCAGAAATATTAAATAAAAAAGTAATGGAAAGTATTGTTGGTAAAAAAAAAAAAGTGAATAAAAGTTAAATTATAAAATGATTATTTTCTTCGTAACGGTTTTTCGTATCGCTGGGCATGACGAAAATTTCGTAAATTGACAAAAGGGGTGGCTAGAGTGAAAGACGTGAAATGTCAAACTTAAATATGTATTTTAAGCGGAATGAATGTGCCTGTTGCACGGAAAAATTGATCAATTTTAAATATCGACCAAAGATATATAATAATGTACGAGCATCTATAATTTCACATAAAATTATAATTTTAATTAACCTTCACTATAAGCGGGATATACTTCGCATGATGCATATACTTATAATTATACAGTTCGTCTAGAAACGCAGATAATTATTCGACTTCCACTTTGGTTTCTAGCATTCGAAATTTAATTATTGGTGATTATTTTATATATTTACGAATCCGCTAAAGTCATAAATGTTTACACAACATTTTGAAGCATTTATAATTTAACATTTTTCAGGTAATAGTTTTTAGAAATTCGTAAGAAAGAAACAGTTCCTATCTTTAATCTCCTAGTGTAGCACTTTTATTTTGTTTTTTGTTCATCGATTATTTACACAGCGTGTCATATCATACACGTTACATGTAAAAAGAAAGACAGATATCCTATAATAAAAAAAGGATCCACAGTTTAATCGATACGTTTAAATCGGTAAGTTATATTAGCACATACACATATTGTATTCGTCTCGTGCATGTACCGAGTAAGTTAAAATTTGTGATAGTACATTAGGAAAAATTAATTTTAACAGATTATTACTAAAACGTGCACACGACGTTCTGAATTTTTTAAGCCAATATTTGTTAATAATATTAATTGTGACTGTAATTCTAAAAACAATACACAGAACTTTATTCGAACAAATATGCACACAAAATTATTATTTACGAGTACGTTAAACTATATTTTAAAATTTTATAACGAAATAAATTTGTTACTGTAAATATTCTTTAAAAAAAAATCGCAAATTGTACTTTTTTTTAGTATTATAAAAAACCGTCCACTTTTTAATCGTTAAAAATGTGTAATACTTATATTTTTTAAACTTGATTTAACGTCGCTGCAACGATTTTAAATCTCTTTTGGTATTTGTAGAATTTTTATGTTCCAAAATAATATCGGGTTCTCATTGGTGCAAAAATAAGTCAACATTACTGTTGCGTAAAAATTAAGAGAAAAAAAAATAAGATACGGATTCTTAATTAAATTCAATAAAAAGTTTGTTGCCCCACACTACCGCGGTAAATATTATTAAGATGTTTTTTAAATTGAAGTTTAAACGGTAATTTCGGTTCCACTAAGTGGACTCTAATGTTATTAAATAAAATTACGTAATATATAATATATAAATGTATATCAGAAGAATATTAATGTAATAATGAATGCCTTGTCATCAGTTTCTAATTCATCTTTCTGGGAGGTTTGATTTTGATTCTGAATAGAAGCAGCCTGTTTCGCGTCTTCAGAAGTTGTTTCCTTTACATCCTGTGCCGGATTGGTTTTAACTTCTAGTAGTTTCCCGTAGTCGGAAACTAAATTATCCCATTCTAACTGTGTCGGGGCACAGGTCCAAACCTCTGGCAGAAAGTAGACGACAGTTTCAATGCGAGCTGGTATTACCTTTCCTTTGTAAACACTCTCGCTACGATGATAATTAATCTCCACGAACCGGTACCTGAAAACCGGCCATTTACGCTTCGTATATTATGCACAAATTAAATACAACACATGTGTGAATTTTTTTTTTCAATATTCGATACTACGAGTAGATTTACGCGTCGATTGCTAAATCTTGTACACGTGCTTCTCAAAACCGTCATTATTAAAATGTGTCCCAGTAGCTTCTGGACTCGAATTTAACGCAATGAACTGTTTTCATCAAACGTTCATATCATTTTTCCATTTCTAATTACAAATTTCTACTACATCCGCTCGTATTAAATTCATTTTTTTCATACTAGTACGGCCGGAAGATAACTTTCATTTGAAGCCGAAACGAAAAAAAAATTGTACTACTATCACTATTTTTAATAATTACGAATTTGTTGTAAATGAAAATAATATACATCACACATACCAAACATAAACATAAAATAAAGGCCAATTACGTTACGAAGTGTAATCCTATTTCAATGCAAGGTGCCGGTTATATACATTTTTGTAAGATAAAAATTTATAATATATTTTCTACACAGAAAAAGGAAACAGTTTTAATATCAATTTCTTATTTTCACATTACACACGAGCAATTCATTTTCATAAATATGACGATCTTAAGTTTTTTTTTTTGTTTTAAATGTACTAACAGCGTCGAAACTAACAAAACGAAGCTTTTCGGCAATTATACCATCTTCAGGTATAATGGTAAAAATATAAAGTAATTTGAATTAATTCCTATCAGAGATGTTTACAATGATGGTGGGTGTGATCAACAATACACTGATCGAATCAGGTTACTCCGTAATCAACAATGCAAAAGTGCATATAATTTTAATGAAATTGGCGGTGAAAAATATGTGTAATTGAAAAATAACATAATTAATCATTAGACATTTAGAATTATGGACTTACTCGATTATGAGTAATTATACTTTTAGGATTTGTTTAAATAAAGTTAGTGGTTTTGAAGTAATATCATATTTAAAATATATTTTCACTTTAAATTGCGGCGTTTATTAAAAGTTAAGTGATAAATAACAAACATCGACATTTATATATAAAAAATTGAGCGATAAATAAGAAACTCGTGGTATCTGCTTATAGAGGAAAATGATCACATCTTATGATCATAATGAGAGAACGTTAAACTGATATAAACTGAAGAATACTTGAAAATAGTATAAAACGCTGAATTCAAACAAAATGAATTTAAAGTTAAATGCATAATTTATAATTTTATTTTACGAATAAAGAAGAGGGTGTTGGTGGAAACACGTAACTAACGCATTGATTACAAATACGGTTGAAGTAAAAAATCATTCTCCTTGGACGCATTTTTTTTTTTTTTTTTTTTTTTTGTTTAAGATTAGTACAAATAAACTTCCATTAAAATATTCGTAACACATTTCCACATTTTAAGATTACTATTATAATTCGCCATGAAAACAAAATATGATTCTTCCACATAGTAATTCCGAATAATATACATTTATTAAGAATTTGAATTTTACTCAGCTTGGTTATTACGAAAAGTCAGTTTAATGATATGTTTAAAAATATAAAATGCAAAGCACCGGTATTTTTGAAATAGGAACACACACATAAATCCACAAAAGGAATATTAAAATATTACGGATAAGTTTAAAATAAACTTTCACCACATAATTAGATATTGTACTCACCACTGACTACAAGAAGATAAATCAACACCTGTTAATGCTTTACATGTTCGTATAGCCGTTTTTATCAATACCGTAGGATCCTTATCAGGATTTGATCCATCTAATGAAGGACTCCAAGGTCCTCCTATTGAGGCTGGCTCATTTTTACGACTACGAACCAAAAAATTTATTAATCGATTAATGTGAACAGTTCGTTCCGAGTTTTTCTCTTCGTCCTCTGTTAAAGTGATACACTTCTTGTATATTTCCTCCAAAGTTGGAAAACTTACTAACATCACCTGTTGAAAATATATATTTATTTACCACGCTAAAACAAAATATAAAATGTTATATACCAAAACTGCGATTACAATTTTAATAACCAAACCTTTTTTTTTTTCATGTAGCTTCGTTTTCTTCACAAAAAATATTTATTTCACAGGATAACAGACCCACTTTAAAAACGTGAATTATATATTATTACATAACCAACTATAGTTACACCGAGTTTATTTCTCAATTTTCGTAGGTTTTAATGAAATTATAAAGGTTGAATAAATTTTTATTTAATATTTTTATACAATTTTAACGAGCTTTTACAACATGTTTCAGTCATTATGGTTTTCTACAACGTTACGTTAATGTTATAGTTTCCGATCGACTAATTATTTTTATATTTATTGAAATTTATTTCAGCAATCACGACTTACACCGAAAGAATTTGTCCTTATATCGGTATTAGTGGTTTTAAATTAGGAATAAATAAAAGATATCTTTAAGGGACTTTTAACCTACTAATTCTGCTATTCTAACACAGAATAAGCTAGATATATATATTTTTTAAACTATTAAATCAAGTTGTTGTAGCGGAGTTTTTACATTCTATATAATTTAATGTATTAAATTATTTTAAAATTCAAATTTGTCCCATATAATTCAATTTATCATCAACAGTTTTCAAGCCATCTTCCAAAGCATTAACATGCTTATATCCTAACAACTTACAAGAAATTATCTTCATTGTTTAACACTAAATTACTAAGATTTAAATATAACAAACTTCGTTTAATTAGATGTGAAACAAGGCACTAATTACGATTTTTAAAGTTCAAACAATTAACGTGGGCATCTAGTAGTATTGATCTAAACGACACAGAACAACATTAATTTATCATCTAATTCGGTTTGCTAGATCTAGAAATATAGGTTACTTCGTAATCAATGATAATTGATAATAATGTTTAATGTAATAAAAAACATATTCGAATACAAATAAAAGAAATTAAACTTAATTGTTTGTGTGCAGAATCCACCTACTAATCGCGCTAAAATATGAACAGGACATGAAATTAATTGTGTTTATATAATACATTGTTTCGTTTTGTGCAGTTAAAATATACTTGATGTTTGATATGCGCATCATTAACTTCAAATTCATTACACATTTTCTTTTAATAATTATTTATTTAAATGAAACTGTAAAACAATACAATTTATAACTACTAACATTTAACTCATGCTACTTTATTATTTTACCTGCGCAGTGTATAAATAATCTGCATCCGGAGGATCGCATATAGCTTTATTCTCCCTTACAGAATCACACTCTTTATGCATTACATGGAACGAGCACGGTTTATCTAGGGTAAACGGATGTTCAGGTTGAAACATATCTGTCCATGATGCTGAAGCGATAAAGAAATCCGATGGTATATATAAATTGAATCGTTTTTTTAACGATACAGCATCGTACTCGTACCTGTATTTAAGAACCATAAATTAATTAATATCGCAGCACTTATTTATCGTACGATAAATGACGCAGATAAAAACAGCATTAATTTATATATTTATTGAAAATGTCGCTTTGATTCATCGTGGTTAATAAATTATTTTTCAAAACTCAATGCTCGGTGGGAAATGAGAATATATTTACGCGTATAAATTATGTAATACGTGTAATTTTCAAGTTCTACATTGTTTGATTTAAATTATATTTATTATTGATTAAAAAATACATTTTTATTTACATACGATAAACGTACATTGTTAATAAATCTGTAGGTACTTTGACAACATAGCGTAATGGTGCTCGTGAACGGACCGGTGATCGCCGTTGTCTTCGTGGTGATATTTGCCTGTCGTGATCTTTATCCTTTGGTTTCTCTCTTTCCTTCAATAAACGTTCACGCTCGCGATCCCTTTCCTTTTTCTCTGGATACTCTCTATACATTAAATAATAAAAAAAAGAAACAAATGAATAAATCCTTTGCATAATATATAAATTATTCTCAACTAAAACTTATCTGATAGTAAATCATTATGTAATCAATAACATTTAATGATTACTTTTTCGTTGCATACGTTTTTTTAAATAATTTAAATAACTATTCATGTTTCAGATTTTCAATAAAGTAATATATACATGAAGAATTTAAACTGACGTGTGTTACCTTTAAACGATGTATATTGGAGGTCGACTAATACATTTATTTCATACTTCAATTCTTAAAATAAACAATCTTGGTCTAATTTGCCAAATGTGAAATGTAGTGATTTTTAAAAAATAAACAAGAAATGAGTTAAAATCATTAATACTAAATTCCATCCAAAAATGCATAAATTAGCCAATTCATAAGAAGTTTTATCAATAGAACAAAAACAATTTTAACAGATATATATAACCCTTAATATCGTTTGATGAAATATGTAAAAATCATCCATTAAAAATATGAAATAAATAAAAAGAATTATTTACGTTCAATAAATTGTGTAGGTCATACGCATAAAATAATAAAAATATTTAACAAAATATAGCATAGATTTAAGAAGTATGTAAATTAAATTGTAAACAACGTGAAAAAGGATACATATGAGAAACAGGTAAACAATTCACAAGAAACGTTTAAATTCATACGAAAACAATTAATTACTTGGAAAATATTGTAAAGAATTAAAACACAATAATATCAACCAAAATTATTCGATTTTAAATATAGAAAACATGAAAAAATGTAAACAATAAAAGAAATAGATAAAAATTATTTATTAAATTCAATGATAAATTTTGATGAATTAATTCTAAAGAAAGTACATTAATTTTTATATTAGAAGATCGTATTTCTTTTTATTATGTGTGCTATTTAACACATTAACTATCCGATTATTTTATAAATTTTGATATCTAAATAAGTATTTCTACAGTTAATATTTCGGATAAGTAGATTGTACCACATTCATTACCAGATTATTTTTCATTTTAATTTTTATAAACTGTATATCTAAACTAAAATTTTATCACTTTACATTTATTATATGTTCGCTTGATAATGGCTTAATAGCCGGAAAACTTTGTAATTTTAATAAAACGTTTAGTAATTTTGTCTCATTTCTTGTTTTTTAATCTTTGCCTAAATTCAGAAATTGTAATAACTATTTTATGTAAATATACCAAAAAGAGTTTTTTTTTTTCCATTTCGTTCGGTCCTTGATCAACATTACAATAAACATTGAACGAAGCGAATAATTGATAAGGAAATCCTCGTCTATATGCTTCTCATTATGAATAAATATAATAATATTACATTGTGTTATATGGTTTGTTCCGTGCATCAATAAATAGAAGTATGCAATAAGTGTGTCATCATTTATTTTTCGAAAATTTTGGGTATCTTGTGTAAGGACAATTTTTCAACAACCAGTACGTTTTAAACTAAAAATAATCGGATTTAATTAAATCCATTATTTGAAAACTGTTTACAAAAACAGATAAAATAATATGTATTCACTATATGATGAATAAACTTCTTTTTAACTGTTTATAATGAATGAGGTCTTCCACGTCCTCGTTTCCTTTGGATTTTGCCCTCGAAAACATAAATACCCTTTTTCGTTTCCCCCCAATTTCATGATTTCTTAATAATCACAATAACTTACATAAAATTTATCAACTAAGTAACACGTACTTCAAATATGGTATGTATGATGAATAAATTCAATGAAACTCTTTTAATGCGCTATTGAAAACTATTTCAAATTAAAATATGTCACTACAAGGAAATAATTGTAAATAATACACAACTACAATAACTCATAAACGACTGAATAGTCCATCGGAATTTAATAATCGACTTAAAAATGCATTCGAACTTCATTATTGAAACAATATAAAACAGTTAAAATTATTTATTTAAATTGCTAGATCAATTATAAGCAAATTTAACACATTATTTCTCATTTACTTTCATTAAAAACAAATTAACTTGGATAAATTTGAAAATTAAACTAGATTACCTAAATTTATTTAAATACAAATAACAAGGAGTTTCAATTTAGGCCAAAATTTCAAACATAAATGTTAACTGTTGTATGATACGGTTAGTTTTTGAAAAATATTCATAAACTGAACAAAATAACACACAAGATATATACGTTAGATACTAGAGTAAGTTTCAAAACATATTGATGTTTCGGTCAGACTTGAGTAAATACGAGACAAGCCGAATTCAACAGATTCTAATAAGTAATCGATTACAAAAGAAATATTAAATAATGATAATTTACCTAGGCCGTTCAACTCTACGACGTTTACGTAGTGCATCATCGCTTCCTATACCAGTTCTTATCGGAGTGCGTTCTCGTTTATGAGGTCTATCGAACTCTATGCAAATTATATATACATTTCATATTTTTAAAAGTACTGATTTCAAATAGCGCGCTTCTCTACACCAGTAATATAAATACTAAAAAAAAACACAAAAATTTCTAAAAAATGTACGATATTTATTAAAACGTGAAATTAATGCGAAATAATTTTTATGCGTCTTTACATAATTTCATATACAGCTCAACAAACGAACCGTCTGAAGGAGTATAGGTTTAGGAATAGAACGGGACATGTGATCAGGTAGGAATTTTAATAGATCAGTAGATGCGAGTTAATTCCACAAAACTAGATTAATGTTCAAAATATTTTATGTGAATTTCAAGTTAAAAACAAAACCCACAGAAATTGGCCGATGACTTAAAATTTAGTTATAACAACGGTACTAATTAACTTCACATTTCATATCTTACAGGTTTTATGCTAAACAATTAATAAATAAAATTCAGGTCTTAAGGGTTTCAAAAGTAATTCATCATCATAAATAAATATTGATTTAATTACATGAATACAAATCAAATAATTTTAGTTATTTTTCACTAAAACCCAAATCAGGAAATACATGGATCAGTTTATACCAATCAATATGCATCAAAAATAAATTCAAACTTTCAATAAGAATTATTAGATTTATCTGATGAGAGTCGAATGTTTACTGTAATTATTCAAAACATATCTTCCAAGATATATTTTAAAATAAAAAACAATAATTTATAAATTTCAAGAAAATAAAATGTATTTTAAAAACTATTTATAAAATACTTACTTGGATAAGGTTTACTACGTTCTTCAATAACTTCGACGTGAGTTGATGTCCATTTATATGGATTGTTCGGATTAAAAACAGCATCCACCATAACTCGATCACCTAGCTTCGGATACGCTTTTTCACAAGCACTAATAAACAAAATTTATTTTCGATAAAACATTTTTTACGAAATTTTATTATATTGAATCTAGTCATAAAAAACGTTACTTTATAAATATTTGACGAAACAAATAATGTAAATACCTCATATGAAAGTAAACTTCTTTATCAATAAACCCGTGGTTGTCTAAAACTTTTGTAACAACTCCTGTAAATGAACGACTTTTCAGGCTTCCAGACTTACTACTGTGTTGTTCTTGCATGTAATTAAGAGGATAAGTAACTGGAGTACTCTGTTAATCAAACAAATGCAAAAAATATTAATTTCGTTAACGATAAATTCAATATTAATAATAAAATAAATGTACACTGTCGACTTTATTCAACGGAAGCCAAATTCAGTCACTACATTTATGTTTCAATTTATATTTAACTATTTCCACTATCCATAATAAACAGTAATTTTTTCAAAATTGTTTTTTAAAATTTTGAAACATAGCTATACAGATGAATAAACATATAGGCAAGTGATGTATACGAATAAATTCATTCTTTTAAATGTTTATACCACTCGAATTTTTACAAAATAATTCTGTACATTTTTAAAAATGATTTTAAACGTTTGTAAAATTCGTAATCGCACCTTTTCAAATTTAACATTTTTTGTGACATTAAAATATTATGCCGTTTAAATTGAAGGCATTGCGAATGTTATTTTTTTAAAACAGGTTTATTATAATAAAATTGGTGAATTTAATATTAAACAAACAACTACTTACTTGGGAATAGTTGTATACCTGATTCTGACTTTGACCTAAAAATAAATAGTCAACACGTTTAAATATTACGCAGATATAAAACATGTATAAATTTTATATATATATATATATGATCTGTACAATTATAAATGGATTAATTGTGGACAATACAGGGGTTTTAGGTACGAATTAAATGACTCACAAAGCACTCTAAATGGTGTATATAATCCTTAAATAAAAATAAAACAAATCTCGCCGCAATTATGGGGTAAAATATTTCAGTAAACCGTATATTATTAATAGTGACCACGTGTTCTATGCAAAAACATATAATAAAATTGAATGAATAAATAACAATTTAATACAACCGCATACCAAAAGTAATTTTATATTTATAGATAATAAGTACCTCGATGAGATGCCCATGGGGCTTGTTTTCCATATGAACCCATTTAATTATTTATTGTACCTATAACATACATATTTTCAAATAATTATTAATTAAATTTTGGCACGTCCAATGAAAATTCAACACGTTCAATTTTTATACATACACTACTATATACCTGAACAGAACAGTTGGAATAAAATATGTCATCTACCTACAAAATTGCAACAATATACTATATTTGATTAAAATGGACAAATAATTCTACATTATAGAAAAAATAATAAAATTCATGCAATACTAACTAATTAAGACTATGAATGTACATTAATTTTCAACAAAACGAACAAATTACAAATTACCACTTGCCACACCACGCAGTAAAAATGGAAAATTGTTAATTACAGTTAGTTACCGTGCGTAACCACCATTTTGATATAATACTTGACGTTGGCAGAGAATAAGCTGGAAACTATAATAAAATATTAAGATTATTTGGAAAAATGAAAAACGTTTATTAATTTTAAATTTAAGCATGCAAAATATTAATGTAAAATTATTTCAACATCATATTAATTTAAATAATAATTTGGGCTTTTATTTTTCTTATCTATTGACTTTATTTGTGACTTTTCTGAATTCATGTATAATCTGTGGCTCATCGTTTATATCCAAGTGTTTTTTTTAAGCATTTTTGTCGATTAAGGAAATGAACTTGTTTCAGTTATATTTGTGTATTTATTACATTAGTGTAAAACACGTCAATTTAAATTGTTCAAAATTATTCACTATTATTATTGTAGAATAAATGTTGACTACCGAATAATGTATAATTGAAGTATTAATGTTTTGTTTATCATGTAAAAAAAATAAGTAATTATTTCCATCATTGCATACTTTAATCTTTTTAATAATTATGGTGCTATTCTCTTTGGTATATTTTTCATTATTTTACGTGTCGACTGGGTTTTATTTACCGGGTTTAGCACCAGTCAATTATTGCAAAAAAACTGAAACATTTGAAAATTGTAAGGTAAAGTACCATTTAATTGTTTTACTTTTAAATGAATGCCTATTTGCTTTTTAAAATCATTTTAAAAATTAAAAAATTACAAATCAAGATACTAAATATGTGGTTTTTTATAGTCGGATGTTCCGGTTTTCGTTAATAGGTTAAATTCAAGAGAATCTGTTATACCTTACGAATATTATCAGTGAGTATAATTTAGGTTGACTTAGTTTCTATGAAGTAACTTGAGTTTTTATTCGAAAACATTTATTTATATTTATTTTGTTTTAGTTTCGATTTCTGCACAACAAATGATACCTCTTCACCAGTTGAAAATTTGGGCCAAGTTGTATTCGGTGAACGTATTAGACCTTCCCCGTATAAGGTCTAATAATATTATACTTATAATAATAATTTTAGAAAATTGTGTTTTGTTTTCCGAACGATTAACGGAAAATTTCCATTAACTACGGTCATTTATTTTTTTCAAGCTATATTTGATAAGTTAATAAAAAATTATTTTCTTTCCTCATAACTTTACGATTTTCGACCATCTCCCTATGCGTGTATTATTCTTCCGTTTGGTAGCATTATCTGTTTGATAAAGTTCATTTTTATTAAATTTAATTAGGCTTTGTATGTTTGTATCGAATTAAATATTTAAATTGTCATGAAATCAGAATTTTACATTTTTTTATTTATTTATTCAGTTATTCCCTTTTTATTTTTCATTAAATTAAATAATCTAATTTTTGTAGAAATTATACGCATTTTAATTAAGTGGTTTAAAATGTATATATGTATATCGTATATATTCAGCGTTATATATTAAACATGTTTTCTACAGGTTTCATTTTTAGAAAATGAGTCATGTAAAGTACTGTGTAAGCAGAAGTATTTGTCAGGTAATCGTGATTCAGAAGCTAAGCTTGCATTTTTAAGGAGGGGTATATTTTTGAACTACTTCCATCATTGGATTATCGGTAATATAAATTTTTGAATCGCTATGTTGTACATATAATAAATATTCTTTTTCTATATACAATTTAAAGTAAAACAGTTACGTGTAATATTTTATATTAATACTAAATTTGATTAGTGATAACCAATATACGGTAGATTGGATTTAGTAAATAATTTATTATTTTTCCTTATATTTGTTAATCACTTTTCGACGTTACTATTTCTTAGCATTCAGTTTAATATTTAATATTTTTTAACGCGGAGGATTGTGAGTTTTTTTTTCATGTTATATGTGATAATACATTAATGATCTTATGATTTGGAAAATTAAAGTTTCGAAACATTTTATTTTAGAAACTGTTGAAATCAGCGTGATACTTGTATTACTGACAAATTATTACTCTCCAATGTATAATATTTATACCCTTTGTTCAAATCGTTATCATTTGTTGCTAATTGTATTACTGATAAATTATTATTTCCAGTTTGTTATATTTATATCCCTTTCTTAATATCATTTTATTATCACCCCTTTAATTATTGTAGTTATGAAGGTGTGGCGTAGCATGTGTCCCAAAAATCAATTTCTTCTTTGTTCTATCGTTTTAACCGCTTCCTTTCTTCTTCTACCATTTGTAATATTTCCACATTTGTTTTCTTTTGTGTCCATGAGATGTGCATTAATCGGCGTCAACCCCACATTTCGAAGGCTTCCAAACAAGTTGTTTTTTGTTATCACCCATGTTTTCGAACCTTATAACAAAGTGCTCCATATGTACGTTTTCATTACTATTTTCCTTTGATATGTTTGTCGAATAACACTTTTTTTTTTTTCATAAAAGCTTGTTTGGCGATTTTTGTTTTAATTTCGATATCACTTCTACCTTTATGTGTTCCTGTACGAAGTGTGTAAATTTTTCCAAAGTTTCGGTGTCTATTTTTATCCGTATTTTCTTTTCTCTGTTTGCAGCTACTAATATTTTTGTTTTTCTTTTATTTATTTTTATTTCTTAAAAAAAAAATTGTAATGTTGGTACTTGTTGGAGCTGTTATCCATTCTCCGCTATTAAAGCAATATAATCCGCAAATCTTACGCAATATACTTTTACTCTATTTATTTTTACTCCTGTGGTGTTCTTGTTTCATCCTATTAATTGACTCTTCTATTAACAAATTAAAGAGCATGGGTGATGCCTTATTCCTCTTTGTATTTTTGCCTTTCTTCTTGAATCGACAATTCTTATTTCTGCGGTTTGAACTGTATACAAGGTGAGTAAACAAAAGTTTTTACGCCTCATTTTCAAACTACAATTATTTTACTTCTAATTTGAAAGTACCTTTATGTTCAAATGTTACGTATTTCTAAAAACAATCTGATTATTGATTTCTTTGAAACTATAAATATACGGAGTCTTTTTTATTCTTTAAATATAAATGAGTTTTGTATAAAAAGTGTTTTTATTTACTTCTCTCGAAGTGAAAATGTACGAATGAATGATTATAGATGTGTTTAATTTTAAAAATACGGAATGATTTATTTTAATTTTTGTTTGTGCTTATTTTGAAACAGTGTAAATAACTGCAAACAGATTCTTAATTTAATTTAGTTGTATAAATGCTCGTTATTTGTTCAATTATATATATATGATTTACCTAATAATTAAAGTACACATTTCGTGAAAACTATTAATTATAAATAATTATATTTTTTTTTTAGACAATATGCCGGTCACGTATTGTTATTTTGATGATGAAGGTGGTAATACTTGTGATACAGGATTTCCAATGGGCTGTTTCGGTACAAGTAATTCTTTTCAATGCAGTGACATATTATCAGGTGTAAGTATTAATGGATTTCATATTCAGTTATTAACGATTTTAACACGATATTTTTTTAAATTTAATTTTGGTATATTTACCGTATTTTGTTTTGGTTTGAACAATACAAAGGTGCTACAGCTTGTCTTTCCACGTTTACTTTTATTTTTGTAGAAAAATTTTCTAATGGTAACATTTGAGATTCAACGCGCCGTTGATAACGTCAATATTACTCTATTACTCGATAGATCGCGTTAATTTTCTTCTAAAATTTCTTATTTACGTTTGTTATCTATTCTTAATTATACCACAGTTAGTTTTCCTAGAATTTATTATCTTATACGCACTTAAGCAGTACTACTTATCAAGACTTACCTCAAGGTTCAGTCCTTATTTTCTTTAACCGATACATTTTACCCGCTTTTAAATTTTCACTTCGCCGAATATTATATGCAAATTACATGGTTCTATATTGCAGAGGATCTGAAGATACTCAATAATGGATTGAAAACTAATGTGATAAAAATTCAAATTATAACGTAAACAGAATACTTTAAAAATAGTTTCACTTGCGAATATTTTAAGAGCTGCACTTAAAATGATGGGATTGAACTCTGTCTATGTGGGTGGTGAAATCTCGAATGAATTATTGTCTACTCTTCGATAACGCTACCGAGGTGTTTATGTCCAAATTTGACACAGTTGAAAATTCATATATGCTTTGGATACTTGGTGCCTTTTTCGAATTCCTATCTTATCGTCAAAGTCTGCCGATAGAACTTGTTAGATTTCGAAGTTTTCGCCTTTCAAAATACTCAACCTTCACCGTATTCGACCAATAAAGAAATCTTAATGGAGAAGCGATAATTAATAACATTATGGATTTCTATGTCGTTTGTGTGGTTTCGACATCTGTCGTGAATGAATTTCGTACAACTTTAGATAGATTGTGTAACATCGGCAATAATTATAATTAATTAGTAATATTTGGTTTGCGTATAATGTGAAACTGCTTTCTGACTTAAAAATAAACGAAAGATAAATGATCGATAAAGTTATCATTCTTCCTGCATTTTATGGTAATATTAGTTGGCAATTAATTTGTTCGAGAATTTTCTGTATTGCTTCATTTTTTTTTTCATATTACAACATTTTGCTTCTACCACCGTTTAATATATTTCATCTCCTTTGGTGGTGCCTTCAATTGATTGTGCTTGTTTAAGTCCCCGAAACTTCTGTACTTTCTTTTGGTTTCTTTAGAAAGCTTTTATTTCTTTAATAGGTTCTTCTTTCCGTCTAAACTTATTTTCGGTGAAAACCACGTCGTGATTCTGATAGAATTATTGTTCTTTTTCTGTCGGCTCATTTTATATTTTTCATTTGTTTCCATATACTAAATTTTGAACGCTGCTAATTGTTCGAAATCTATTTTTTATTTATTATCCAGTTTTTTGAGCCGTAATGAAATACGCTCAACACATACAATTTTTTTTTCTTGATCTCTATATTAATATTTTTATAATCCTTTCGTTAAAACTAATTTCGCCATTCGTGTTCTTTCCTTTATATCTTGTAAGTAAACATCTTCCACTTTCTGTTACTATGCTACCTAATTGTTTTTGTCTATCTTTGTTTTTTCAACTGTTTATTATTTTACTATATTTTCTAACAGTTGTCTTCTGTTTATTCTCGAGTTTTTGTTTAGGAAGTTATTTGTTGTTTGTTTTACATTATTACCGTTATAATATTTGCGAACAAAATATATTTACTTTCGCTCTGCCTATCGTAATTTCTGTATTATATTTTTATTTTTATTCTTTTATCAGATACATGCGTTAATAGCTGTTACAGATTGCATTTTCCTCTTTATATCTTTTCTTATTTTCGTATTTTTTTATATTAATTTTTGGTTATTTGTTATCGATACAAGTGTGTATCTATAAACTTTGTATATTCATTTTATCGATATTGATTTTTTTCAACATAGTTTTCAGTAAACTCAAATTAAATTCATCGAAAACTTTTTCGCATTATACTCCATAAATAGGTGTTTATACTAAGCATCCTTTAATATAAATTGATCGTACTTTTGTAGCTAGAACTAGACGATGTATATTTCGTGTGAAAGAATTGAACGAGTCTAACGAAGTAATTACGAAATAATGTATTTTCGATTTTTTTTTTCTTCTGTAACATTTTATTATGCGTTTTTTATGTATTCACGATATTAATTGATTATTTATTTGTAGATATCTGCCTCGGACACGAGTAAAGAGTTTTATATTGTCAATCACGTAGAATTGACAATCATTTATCATAGTGGAAAAGATGAAGAATGGGGTGCTTCGTTTGGTGAAGGTGGAGGCCGAATTATCGGTACGAATTATACTGGAATTTGAATAACAAGAATAGAGTTAATATATATTAAAAATCTAATCGAAAAAATTTGTTTGTATAATTTAATTCGTTTTCAAAGTAAAATTTTTTATCGCTAAAGAAAATTGCACGATCTAAAAATTTGTAATAATACATTTTAAAACTGTCGTTTTGTTAATATTTATCAGTTGTGATTTAAACGTTTGTAAAACTACGAATTTTGTAATTAAAAAGCAATCTCACACGTTTCTATTCATTTCCGAAACCGTTATATGAATAATTTTATTTTATTTAACATAAATGAAAAGATTTTAAAAATTTTCAAAATTTTTCTTTTCTATTTAGATTATGATGAAAAAGTGATCTCTCTGAAAATTTACAATATTAATTTTGGTATAGTAAAAGAATAAATATCGTGTATACATTTTAAAACTTAAGTTTGATTTTTTTTTTTTTTATTAAAAAAATATTTCGTTAATTTGTATATAACTAAATCGCGACATGTATTTTATATTATTATGTTTTTAAAAAATTTTAGCTATTAAGGTTAAACCGCGTTCTATTAAATACACCGATCAAAATTCTTGCGCGGGTAATGAACCAATGATGATACCAAAATCTGATAAGTTTTCCGACCCGTTAGAAATTGTTTACACTTACAGCATAAAATTCGAGGTAGGCATCCGTACTGTTACATCATTTAATTATTTCAATTTTCATCGTGTACGAATGAAACGTATAAAACGATAGACATAAATATCCTTTTTTCAATTAGCTATGTTCACAAATTCGTTTATGTTGATTGTAATTTTTTAAAATTTTGTTACAATTGTGCAATTCATTAATTTTTCATCGATCATATGCGTAGCCTAACAATACGATAAAATGGTCGTCTCGCTGGGATTATATATTGGAAATGACGCCTCGTCCGAATATACAATGGTTTAGTATACTTAATTCTTTAATGATCGTTTTATTCCTATCTGGAATGGTGGCCATGATTATTATGCGCACTCTGCATAGGGATATTGCTCGATATAATCAAGTAAATCAGCTTTGATTAATTTATAATTATTGTTTTTTTTTTTAAATATTTAAATATTTATTTTTCTCTATAACATTTATTAATGTAAAGTAGAAACTCGAATGATTGAATGAAAATTATATGTTTCAAATACGAAATAATTGCACAAATATATTCTAGTAACTCATAAATTACGTACATATTTATCAAGTGTTATATTTCTAAATCTAAGTCCATTTTAAAGTACATGTAAATAATTATAATTTGTATAATTTTTTTTCTTACGTAATAGCTCGATAGTGAAGATGTTCAAGAAGAGTTTGGTTGGAAACTAGTTCATGGCGATGTTTTCCGACCACCGAAAAGGGGCATGTTATTGTCCGTGTTGCTAGGTTCCGGAATTCAAGTTCTTTGTATGGGGTTAATTACTCTCGGTAATGTGATATGTTTTCTGAAAATTTTAATAGTATTTTTAATATAGAACCATAAATTTTTAAAATAAATTAACCCGATTAAATTATTATTTTATTTCTGTTTCATTAATAAGTTAAATGTTTAAGGAGGATGACTTAAAAAATTGAAATAAATAAATGATCGTTTTTAAATTCATACGTTATTATAGGTAAACAGTTTTCTTTTTTTTTTTCTATTTTGTATTTATTTTTGTTTGAGATTTTATTTATTTATTGTTAAATTATATAATTTCCGTTTATAATAACTTTCCGATTTAATAGATACACATTTTTATATTTAATTACATCACGATATTGAATGTATCAGTATATTTTATTTCTGTCAATATTATGAATATATAGAATCTTTCTTAATGTGTTCATTTAATAGAAGAATAACATCAATATCATCGAACTGTATTGTTATATTAATGTAACATATTTGGTTTTTAAATTTCTACGTATACACTTTAACATGTTGCTGTGATTGTTTATTATATTTATTATAAAAACGTCTGCAGTATTCGCATGTTTTGGCTTTCTGTCTCCGGCAAATAGAGGATCGTTAATGACATGTGCGCTGCTTCTATATGTAGTTTCCGGTTCAGCTGCTGGATATACTTCGGCTCGAATCTATAAAAGTTTCGGCGGAGAAAAGTGGAAAACAAATATACTACTAACTGCTTCCCTTTGTCCGGGGTAAGTTTTATATATATATATATATATATATATATATATATATATATATATATTTATATAATATTTTAATCGTAATGATGGAATCACATCATGTTTTCCATTGCATATCTACTGGCTAATACCGACGAAAATTGACTTTCGTTAGGAAGTGATTATTACAAACAAAGTACCAGGATAATACTAAATGTTCCTGAACAGATTGCATTTTAATATTGCTTTTGTATATATAAATTTTCGTTAAATTGTAACTCGAATTGCGATTTACTCTGTTTGAATATGTCATCATGAAAGTAAAAATTAACAGTTTTGAAATATAATGTGTATTACTTATTAACATATACAAAACAGACGGTAGATTAATGAAATATGCGATGTAGATAACTTTTAGTAAACGTTTATGGAATAAGTGAACTTCGTCATGTAAATGTTTATTCCAAATTTTGTAATTTGTTGGTGATTATAGAATAAAATGACAATTGTTTTTAAACTAGTTTATATGAAAATGTCGAGAATGTATATTATTCGAGATTGTGATTTGTTAATAGTATAATCTTCTTGATATTCTTCAATCTGAATTTATTGTTGTGGGCTGAAGAAAGTTCGGCAGCCATACCGTTCTTGACACTACTTGTATTAATTCTACTGTGGAGTTGTATATCTTTGCCGTTGACATTTATGGGCGCCCTGTTTGGATTTCGTAAAAGAGTAAGTATATTCGTATTATTTCGATTTTATATTAATGTGTCGAAATATTTTATTTATTAATGTATAGATTCTATTTTGCATCGATAAATATTATTTATACGTTTAGTTTTAATCATAAATATCTATAGAAATTTATTATAAATTATTATTATTTTTAGTTCAATACTTAAAAATCATATATAGGGTGGCCCAGAGAAGACGCGCGGTTTTGTATTTTGAATAGCGTCGCTGATAACACTGCTACAACGCAAACCACGTGTTCCACGTTTAGTGTATACGCGAGAGATTCATTTTTGTCCAGTTTCAGTTATCATGATATCGTATAACGAATAGTGCGCGTTTTGCGTGGAACGTTATTTTCGGCGTGAATAACAGCGCAAAGAGAGTTTCGAAAAGAATTCAAAGATTCGTTTTTTTTTTGTGTGTGTGTGGGATACCTTAAGAGTCGCGTTTACGAAGCACGTCCACGAGCTGAAATTTCAAAATTCACCGACCTCTGCTCGAAAAATTTTGTAAAGACCGGATGAATGTATTGTTGCAAATTACGATCATCTGAACGATATTATGTTCCACAAATAATTGTAAGCTAATCTCTGGTTTTTTTCCTATTTTTAAATAAAATTTCATTCACAAATTTTGGTCGAGTCCCGTTTACGAAGCACGTCCACGGGCTGAAGAAATTTCAAATATTCAGCGATCTATGCTTGAAAAATTTTGTAAAGACTAGGTGAATGTATTGTTGCAAATGACGATCGTCTGAACGATATTATGTTCCACAAATAATTGTATCGTTTTCCTATTTTGAAGTAAAATTTCATTCACAAATTTTGGTCGAGTAATTTTTGAGTTGTTCAAAAAACTAAAAAACCGTCTATCTCCGGGTCACACTATATTCACCTGTATATAAGTTTGTTTGGGTTTAGAACTTTGGTTGATATCATATTTCGTTCTTTTATATTTTATCATTATTTTTAGATGATGTTTAGAATTAAATTAAACGGGTCGATTTGTATCATATATAATTTATATATAACGCATGTTTGATTTTTCGATAACTACTCATCAGACTCTGATGTGAGTGGTGGAACTTTACTCAATCATCAACGTTAAAAAATGACGTTGTTTTTATCGAAAATCAATGACACTGTAATATACCTTCGAAAGTTTATGAATATATATTACCTACTGTACCTACACAACATTACTGCTTTATAATATATATATATATATATATATATATCATCATCATCATTTGTTGTCAATCCGTAGATTGTTTTGTAGTAGCCTGCCATTCTTATCTATTTCCTGATAACATCTTCAGTTCCGTATAGTTGTTACATTCCAGGTCTTCTATAATATGCGTCATATATTCGTGGCGAGGTTTTCCTCTGGAGTTTTTTCCGTATATCATTCCTTCCAATATGGTTTTCATGAAGGTATCATGCCTCAAAATATGTCCAACCACTTGAACCCGTCTCCTGGACATTTTAAAAATGTTTTTTCGTTTCCGCTCTGTCTAGTACTTCTTTATTCGTAATTCTGTCTGTCCACCTATTATATAAATTTTTTAAATAAATACGAATAAACTGAATTTTATAGTTAATTATATACGTCAAATACAATCCGGCATATAACTAGCTAGTGGAAAGCATTTCAATCAAATTTATTTAAAATTATTTTTTATGGATTCGTAGAATTCACTTAAAGAAATCTAAAGATAACTTTTCTTGAAAATAAAACTGTACTATTAATAATATTGGAGAGTAGTGATTTTATGAATTAAAACAAAATAAAAACAGTTAATCACTGTAAATAAAGTACAATTGTCGAAAAGCTTAGCGTTTATAAAATAATTTTTATAGTGATTCATTTTGTTTTGTTAATTAATAATCATGCAGAATCTTCGTTATTATTTCGTATAAAAATTTTTAAATTTTAATAATGCCTATTCGGATTTAATACCATTTACGGAAATAAAAGTATTTCGTGAATACGTACTAAATGTTCGTATAAAATTAGTAACAAAAAAATAACCGAATTTGTATTCCAAAATGAATTCTGCGTTAACGTCGTAATATAAGATAATTTAATTTAATTACAGAAGTCATTATAAAACGATATAGATTATTACACTCTCGTATCGAATAGAGATTTATCATAAACATAATTTTAAATGTGCGGATAAATGAGTAATTTGTTAATATAATTATTAACTAGTATTTTTTATTATTAGTCGATTGAACATCCGGTCAGAACTAATCAAATACCTCGTCAAATACCGGAACAGACGTGTTATACGCAGCCAATTCCGGGCATTATTATGGGAGGTGTCCTACCATTTGGCTGTATTTTTATTCAGTTATTTTTCATCCTAAAGAGTATATGGTAATTACTTTTTTTTTTTTTTTTTTTTAATCTATATTATAAATGTTCACGTCTTGTATTGAACAGCGCATAATATTTAATTTAACCTGAATGCGAAGTCCTATAATTCCGTCGTTTACTTATGTTACAGGTCTAACCAAACCTATTATATGTTCGGATTTCTATTTCTCGTGTTTTTAATTTTACTTGTGACCTGTTCGGAGACTACCATACTTCTGTGTTACTTTCATTTGTGCGCCGAGGTGAGCATTATATTTAAAATATTTTTTTTTTACTTATTTTTGAAGATTTATGTATATAATTTTAATTTGAAATCGATGAAATCGTTTGACGTGACTTCGAGTTTTGAATTGTATAAATTCAGATGATTTATACGCGGTGGGATAGTTGCTAGAGAGTTACTGTTGAAAGGTTCAATCTTAGCTACGGATATAAAAATTTTTCATGATGATCGTCATTTAACTCTTAATTATCACGGAGACAGTAGTGATATCCTATTCCATATATTATCACGTGCACGCGCATTTATGTTGCATTGTGCATAAAAATAACGTATAATGGGCTGAGCAGCGGTCGCTATTTTGACAACGAACTATATATATATATATATTCATAAGTTTGGCAGTCCTAGCACTGATTTTATTCTATGGTAAGCATCTTCCAGTCCAACCAATTCTCTGCAGTTCTTTTAATTTTCCAGTATTGAATTGTACCTGCGTCATGCAACAATGTTATATGAAAAATGAGTGGGAAAGCTTCGTTTAATAGAAATAAACGGTCGAAAATAATAGATAAGCTGTTATAAGCGTGTCCGCCTAGTAAAAAAAACTTGTCAATCGAGGCATGGATACTGGAGGCCAACATGAACGGTTTGCTTGAATGATTGCAGTTTTATAAGTACTCACTGTATTGTCTTATCAGTGCATATTCGCCACAAACAATGATCAAAAGCAAGCGCCATTCGTACTCGGAAATCAGGAAGGAAGATAATTTTTTATATATATTGAATGTTTACATCCAGCAGTGGATAAAAGTTAGCGCATCGTGATATATATATAGATATAAAAAAAGAGAGAGAGTGAGAGGGGTTTATGGAAATGTATGGCGATATTATTGTTACAATTAAGTGTTATATGACGTAATGATTCTCGTTGTGGCCTATTATTTTTTTTTTAAATTTATTTATAATGATACAATCTTAAATTATAAATTTAAGTAAGCATACAATTTAATAACATATTTCTTAATATAACAAAACATATTTCTTAATATAACAAAATTTTGTTCTCTTAGTCAATCTTGTGAAGTCCATATTTCATTAACTACGAGTTCCGGGATTTCGTTATATCCCCCTACCTACTTCTTTAAGTAAGATATATTATTTAATTACGTAACTATGTCTGCTGCGTGATGCCGTTTTAGAACTCGAACGTATCATCTTGTATTTAGGTAATTAGATAGCTTTTACATTAACTTCCCGTGCAGTTTTTTTTAATATGAATAAGACACATTCTAGTGCTTTATAATAGAATAGTGCGTATGTTAATACTCATTTTGCGGAATAGGTATATTGTATGTGTTGCGTGGAAAATGACGCAAACAAAAAAGTAGCAAGCGTATGGAGTAGGTCAAGAACGTGTAATAACGAACGTGTACAAATACTGTTCATGAATAAATCAAATTAATTTGACTCTTTAAACTGGAAAAACATTCGTTGAACAATGCGAGCGTGTTATTCGTACGTTTACAACTTTTTTTTTTTTTAAATCGTGCCAATTTTATTACTTTATGACGTTTCGAGAAAACACTTGCAGTTTTTGTTGAACATATTCGCATACAATAATTTTAGTCTTAACAGGAGAAACAGAATACGACACTATAAATTATAAACTATATTTTTGAAATTGATATCTTTTATAGAAAATTGCGTTTCGCTCGCTTTAGGGAAAATCCACTTCGAAAGCTGAACATCAGACACAATAAGTGCTATGAAGTCATATTTAGGTTGATGTTGCGAACGACATTCGATTAATAACACGATTGTTAATTTCCATTATTTTTTCCTTCCATGGATATCCTCTGAACTTAATTATACATTGGTGCGTTGATGATTAATTTAATTTAATTTTTTTTTATATATATAATTTATAGGATTACAACTGGTGGTGGCGTAGCTTTTTTACGAGTGGTTCCACTGCGTTGTACTTTCTTCTTTACTGTTTCCATTACTTCAGAACGAAACTACATATAGAAGATGCTCCATCGATATTTCTTTATTTTGGTTATAGTTTTATTATGGTTTTCTTATTCTTCTTAATGACTGGTAAGTTTTTGTTTATTAATAATTTTTTTTTTAAAATTCGTATACAGACAAATTTTATATAAATATACACACACACATGCATTTTTATATATATCATTATTATGTATTATTGAAACGGAGTCTATCTCTTCTTTATCTTATTTGTTCCTATTACATAATTTATTTGACGTAGTCTTCCATTAATGTTTTCCAACTTTCTCTATGTTTTCCGAAACAATTGGTTTTCCTCCTACTATTTTAACAACGTCATTCGTCCATCTTTGGTTCCCTTTCTCATTGTGTGGTCTCCAAATTTCCAGTTCTTTCGTCAATGTTCCGTCGAATTGTCTTCCAATATGTCCGGCTCATGTCCACACTTCTTCATTGTTATATTTTTGCCAATATCTTCGAACATGGTTTTTTCTCTGATTATTTCAGATTTTATTCTGTCTCGATGCCTAACCGTTCCATTTTTCGTTAGGTTTTCGTCAATTTTTCCCATTATTTCTTTTGCGAGTGACCACGTTCCTGTAGCGTATGTTATTACTGGCATTATACACATTCGTTAAATAGTTTGTAGTACGCGATCCATCCATTTGTTATTTTCTTGATAAGGTCCGAGTTTGTTCTTTCATCGTAGTGAATATTTTATTCAAATACATAAAGTTGGCTATTTATTCGACGTCGTCTGTATATAACTTTATTTTATTAGAGGAAGAACTTTATTCATCAATAATAAACATATTTACAACATGGTAAATATATATATATACATAGCAGTGCAAACGCTTCGGAAAGTGCTTAAAAAGCGTCCTTAACGTTAATGCTTAAAATAAAATTATAAGAGCATAGAATAACAAATTATACAAAAAATAAAACCAGTCTCTCGTAAACAAAAAAGAAACAAATATATAATATATATTATACATACAACTGTATATACGCATGCACAATGTATTCACATGTATAATATATAGATACACATAAACACACATATAATATATAGATACACATAAACACACATATAATATATAGATACACATAAACACACATATAATATATAGATACACATAAACACACATATAATACATAGATACACATAAACACACATATAATATATAGATACACATAAACACACATAAGTACTTACTAGCTTAGGGAATTATTTAGTGTACAGTCGACATTAGTATGTACTCATCACATATCGTCCGTTGAGTTTTCTGGTTTTGATTATATTTCGTGTATTTATTTTTTTTTTTTTTTTCGTCTTTAATCCTACAATTTTTACTGTCCCATCTCCAGTTCTCGTGGCATGTCTTGTAATTCGTTTGTATTTGGACCTATAATTATTACGTCGTCGTTGCAAACGCGAATGGTGTAGATGTTGATTTTCTATTCCAATTCTATGATTTCGTAGCATATTCTAGTACTGCTGTAAATAGTTTCGGAGATATGGTAAAAATTAAGCAAACGAAAATAATTCGTAAATATAGGGAAAGCGCATACACACGCAAAATATGTATCGCGTAACTAAGTGAACTACTGTAATTGTAAAAGGTACAAACTATTTCATTATAGAATGACTAAAATCTGAAAATTATATAACATGAAAATAACTGTTTTGTTTTGAAGCGTTAAAGTAGTAATAACGGAGTAAAACTAAAATCATAATATATTTTAAAATTTTATCGAGCCTAGAACCCAAAACTGATAGATACACCGAATAAAAGTACCCTTAGGTTTTTTCCTAAGTGGTTCAGAAGTTTTTAATCACTTATACTAAAATAACCGGTTGATATTCCCTACAATATCGTTTCTTTCTAAGTAATTCCATTTCGACTTCACGATAAATATTAATATTCGCTCCTGATAATATAATCGTAAAGGATAGTAGTAAATTTAAAAATTATTTCCGTACAGCCGGAAGAGTTTACATTATAATATTTTTTTTTCGGTTGCTAAACGCGTTATTTCGTAATTAATTTCCAGGATCTATCGGATTTTTCGCTTGTTTCTGGTTTATTCGTAAAATTTACAGCGTCGTCAAGGTGGATTGACGTGTCGTCGGCGAATTATAAAGTCAAACTGTTTGGATTTTAAATTATTTTTACGTCCGAGTCACTGTTAAGCTAAACGCATTTCAGGGTTCGAAGTAATTTATAACGGCGCGTAACTTACTGAAGTATATCGCAATCGATCGCTGATTATAATACGTTAACGTATGACATAAATGTAAAATTACGAAGTAGAATTAATTTTTTTTTTAAATTCATCGCAGTAGATTCTAGAATCGTAATTTTTATTTTTATTTATTTATATTTTCGTACACGAATCGTTGTTTTTTTTTTTAAATACTTCTATTATACATATATACCGGATTAATATGTCAGCATTGGACCAACATCCTTGTAACTATGAAGTAGGATTACTTTATGAATTTCTAAATGTATCAGATTCTAATCATTGTAATTCTTATTTATTTATATATTTATACGCGAATCGTAAATTATGTTGCGATTCGTTTTATACCTATTTCAAAATGCATATAAGTTCTATTCATGTACATATATATATGTGTGTGTGTGTATAAATGTATATGCGCGTTTATGTGTTTATGAAAATGTGAATAGCGTTTCAAGTTACACGTGCATTATTTAATAAAATTATGAACATTTCAAATGAATAGATATTAACACGATTTTACATTTTTATTTTTTCACTTTTCATGCGTCAAATGTATTTTAGTTTATTTAGAAAACGCAAAATGCGCTTTTGAGATCGCTGTTAGTTTCGATAAATTTAAACATTACGAATAGGCTGTAACTTCAATTTTTGAAAAATAAAAGAAAAAAAAAGATTGGCCACAGATAACAAGAGCTATAATAATAGAGAAGAGGGAAGGGCGAAATGAATACGGGAAGATGATATTAAAATGCTTGGAAATGAGCATCTTCTCATAGGATAGCTTAGGACAGGCCTTTGTCCGTCACCAAGATAATACTTATCATTGTTAGAATTAGAATTATTATAAATGAACATTGATAATAATTGTTCGAATGTGGATAATGAAAGGAAAAAACACACTACCTCATTTGATTCTGTATTCGATCGTGTGAAATCTTATGTCGATTGTAACGTTCTTCAACTTATATATATATATATATATATTTTTTTTTTTTTCATATTATACGCTATTGCGGCAATATTCGATAATTATATACAATAAAGAATAATAAGAAACAAAAAAGTAGTGCAAATCATTAAATTTTCATATATAAAAAGACTACAAAAGCTTTTCGGCTATTAAGCCATTATCAGATCTACCTAAAAAATTTTCACTTTGTTATTTTAATATTACATCTAAATTAAGTGTTTTATTTTTTTTTAATATTTTTATAAATCGTATATATTTTTATATATTTTTTTTTGTGTCCAATCAATAATGGGTTAATAGTCGAAAAGAATTATATATATATATATATATATATATATATATATATATATATATATATATATGAAAAATTAGTGATTTCAATTGGTTTCTTGTCGTTTATTTTCTAAAAATCACTACATTCCACCACTGCTCAAATGAAGTAACTAATAAGACGGGGGTTGCGACATACAACTAGTTTGTTTATCATGTTTCGGTTTTTCTTGATCCTCGAATCGTGATCAGTAAGTCAGATTATTATTTACACGCGTAATGTTAATTTCGAATGTGAGGCGTTTATTTACGTATATATTTAGGCGAGTAACTTAAGAAGTCATTCCAAAGTATTACCACTGTTGACTAGTGAAACCAAAATATACCTTCTCTATAGTAAAAGTAGTTTTCTCCGTAAATTATAGCTCATCTGTAACGAAATAAGCGACATTTGCGCATTATTTTCTCTTATACAGATATTCTCGGTGCCAGCGAGGTACGATGGCCTGGTTCTGGAAAAAATTCTGTAAGTCTATCAAAATCTATTATGCCGGGAATGATGAACTAAATAAATACTACGGAGTAAAATTCATAATTAATCCGAACGTCAATAATTGCGTAAAGTGAATTGTACCCATTTCGGACGGAATAATACTTTTCCTTCTATATATCAAACTTACTATTATTAATTTCGCACAAATATATGCTCTTATTTGTGCTTCAACTGAGGCCGAAATTGAATAATTTTATGCACAAATTCGTGCTAAATAAAGAAAAAGTTATACTAACGGGGGATTCTAAAAGTGCAAACGGGCTGATGTGGTCGGTGAACATGGTTTAGGAGTAAGTAATGTTATAATTACAAACATTTTTCAAATTATCGGCGCGACACGGCTGTGCACGTGAACAGAATGTGACGACAAAAGTGTCTGAAATTGGATAGGTTATGTTATGGCGAACAGAATATTTCGTGAGACAGAAATAATTGCAGAACATATTCTAGCGCTCATGTTACTTTTACTTGTAAGTTTTAAGGTAAAACTAAATACGAATCGAATACATATCGTCTTCAAATGTAATCAACAAAGCGTAAGGTGGATATGTAAATGAAAAGTTTAATGGTTTTAGGCAAAAGTGAGACATGTACGAACATCGAGGATGCATGGAGCAACACCAGGATATAACTCACAAAAACGAGAACATCCGATAAAAGAGGTAAAGGAAAGTAAAACCTTAGATGACGTGAAATTCTTCAGTCATCGCAGAAGATTAGTTAACAATAAAGATCTAGTAAAATACCTAGAAATTCAAAAAATGATAGATCTACGTTGCGAAATTCTGAGAATTGTAAAGAGATAGGAGAACGAAATATAAAGAATGACTCAATATGTTTAAACGCATAAAACAAACTACAGGGTTTATAAAAATACATGGAACAACCAACTACTTGGTTGGTAAGTAGGGTCATACTTTATCAAGTATATACGCATTGAATGGAAACAATATGTACGCAATTTATTTAATGATAACAAGAACGTGTCTCCCAATTTCAACGTCAATGATGGCTTCAGTATCACACGAGAGGAAGTGGAGTATACCATAAGTAGGAATGTTCAGGACCAGATGACATATACGTGGGTTAATTTCTTGGAAAATGAACAGTCACTTTCATTACTGGTCGATTTGTTTAACAGTGTATATTAAAAAATCAATTGAAAATTAGTTAAATCACTAATATTTATTTTCTTAAGGAAAACACAAAGCTTTTCGGCATTTACGCCATTATCAAGTGAAAAATTTAAAAAAATCATAATTTTAAAAATATGAATTAAATATAATTACTTAAAAATATGTGATGGTAATTGTGAAAATATGATCCAAAAATGATGTCTGGTTCTGTCGGTCTATTTTTTTTGATTTGTTGAAATTTAATATCAATATATTTGTTTATTAATTTAGTTTTTTTATATTAATTTTTTCTTCAATATTATTTTCCTGATTCTATAAAAGTTGTATACTGTTGGAATTTTAAACTATTGCGATGTATGATGTCCAAACGTAAAATATAAAATATAAAAATATACAACCACAAAATTTTTTCAAAAACACAATTTTACAAATAAAATGAAAATAAATATTAAAAATCTAGATTATCAGATTTTTAATATTTATTTTCATTTTATTTGTAAAATTGTGTTTTTTAAAAAATTTTGTGGTTGTATATTTTTATATTTTATATTTTACGTTTGGACATCATACATCGCAATAGTTTAAAATTCCAACAGTATACAACTTTTACAGAATCAGGAAAATAATATTGAAGAAAAAATTAATATAAAAAAACTAAATTAATAAACAAATATATTGATATTAAATTTCAACAAATCAAAAAAAATAGACCGACAGAACCAGACATCATTTTTGGATCATATTTTCACAATTACCATCACATATTTTTAAGTAATTATATTTAATTCATATTTTTAAAATTATGATTTTTTAAATTTTTCACTTGATAATGGCGTAAATGCCGAAAACCTTTGTGTTTTCCTTAAGAAAATAAATATTAGTGATTTAACTAATTTTCAATTGATTTTTTATAAAAAATCACTACATTCCACATTATATAAAAAATTAAAATGTATATTAAGTTCCTGTTTTTTTTGTTTTTTTTTTTTAAATTTAAGCTTTAACTTCTTTTTTTGTTTTAAATCTGTTAAATCAAACGCGCTCTGTCCGGTGCACTTATCTGTAACTTATTTTCTTTTTATCAACATTTGTGAATATTGTTCACTCGTTCATTGGTGGGGTGTTATCTAAAGATTTGCTTCAAATCAGCGTTTGTCACTCTTCCTAAGAAGAAATAACGCAAAACGCTGCTATAAATTTAGAACCATCAATCTGATGATTTGTATTTTAAAATTATTTTTAAAATCGGAGAATTTATTAAGAGTACGATGAGTATATTGAAGTAACACAATTAGGTTTTAGATATCGGAGAAGCTTTGTTCAGCCTTTAGGTATTGGTAGCGAAATAACTAACATATTTGCTTGTTTCATGGACTATGCAAAAACTTTTGATACCGCGAAGCACGAAAAACTCGTACAAATATTAAATTGCATTGGACAACTGCGATATGAGAATTATAGTCAATTTATAGTGGAATCAGAGCGTAACTGTAAGGATAGACGGTAGATTATCAGACGAAGCTATTCAAATGATGTGTGTTCGGCAACGATGCATCCTTTCTCATCTTCTGTTTAATATACGGAAGAAGTTTTTAAGGGACGAATCGAGGGGAAACGTTAGGGCATAATTATAAATGGAACGATTATTAATAATCACCGGTTCGTAAATGTACACAGTGGCGCTTGCGACTAGTCTTAGTGATTTGAAAGAAGTCATGAATACAGTAAATGAGAGTAGTTTACACGTAAAATAAATGTTGCAAAAAAAAAATTGATATCTATTTATACAGGATATTAACAATATTCTACAACTCGATTCAGGATGCTATATTAACGACAGATTATGAAATAAGATTCACATTAGAACGGACGAGGATGTGCTTTCAGAAAATAACGAACCAGGACTTAGAGAAAAAATTATCGTTTACACCGACAAATATTTTTGCGTTTAAAACCATACAGATGATTTTAAACGCAAAAAACGCGTGTTTTTTAGAGAATCAAAAATTGAGAACAAAATTATGACAACGTTAAACAAAGATAATAAACATGTTTATTTTTTAAAAAAATCAGAATAATCTTTTCAATTTCTATCATTAATACCTTTTTGATAAACATTATATTACTCGTTGGAATAAATAATAATCAGGTAGTCTATTTTAGCGTTGTCAATCGACAAGAAGTTTACACTATACTTTTCCACGGCGACACTAGCGCAATTCTCGATATAGGATTGTAATTAATTTATCGATATTAAGATTACAAGAGATGAGGATAGATTCTATAATTATCTAGTATCATTATTATTACTTGACACAGCGTTTTAAATAACTTTTATCACAATAAGAACCGGCTCATGTTGATCTACGAAAGTTGTAATTTATCTACTTCTTGCATATAATTTACTAATGATGCAGATTGTTCACAATTAAATATTTTTCGGGAGTTCAATCAGTGTATGTATTCTTCGCAGTCTATTTGAAGAAGTAAACTACAAAATTCCACTTCGTGGATATCGGGAAATATAGCGAACTCGTTCTAAACGTATGAAATTTAATTTCAAAGTAGTATCATCTTGTTTTTGTGTAGTAGATTGTGATAAAATTGTTGTTTTATCTACATTAATCTTTCGCGCCCTAATACTTTGTATTCCTAGTTGAAACACAAAAAAGAATGTCTGTCTTTTAAATTATGCGCAACAATAACAAAGTCGTCAGCATAGTGCAAGTTCGTAATGTAGCATGTAGCGCATTTTGACTTCGTGACTTAAGTCGTTTTAAGTTACTGAGATTATATCTATACTAATACATAAAACTGTAGTGTCTGTCTCTGATTTGCGAATATTTTCATTATAAAATCATGAACAAAAAATCGATTTTTAAAATTTTTCGTCTGTCTGTATGTCTGCTCCGATTTAACTCGAAAACTATTAAATCAATAATGATGAAATTCGCATTATAGCCCATATATTGTCGGATTCGTTCTAAGCTTTGTTTCATATTGATATCACAAATAGGAAAGAAATTACAATAATTTAAAGTTTTAAATAAGTAAACATCGATATCTCTGCCAAATCGTTTAAAATTTAACACGTTTTTCGATGTACCTTCACTACCAACACACGCAATACAAACCACGTTTTGTTTCTTTAATGGGCGTGGCCGTATATATACACGTATATTATACTAATATATATAAACCTGTTAAAAGAAAGAAACAACGATATCGTATTAAAAAAAAATTACACATCGAAGTCGTGGATAGCTTCTAGTATATTAATACGAACGTAAAGGTTACTAGACATCGTGTAACGATCATGATAATTTTCATCAAATTTAAGAATAAATTTAAATTTGTAAAATAATTTCGAAACATTCCAATTTTATCGTTGCCCGTAAACGTTTAGGATATTTCGAATTTGTTATTTATAAAAAATTTCTCTCGGTTGTTTATCGTTATATCTTTGTTTTCTTCTCTCTTTTTTTTATCGTTACAATCATTCGGGACGTTTGCCAAAATTATTATCATCTTCGTCGCGAGATATTTACATAATGACTCATCGCGGACAAATTGTTACCGATGATCTCGGTTACGTAGTAATAATAATAATAATAATAATAAGTGACCACAATCAAAATGAAAAGGGATGCTAAAGATAAACGTATATAAATATGTAATATAGAAAAATAGCGGTAGAATTTTTTCTTTTTTTTTTTTCTCTTATTTATTACCGCAAGCCGACCAACAAGATCATTTAGCAGTATTTGGGAGGAGAGCATAATAGGAAGGGTATAGTATCCACTGCTACACACCCGGCAAAGCGCGCAAGATGAAGAAAGTTAATCACGAATAAGGCGAAGAAGTACACGACTTCATTGATTAATGCGGAGAAATTGGCTAACATTAACGGCGGTAATACACGGTCGACTCTATAAACTCTGACGAAGGTCTCCGTCGTTTGTTTTTAATTTAATAATTACGACAATTCGATGACAACATAATGTAATCGTAATCAAGGTGGAATTTTCGCTCGCACACATACACACACATGTCATATATATATATATATATCATCATCATTTAGTCGTAACTCCACGTAGGAGTATCGTGATCAAGGTAACAGTTTCATTATTTTCTGCCTCCATCCTGGACGATCTTCGGCATCATGAACGCATTTTGAAAATGACATCCGAGCTGCAGCAGTCACTGCATCTGTCCATTTAATTGGTACTCTGCCTTTTGGCCGCACACCATTCATTCTTCCGATAACTATTGTTCTTTCGATTCCGTCATGTTTTCGTATGATATGACCAAAAAATCTCATAATACGTGCGAGAACTTCTGTTGTTAATCTGCGGGTTGGACGAATTTCTTCCAAAATAGACGTAAATCCAAAATAGACGAATTTCTTCCAAAATAGAATATATATATATATATATATATATATATATATATATATATATATATATATAGTTTCACATTTTTAAAACATTCCTTTTTACCCATTTCGGGGTCCGTCGATTTTACTCGTCGGCAGACATGTTGCACGTTCAACAACAGCGATCATTCGGAGTCTCGGATTTTAAACCTGTCGAGAGAATCTGTTGTTGGAAGACTTGAAATTTTATCCGTATAAATTGGTAATAACTCAGGAATTTTTAACGACCATACACGACGAAACCACTTTGCTGAAACAATGCTGAAAAAAATCAAAGACAAAGAGATCGATTCAAACAATCTTTTAATGAGCGATGAAGCTCATTTTCAGCTATCCGGATTCGTAAATGAATAGAGCAACTGGTTCGAATGTAATCCGAATTCAATCGAACTGAAGCCATCACATAGCGAGCGAGTAACCGTCTGTGCTGGAGTGGCGAAGTGGGAAATAGTGGCGCCTTATTTTTTTACCGGTACTGTCAACGGAACGCGCTATATCGAGATGATAAACTCGTTTTTTCTTCCCTCTCACTTCGTCGTTGTAAGGTGCGACGTATCACTTGTTCGACAGAAACGTTCGTAGTACTGAAAGGAGCGTTTGGTAACCACATATTGTCACATCGCACGGATTTCCCTTGGTCACCGCACTCGCCAGATTTGACCGTTCTAGATTTTTTTGTGGAGCTACCTTATAAGCCGCGTTTACGAAACACGCCCACGAAATCTGGAAGGCCTGAAAACTCGGATTTCTGAAAAAATTTCAAAAATTCAGCGACCTATGCTCTCGAAAAGTGTTCCAAAAAATACTTAATAAATGTATTGTCGCAAAGGCGGTCATTTGAACAATGCTGTGTTTCATAAATAATATTTAGTTTTCCTAAATAAAATTTCATTCAAAAATTTTGGTCGACTACTTTTTCAGTTATTCAAAAAACAAAATCATCCTTCTTCTCTGGGTTATTTTATGCGTGTAACTTTTACATTTGAAGTCGCGTGAATCATATGTGCGTGTTTATGTTTATTAATGCGCGTACTATTATTAATTTTTCAATTTAATAAATAATTCCAAATGTTCATATTTTTTTCTACCCTTGAACAGGACAATAAGTAGCATTGATGTTTTACAGTGTTTCAACAAAATGCTGCCCATTAGCCTATATATATATATATATATAAATCGTAATTTATTGACGACGTTGCAACTCTACTTGACAGTATCTTTTTGGAAGTTCGAATTCTGTGAAATTACTCTTGAGATCGACAGCCAGTCTATTGAGATGTTGCTGCATATGTGTATTTTAACGGTTTCTTTCACATCAGGCATCAAGAGACCCTTGTACAGGTCGGTATTGCAAATATACTATGGTGTTCCAACGATGTTGTGCAAGACCTTTGACTGGAAACGTTTGATGATTTCCAGCCTCTGGTTGTTCTCAGATTTCAATCCAATATGTCCATATAGGTTTTAAGATAATTTTATATATTATCAGTTTATTTTTAACTGAAAAGAATGAATGACAATGTATTAACCGAGTCATACTCCATAGTTTGAGCTCAAGTTGAATTTAACCTTGGTTCCAGGTACAATCCTAGATATTTTACAGAGCAGGACTCCAGGATTACTTCATCGTAAAACCGATTGGTATTGTTCAGTTTTGATGTATACAATCAGTGGGTCATATTCTTAATTTTGACTTGTGTCATTTCTGTTACTTATATACCTAATTAATAGTTTGCATGGGACAAGAAACCAGGCAAGGGGACTGTTATCTTATTAAACTAGTAGTTCTCTTGTGTACATTACATATCACCACTGGTAGTGAAACTTATGAATTTTTCCTAGTATCATATCGAGATTAAAGATGAAAAACCTTAAAATTAATGCTTTAAACCCAACCCACCATAAAAGGAAGTGCGTGCCTTCAATGTAAACAATGGAAAGGCAAGATGTAAACTGACTGTCTATTGCATGCAAGATTAATCAAACTCCAAAATATCCAGGAATTACCGTAAACACTGATATTTAGAACACACTGCGGAACACTCATTAAAAAAAAATTGAAATCAGAAATAATTTATTGCATTTCTACAAAATGGGCTGCTATGCTAGAAGTGCTTCGATCTTCGGCGCTGGCCTTATCATTTTCAGCAGGGGAGTATGCTAGCACAGTCTGGAGCAGATCAGCCTACACAAGAAAAGTGGATGCGGTGTTAAACGTCACTTACCAATTCATTACCGGCTGCGAGATTTGTATGGATCCAGTGTTATCGCTCCACCGTCAATACGTAAGAAAGTATTAGCGCTTACAGACCAGCGCCATATGCTTTATGGGCAATCATCTAAAAAAAGGCTTAAATCCAGAAATGACGTTTGGAACTTCACCACACCACTTTTACACGAACCAGCAAAACACCGCAAGGAAATATGGCAACAACTGGATGTGGTTGGTAACAACATGATCAACCGGAAAAAATGGAAAACCCTAAATAGATTACGAACATGCGGCCGTACATACGAACATTTTAAAAAATGGGGCTAGGTACTGATGATGCGAATGCGAGAAAGAATAAGACCATAAACACTTGTTCAGATGTCCACTACTTGGAGGTGAAATAGCAATTGAATGAACTTAATTGATTTTTGGAAAAGGAAAATATAAAGCGTTAATGGATACGATACGATGACGACTTGATTCTGTGCACGATATTAAACACTTGCTGTTTGTAAAAAATTACTTATATATCTCGGTGTATAAAATATAAAAATTATAATTCGGAAAAAAAAACTTAAAAATCGGATTCTTACTAGCACAAAATTTACGCGATACCAAAAAATGATTCTATTAAATTCGACCAAATTATATGGTCATTAACTAATGTTGCTTTTAAAAGTATTAAATAATAAACAATTTCCAAATACGCGCTATATTTTTAATTAAATTTTATAACACGACACAGTATGACATAAATATTCGTACGTAATAAAACTTTAATATTATAATGTATATTCGTTGTTATATTTATAAAAGCGGTTCTTGTTATTCGTATAAAGGCAAAACTTACTACATTCAATATGGCTAGTGAGGACGGTAATTATTTTTCGATTGGGTCGAACATACTAAATAATTGAGTGATATTTCATATGTTACGTTCATTTTCGAGTTGATCATCAGCAATATCACTAAAATCGTTAAAAATGTCATCAACATTTAATAAATCGGTCTGTTTGGTCCGTAAATTTAACGTATAAAATTTAAAATTTAAAATAATACATCGTAAATAATTTTATCACATAATTATTATATCCGCACGTGTTATCTGCGTAACAATACCGTTTGGTATGCATTATTTGATCTTAAATCGTAAATCAAATATTAAGACAAACTTACTTTCATTATGATCGCAATTCATTATGAAATACTGTACTATTTTTTTTTTAAATACCGAAAAACCCAATTTAAACATTTTAAACTTCTCGAGAAAACACTTATATTTATACAAACCTTTCAGTATCCGCAAAATATTGATATTTGTTTATGTTCATAGCAGTGTCACCATACTAGAAACATAAAAATATCGTACCAGGATGCTTATACTATGTTTTAAATGCATAATCGTATTAAATGGTATTATACATTTATAATAATAATACGAGACTAATAACGGAATAATACCAAATGGTAGACGCATGCACTAAAGGGTTAAATCGCTAATCTCGCCATATGTAACTAAACGACTAAGTAAACTATTATCTTTCGTTATATTACGTTGTTTTACGTTATGCCTATCTCAACCTACTGCTCGTAGGCTTTCTAAAAAACACTCGCAAAGTTGCCTATCTTGTACGACGCGAAATCGATTCCGGTTACTTTCGCAATGTAGTCTCTCCATCTCAGTCTTCGTTCTATAACCACTGCGATATACGCTTGCATTGTCATCTCGTCTCTGGTGAACTTTGCTAAATATTTCGTACTTACGCGTATGTTTTAAACTAATCTTTAGTTCTTCAGCTATGGTCGTATCGGTGTTTTCTTATTTCCCTTAATCGTTGTCTCAATTTCTTTTTCCATTTCCCGATTACCTTTCCCCTTAATAAAATCTCGCGGTAATTTTACGACGAATTCGTAATTACCGTTTAAAAAATAATTATTAGTTTCTCTCCTCAGCGTAGGTTGCTGAATTTTTGAAATATCTTTGGAAATCCGAGATTTCAAGTCTTCCAGATCTCGTGGACGTGTTTCGTAAACGCGACTCTCTTAAGGTATTCCAGCAGAAAAAGAAATCGCGTATGAATTCATTTTGAAACTCTCTTTGCACCGTCGTGATCGACTCACGCCGAAAATAGCGTTCCACGCAAAACGAGCGTCCTTCTCGTTATAGAATGTCATCCTGAAATCGGACAAAAACAAATCTCTCGTGTGTACACTAAACGCGGAGCACGTGATTTACGTTGGACCAGTTATCAAGATCGCCTGTGTTCTCCGGGTCATCCTATATTTTAAAATGAAAAATTTCTAAAACAATTATAGCCTAAATTACATCCAATATCTGTAATTCATATTACACCGACATACGTTATTATCCAGAAAATCACATTTATAAGCGTTCGTTATGATGGAAATGATCGGAACTTTTATATTAGCTACGTTCCTCGTAAATTATAGCGCGTTTTTTTATATTAACGATAGTTATTTGTCAAAAAATGATTGAAATACTAAAATTTTCTTCTTTACGAATTGATTATCAAAATTTCAACATCTTGGTTCCGCGAGGAAACGGATCAAAGGCTAAAATGAAAATTGGACGGACATTTGACAAGACAAGAGGGTGAAAGGTGGACTAAACGGATATTACAGTGATGGCCAATTGGCAGCGAACGTCCGCGAGGGAGGCCTATGGCCAGATGGGGAGATGATATTGTTAAATTGACAGAAATCAATTAGATCCGAGCCGGACAACATAGGAGTAGTTGGAAAAGTTTTGGGACTGCCGACACCCAGCAGTGGGTTGATAT
Organism: Coronaproctus castanopsis; assembly: GCA_032883995.1. NCBI lineage: Eukaryota > Metazoa > Arthropoda > Insecta > Hemiptera > Monophlebidae > Coronaproctus > Coronaproctus castanopsis. The sequence goes on along the minus strand of CM065052.1, from coordinate 17,451,506 downwards.
AGGTATATATAGTTGTATATAAAATATGAACACTACGAGACGATTGGTCATACGTAATCTATTCAAAATAAAGAACCAGCTTAAATTTATCCAAAAAAAAACAACAACAAAAATAATCCGAAGATACTTAAGATATAAATTAATAAATCACACTTACTGTAAACTAAATAAACTGAATTGTATACCTTTATTCGAGTTGTCGTCATTTCCGTTACGAGATGACGGACGAACCATTCAGTTGTGCCAAGAAAATTCGTCCAAAAGAAAAATATAAACAAAGTATAAATAAATTAATAAATAAATAAGAAATAGAAAATAATAAAATTTGGCAACAAAACCGGGAAGTAATTACGCATTAGGGGAAAAAACTAAACGAACAAATAACAGAAACAAAACGAAATAAATCGCATTTCTGTTAAATAGAAGAAATTTTGTTCGTGTATCTCTGTCTCTGTCTCTTCGAACCGTATTGATAATTTGTTGGAAGGGGACAAATGTATAGAACGTTACGTTTAGACAAACGTTAAACATTTCCAGACAAGCGTTTTAAATTTGTTACATATTTCTAGTCTACTTTATCCGCTGAAACGAGAAAAAGAAAACAAAAAAAAAACTACCTGTTTACATTCCTTCAATTCCTTCATTGCGCGCGGCTGCTGCTGGCTGCGAAATTAAATCTTAAGACATAAACAGATACCACACAAACACACACACACACACACACATATATATATATATATATACTCACACACGGCGAGTATTAATGTGATAATTACGAATCGATTGTATCAGTTTGTACATAATTAGTAGACTACGGTATTTCTGCTGTCAGGAGTGTGGAGTTGTTTAAATATTCTAACGTTATATACATATGCATATATATATAAATAAAAAAAATAAATTGTCATCTTAAACTAATATTTCAATAAACAATGTAATTAAACGTGCTGTACAGTGCAAAACTTTATGTCCACTTTCAAGAGCGATCCTATAAAGGAAGCACAGAAGATCTTGGCCGATTGATCAGGTAGATTTCTGACGGAAGAAATCTGTCCAGCTCTCCGCCAGCACACCGGTAATTTGTTGATATTGGTCGAAGGGTATTTAATTGTTTATTTTTATACCGATGCAGTCCTCTTGTTACAAAAAAAAAAATATAATATATCGGGTAATCTGTTGGAATGGTTTGGCCAATATGTTGGAGACATTGCAGTGAGGACATCGAGGGAGAGTTGTAGCAAAGAGCGCGATTAAGTATTCGTTCTGGTCCGTTAGTTCTTCTTGATTCTCATTTGGCGGACTTAGCGTTGTAGTCTCCACCGTATATGTCTTTCCGAGCTCTCTGAACATAGCATTAAATTCAATTTGTGGTATATATAGAATCATGTAAGATCACCTCGGTTTGTCTGGATGTTGACTGCGATGATTTGGTATGCGTGTATACTTGTCATCATAATTTATCCTCAATCGATAGGTTGGTGGGCAATTTATGAGACGACTTACCTATCTATATTTTGTTGAATAGTGTAAGTAGCGTACAAAGCAACACATGCACGCACCCGGGAGAATTGATTGTAATCGCTTCGTTGCCAATGCAGCCCCCGCGTGTTTTTGTAGTGTACTATATTATTATTAGCGATATGGTGTACGTGCTGGTTTGCATTACCTTCCACGCGAGAATATTCGGATTATTTATATTTTATTTTCTTATGATAATATTTTTACGTCGTTGATCGTATATTCTAACCCGGTACCTTCTGTATAGAAGTTCGTGCTCTTAGCCTCTCGGCTATTCCGAATGTTTACTTGTAGAAAATTTGTTATACTGCCTATGTGAGTTTTTTTTTTGCCATGACCATGATATCTCCAAGATGATGCACTGTATATAGAATGTATCCATTCATTTTTTCATATATTGTTCGTATATCTGATGTGTTTCAGTAATTAGAGCAATGCCTATTGCATTCTGAGTGAGGAAAATTTTAAAGTTGTTTTCCTTAGCATTATCACTAGGGAATTTCGAGCATTATCTAGCATTTATGATAGTAATTTGTCAATTACCCTTGTTAGATGCGATATTAATGGATTTATTATGATTTTAAATTCGTTTAAGGAGGAACTCAGCATTAAGGAGATATTTTCTTCTTATTATTATTATTACGTTTATTGTTATTGATGTTTTCTCTGTTGAGTAGTTGTATATTTTTAGACATTTCATTATTATTTGCGTTGCGCATTGCAGTAGTATTCGTATATTCTAGTGAGGTAATGTTCGCATATGGTCGGCGATTTATGTTTACGTGTTGGTACATTGGATACACACTTTCATATGGTGCATCAATATTTGCGCGTTATTGAAATACGAGTTTTAGAAAATCTATACTGATGCAACAACCTCTCGATGTATGATCGCCATCACACAGGGCACATTTTGATGGTAGAACTGCCTCTAATCCATTAGATTTAGCGTTTTGCTCACCTTCATTAGATTTCCTAGCTTATTGGAAGACCAATATCAGACACTGCAGGAGGTGACCATTGCCCCCATACTCACCCAAATAAATATAAATGGCGTGTACGATGACAAAGATATAGGACCCTCCTCAACACCTAAGTTGAATTATAAACGTTACCAACTGGCATCAGTTTTCAGTTCAGCTTCAGATGACCGATTTCATCATATGCAGTGAAACTGATCCCAGAATCCAGTTTGAAATGTTCTATAAAACTGTCAGCGATGCTCTCTCTAGTTCACATATTATAATAAATCTAATAAGAAATATAAATGTAATTCAAACCTTTGGTTTCCTGTCAACGTGTAGCATATGTTAGAAGGAAAGTCTTTTTACAATATAGAAAATTACCTTCATTGGAGGAAAGCTAACGCGTTAGCCAAGCGTGAATTTAAACTGGCAAAAAAGAAAGCATGGCAACAGTTTTGTACACAGTTTAATCGGCAAACCCCAATTTCAAATGTGTGGGGTTATCAAAACCCTTCAGATGTTCTACCTATAGCCGGGTTAAGCACTTGGGTTATGCAAGCTCTTAGTAGGCCTTCCAACCACTTTTTAGATTCTACCTTTACTAAGAACGGGGTTGCTTATGTCTTAGGAAACAAAAAATCGACTGCACCTGTCCATGATGGTATGTATTTCGATGTACTAATACCGGATAAATTTTTCACAATCTTTGTGGACATTCTTAACAAAGTTTGGCAGTCCAAATTGATCCCGGTGTTTGTTGTTGTTCCCATCCAAAAGAAAAATGGGAAATTTCGTCTAATTTCTTTCGTCTCTTGTTTCAGGAACTTCTTAATTGGTGGTTAGAACACAACCAAATCCTTCCTCCTAATATGTACGGTTTTCGCAGTAATACGAGCACTTTGGACTTTGTGGGTGACCTGCTAGGTAATATGTACAACGGTCTTATTGAAAAACATTTGAACATTACTGTTTTTCTGGATATAATGGACGCTTATGGTAGTGTTCATTTGCTACCTTACAGTGTAAGTTATTATCCATAGGTGTTGCTGAGTTCCGCTTTATCTGTGGATTATTTCTACAGCGTTGTATATCATTAAGTACAAGGTCAGTTAATTATCAACGTATAATACACAGAGGTTTATCTTAGGGTCTTCTCTAAATCCCATCCTTTTTAATCTCTCTCTCTCTCTCTCTCTCTCTCTATATATATATATATATATATATATATATATATATATATATATATATATATATATATGTCGCAGCTCTACATGCGCTCTAGGATTTTACTCTATGCGGGTGATATTGATGACCTTTTCATTGCAACTGAAAAAGGAGTTATTCCTTTCTGCTCATGATTCCGATATTTAGGAATTATTGTGGATTCTCGGTAACATGGCGCTCACATATTGATAAACTGTTAACAAATATCACATTAACATTTTACGTATTTTGCATAATACATGATGGGGTGGTACCCTTTCATTCTATTGCTACTCTTCAAATCACTAACCCGATCTAAACTGGAATATGGTTCCATGTTTTATGGAACTGCGTCAACAGTATTGTTAGGTAAGTTGGATCGTGTACAAAATGAATGCATTATGCTGTGTACTGGTGGTACTAAAATCACTATCGTCCCTTCAACATCTAGATAATCTACAATTATTCCCTCATATAGGGACATTTCTGGAGAAGTCAGCATTCTTGATTAAGATGTAGATAGTCCCTACAGTATCACGTTGGGTAATGTGTAAATACACCCCCATTAAAAAAAAAGATGGTTTGTGATGTGTTCTCTAATGATGACGAACCTAGCATTCACATTAATGAACTCGCTAACCGTCTTTTTTTCTTAAAGCTCCAAAAATCGGAGAAATATACTAATCTTTTCTCAAATCATGATGATCTTCAACAACGTTTTCTATCACTTTTTTCTCGTTTTTTCGCTCACTCAACCGGTCCTAAACTTACAGGGTGGCTTAAGCATGCGCAGTTTTTATTTTACACGCCCTGTAATCGTAGCGTTTCAGCTTGAATTACTATTATTATCATAGTGTGATAACAGCTCGCTCATCTCAAACCGGGTTTTGACAATACTAACCATAATAATAACTGTAACTATACGTATGTAACGTTTATAACTACTACGATAGCGAAAATAAATAAAGAAATTAAATATTTTGTTCGTTTTTATATCGACGTTAATATTAAATATTATTTCTTATTTCCTAAATTGTTAAATTAACTTATACTACACGTTTGTATCGAGCAATTTTTTGATACATATACATACATACATATATATATATATATATATATATATATATATATATATATATATATATATAATTATTTAAATACATGTAAATCTATTAAAATATATATATATATATTACGACGATCGTCGTATGTTCACGTTATAATAAATCTAAATTTATTATATTGAAGGTGGAAAACTAATATTTAATTTAATTAATGTAATAAAACAAAATATATATATAATTATTTATTTAATTAAAGTAAAATATATTAAAATTATTATAATATAACCAAACTGGATTTGTAGTAGATAAACTATTATTATAAAATAGTTAAAATTAATTTTAGTTAGTCAATGGAAAAAAAAACAGTAAATTAGTTTGACCAAATAATTTTAGCCAGTAAAAATAAATTACAGCCAGTAAATAATGAAGAAAATCCAGTAAATTTTGTTTAACAAGGCTTACGAAAAATGTATAAAAAGGGATGGTTGTTCATTTTCAAGAGAGTTCTGGAGTTGTTCAGTTACAAAGTTCAGTCGTTAGTTTCTTAATCAAGACGCTTAGAATAAAATGAGAATGGATGGTTGAAACAATTACAAATCCGGTCAGGTTAGTCTTTAACTAAATTATTTTTTTTTTTCATTAATAAATATATATTAATTTTTTTAAATATAAAATAAAATTTTTCTTTATAAATACTTTATTTTTTTTTTATTAAATAATAATATTAATAATAGTATATACGAGGTATCTTGTAATATATAATTTTTTATTTCCTAAATTTATCGTTTTTTTTTTTTTTTTTTTTTTATTTCGAAGTGAGCATACGATGATCATCGTAATATGTTAAAATATATATTAAGTTCTAAGAATATGATGAGAAAAGTTAAATAACAATTCTCGAGCGATAACACTCACAAAATGGTTATATTGGTATTCTGGCAGGTAATTAAGATATGCTCTTATCAGAAACTTATTAAAGATCAATCTGTTTGTGGCATAAATGTTTTACCGCGTGCGAACGAAATCGTTACTTACGTCACGAGATAACGAAATATGCGTTTACGAAATTTCATCACGATTCATCGTGACAAATTTTAATAACAGAGAAAAGTAAGTATAATTTTTCCTAATTTTATGAAATATTTTTTCAGGACGTTCATTATTCTAAGAATATTCGATAGGTTTAAAAGTAATAAATTAATTTTCACAGTTAGTGTACTTTAGTAATATTTTTAATTAAATTTTGTTATAACATAGTTATTACCGATTCTATTTCACGATAATCAACTGTCATTTTCCAACCAACCTTTCATAACACTATTCCGGCGCATTTTAACAACCCAAAGTTAACATATAACAAACACACACTGACACACACATACATACATATATATATCAACTAATTTCATTTACGAAATACATCGCAGAGCGGTAATAACATGGAAAAAGTACTGGATGATGAAATCAATTTTTAGGAGCAATATTCCGCCACCCAATCTAAAAAGCGTGGCGTTCAACAGCTGCCTGCTACCATCCTTAACTTACGGCTCCCAAACATGGTCGATGACGCAAAGACAGGAAAATATTCTAGGAACCTGCCAAAACAATTTGGAAAGATCAATATTACAAAACAAGAAACTAGATAGAGTCAAATTAAAGACGATTAAGGAACAAATGGGCGATAATAGGGATGTCATAACTTAAATCCAAGGACATGTCATAAGATACAGAAATCAGAAGTGGACGAAGAGCGTAATGGAATGGTTCCTGGCGTACCTCAATAGAACCGTTTACAAGTTGGGACGACGACTTCAAAAAAATCCTGGGTTCCAGAAGCGCTCTGTATAGGTTGGCACACAACAAACGCAACTGGGAAAAATTGGGAGAGACCTTCGCTCGAAATGGCCTAGTATGACTACATTCGAAATTAATTTTAGAAACTAATTTTAGCTGTAACAGATATTTATAAATTTTTAATTTAGTTATACTAAATAAAATGTTTATTATTATATATATATATATATATCGTAGATACACGCGATATATTTAAATGTCGGACCAAATATTACTCTAACATTCTTTATGAGCAAATTTAAGATCCGTATTACAGGTAGATTCAACCGTTAAAAGCTAATAAAATCGTAATTCAGTGACATAAAAGTGCCTAAATAACGTGCTTCGATGTTTCATTACTATATATACCTTATGCAGAGTATATGATTTGGAAAAAACCGTCTATCATCCCAAAACCGTGATTATAAATTCACTTTTTTGCCCTCGTCCTTCCGATGACAACAAAATAGCGAGGTCGTGTATTTTTTTTTAGAATGCTCATATTACAGCTGTCAACCATCTTTGTTATATAATCAAATTAAATCTGTCTAAGTATAAATATGTCTTATCTGCTTATTATTAAACATACTCGTTTATATGTAATAATTTATAAATCAACTAACATTAATATTTAATGTTTCTGGCTGGGTGAAAAAAATTCTGTACCTATTAAAAAAAAAAAGTACTTAAATGTTCATCTGTGACATACATTAAAATTATATTCTATAGAAAAATTTAAAAAATTTATAATCTGACGAAAAATTAATTATTGGACGGCATTATGAAAAATTTATAGCATTACTAGAAACTTTAAATTTAACTTTAAAATATATGTTTTTTTTTTAAAATATACATATGTTTAGTTATTTTTGTTAAATTTTAGGTTGATTAATTAAGGATTACACACATATGTAATTCTTAAAAGCATTTAAAAGACAAACTTCGGACCGGTGGTATTTGGAGGTTGTAAAATAAAACCAAACTATACGATGATATAAATTAAATTTGTTTGAAGACATTTATGTTTTTTGATTTTTATTTTTGTATATATATATAAATATTAGCATTACTTTAATTACTTCATTAATAAGATAGTTTTAATAAAGGCAAATAGTTATTACAGTTAACAATATAGTTATAAAGTAAGCAAATAAATAATATTAGTGTAAATAATAACTTTACATACACATTCACCTTGTTACCACTTTTTAAAAAATTATATTTATTTTTTTAACTTTTTTATTATTTTATATATACCTATATATATATATAACATAATCTTACATGCACCCATATATAAATTAATTTAATTATATTGAGCCAAAATGAACTTATATTCAATCTCTGACCTAGCTATTTCATTAATCTTATTATAGTAATAGAAAAATTATTCACGTTGATAACAATGTTACATTACAAGTCATTAATATATGCTGGGAGAAGTATCAGTGTCGCCACATCTTAAATCTATACAAATAATCCATAAACTTTCCGCGATTCGTTAAAATTGTTGTGTTAGGTAAAGATTAAATTTGAAAACTTTAATAGAAAAATCAGTTAGTTAATTTTGGAACTAGCTGATAAAGTAATATATTATTATGAAGGTCTGGTCGGCTGCTGGAACTCTTTAATTAACTCATTATATAAATACTTATTATAACGTTTACGTGTTAGATAAATATAATTTAACTTAAATTTACTTAGTATAGATTATATAATACAATTTAATATTATACATTATGGTATGTTTTTTAATAATGAAATCTACAGGTAATTGTTCACTAATTACCGAAGCTGGATTCGCGAGAATATATGATAGCCTTTAATTGACTTAATAATAAGTTGGCGATATCCTAAGTGATCCTGTAAATGTTTCAATGCTGATGACACGTCGTGATGAGTTGATAGGATCGCAGTGTCGTCTGCAAACATTACCGTTGTCGTGTATGCATTGATCGGAAAGTCGTAATATATATATATAATATAGCACAGGTCCAAGCGCACTGCTTTGCGGAACTCTTGAGTTGATAGAACGCTGCGGTATTAACCAATAAAATTTATCAGAAAAAAAAAACGTTCTTCAAGGTAAAATTTGGTTAATAGATAGTATTAGTAGGGTAAGAACAGCTTTATTTCGAATAGTAATATCGAAAGGGAATGTTATTCGGATACGGAAGAAATAAAAAAAAAAAAAAATCGAACGATTGAAATAGTATAGTTATAGGGTGACCCAGAGAAGACGGACGGTTTTGTATTGTGAATAGCTCAATGTACTCCACGTTTAGTGTACATAAGTAAGATTCTTTTTTGTCTAACTTTTAGTTATCGCGGCATCCTATAGCGAGAATGAGTGCGCGTTTTGCGGGGAAAGTTATTTTCGACGTGAATCAATCACGACGGTAGAGATTTTCGAAAATAATTCAAAGACGTGTACGTCATTCAATTTTAAGGCGAATTGAAAAATTTCGAGAGAAGCTTTTGCAACGGATAAAAAACGTCCTGGACAAAAAAAACCCTGTTCATACCCGTATGGGGGCATACTATCACGGAACGCGCTATGTCGAGATGATAAACTCGTTTTTTCTTCTCTCACTTTACGTCGTCGTTTGGGCCGTACATGATTTCAACTAGATGGCGCGACGTGTCATTGTTCGGCAGAAATGCTCGCAGTAAAGCGGATTTCGCTCTCTTTTTGTAGGAATACCTTAAGAGTCGCATTTACGAAGCACGTTGATCTGGAAGATTTGAAAACTCTGAAGAAATTTGAAAAATTCTGCTACCTAAGTTTTCGAAAAAAGACCGAATGAATATTAATGGCGGTCCATTTTATTGTTTTTCACCGATGTGTAAGCTAATCTCTCGTTTTCTTATTTTTTAAATAATCATTCTAAAATTTTGGTCCAGTACTTTTTGAATTATTAAAAAATCAACGAAACCTCAGTGTCACCCTATATTCGATAATTCGAACGATCCGCGACGATTTCTGTTTTTAGAATTTTTAAAACACGCGATATATATTATCGTTCGAGAATATAACGAATTAATTAGTCTTTATGCATGGCGCAGGCGTTTCGAACATGAATCTAATCGTTTGGTGCTGTTTCCTTCCGACGTTTACCCGGAGTTATCGTATACCGGCGGCCACCCATTACGAGGACTCGTCTAGTTTCGTCGAGGCGCTTTACGGCGATAAATATGTCGATAAGAGTATGTTAATCGCCGAATTCGAAGACTATTCCGGCGAATCGATTATCGTATCGCGACCGAAAGGTTGGGGTAAATCGACGAATTTAGATATGTTGAAGAAATTTTACGAAATCGAAATGGACGCTAAAAAGCACGAACGTCTGACGATCGATCAGAGAATTAACGGCGTTCTATTCGTCGGAGGTGGTACATTTACGTATGGAAATCGTACGCAAACGATGAAACCGTTACTAGTATCCGAACATCCGGCTATTATGCGTCAACACGGTCAACATCCGGTCGTGTATTTAGATTTTAGTCGCGTTAGCGGACGTAATTATAGCGAATTAGAAGACGGTCTTCGACGTACGGTCGTTTCGTTATTCGGCCGACATCGATATTTAGACGCGAGAATTCGTAAGGAACCGTCGAAACCGACTAAACAAATGTACGAACGGTGTAAATCCGGCGATAACGACGAAGCCAGTTTAGGAGTTTGTTTACAAATGCTGGTTTGGCGTATGGCCGATCAATTCGATAAACCGGTTTACGTATTCGTAGACGGTTACGACGGACCGTTAAACGATTTATTAACGTATTTATTACCGTCTGAAGAAATTCGAAATAATAATAGTATCGCGACGTCCGACGACGATTTTAAACAGGCCGTTAAATTATACGGCCGGTTTTACGGTTGCGCTTTGAAAGCTAATCCGTTCGTTAGAAAATCTTTATTGACGTCCGTTTTACCGGTAGCGAATTCCGTTTTAAAGTTGCATAAAGATCGTTACGACATTTACACGTTACTGGACGCTAGATTTAAATCGTACTACGGATTTAGTCGTAGCGAACTTAAAGAAAATAACGATAACGTAAATCGGTTGAAAATTCGTTGCGGCGGATACGATAACGACATATTCAAACCGGCTTGCGTTATCGAACGGTTATTAAATATAAACAAGACGATGTCGTCGCGTCTAGGCGAGGACGACGTTAATGCGAAATTTATCGATCGTCTATTACGGTCGAACAATAGGCTGCAATTAAAAATGCTCGACATACTGACGAATAACGGAAAACCTATCGTTACGAACGATTTGAAACATTTTACTTACGAAAATCTGGCGGATAACGATAATAAATTAGTAGCGTTTTTGTTACACGCCGGTTACGTCGTTATCGCTACCGACGAGGGAACTTTAAAAATACCGAACGAAGAAACGGAAGAGATTTATCACGATACGATAAATCGATGGAGACGTTATCGATTTCCGCATTACGAAGATAAATATTTACGTGAAAAAATGTTATCCGTAGTCGACGGTAAATTCGATCAATTCCGCGTTTTCTTGAACGAATTTTACTACATTAATCACGACGACGACGACGATGATAAAGAAAAATTAGATTACGGACGTACGCTATTCGTTCTGTGTTTGACGTTAGCTAATGATTATTCTGTTAGAACGGAATCTAGCCTAGATATAATAATATTAACGGAGAAGCGTTCGTCCGAAATCACTTCCAGACGGAAAACAGCGGTCATCTTTCGAATCGGTACGGTTATCGATGATAAAGCAGAAGAAGCGGCTAAACTGATGAACGATATCGACGTGTCGCGTTGTAAATTTTTCAATACGTCCGATGATCGGATCGAAAAAGTCGTAACGGTAGGATTGGCTTTTTCGTCGAAGGCCGTTACGTTAGCGGGGAACATAGTCGATCGTGTAGCCGATGATCGAAATTAAATACACCTTCGAGTACATTCAAAACGCTTACCGACTGGACAGATTTTGCGTTGCAGGATATATGTTTTCGTGCGCTTCCATTTGACGCATCAGTCCTTGTCTATTTTTTTAATATCATGTATCACGCGCGTGATCGACACCTTTCCCCTCTTGTTCATCGGATGCCAACCGATCTGGCAGTCCATCTGTTTTCATTAAATTCCTGCCCATCTCCGTTTGCGTGCGATTTTTTAAATTTCTCTTCTACTTTAGTTCTCCTCCTTATTTCACCGTATCTCTCGTAAAGTTATCCCTAACGTTTTCCTCTCCCGATTCTTCTTTATGTTTTACTTTAGTCACGCTTTGTTTCTGTGTCTCGTACTACACTGTTATGCATTCTTTTTTCCCGGATGCACCCGTTACCTTTTCCTCGAAAATTGTAATTAACGGTATCGAAGTATTATCAATTATTTATCATTCTATATCAATCGTAATAACGCTTATAAAGCTATACGAATTCTTTCACCTACATTTCATCCAAGATTTCAGCTCACTTGCACAAATAAAAAACTACTATATGCAACTATTATTCGTGCCCGGTTAAACACCCCCCAACTTAGGACTACGGTGTTTCAATTAATTTTTTTTAGCTTTCTTCTGTCGCTACGATAGTTTCTTCTTTAATTTTTTTCCTTAAAATCATTATTACTTCGCAGTCTCTTTATATAAAAATTTATTGATTTTTAATTTTTTGTTGATCATTTATTTTTTAAAAATTACTGACTACATTTCGCACTATTCGAAAAAGTATATTATATATGAAAAAAATTATTTAACAACCGACGCTTGCTGATGATGTAGTTATTCTTGTAAACACGATGGAAAATACCATCAGAGAAAGAAATGCAGGTCTCGAAATCTCCGTCGATAAAAATTTATCGCTAATATATTTTAAACGCCACCGTGTTCGCTATCGACCGAAAACAAGAAATAGAATAGATAAATTTATTAATTTTTATGTTAATAGCGTCGTGCGTAATTAGATCGATGTGCTGTTCATTCTGAGCTTCTCCGGGGGTCGCTCTTTCGTGGTGGAGGGGCTCAGTACTATCTGCATAATTTATGAGCAATACCGTATGCAGCTCATCTCCTTGTAGGCTACTGAAGGCCATAAGGTCGGAAAGAATTATACGGCAGCAGGTATATAAATAAGCAGTAAAGGTGGTAGTTGTGGAGACAAAAATTGCAATACACGCTATATTTACAGACGAGACCAAAATGGTCGCAATCCACTGTAGAACTGCGCCACAGAAAGAAGAGGAACCCTACTGCGGTAATTTTTATTCCAAGAAAACCGTCGTGAGTTATAATAACAGTTTTATGCTAAGCGACCCGACTGGCACTCAGCGCTACGATCCCGGGATCGTACGTGTCAAATGGGCGACTGGCTACAGACAAAGAAATTTTTTTTTTAACAAACACAACAGGTAAATGTTTATTAAATACCACATTCGTTTATTTTATAAACGAAAATTTATTAAAACAAATTCCAAATCTATATTTTAATTTCCGTTTTATATTTTTTTTAATTAGTAGGCACCATACGGACGAAGAGATCCCAGTCTTATTCTTTTAAAAATTCATATATACGTGTATATATATATATATATATATATATATACACATATTCTAAAGATTTCATAGACGGACACGTGTACGAATCGTAAAGAAAATCTATTTGCTAGTAAGAGAAGTGTTTTTTTTCTTTGGCTCATCATTTATACTTTTTCCTTCTTCTTTTATTTTTCGAGGACAAAGGTCGATGAACGAAGATGTCTGGAGTTTGTACAAGTTTTCCCGCCAATCTGCTGGAAGAATGACTTAATGACTTAATAATGTTCGGACTTTATACGTTCGGCGCCTGTCGACATACGTCGCTAGACAACATTACGCGCACCCTGTTCCACATTTACATAAATCCACACACCCAAATACATATGTTATATATATAAAACGAATGACTCCCTATATATATATATATATATATATATATATATATATATATATATATATATATATGTAACTACTGACAGTGGGATATATTCGGACTTAATATTGTGTTTTTAGAAACAAAATTAAATGATCTGTTTGAGTATACTTTATACTAAATTATTCAATTTAAATAAACTTTAAACGATATATTATTTAAAGCTTACTTTATTTAACGCGTTGTTATATTTGCTTGCGCATTAAACACATATGCATAAACAGATGTGAAAATTTTAATAAGAAACTCATAATAAAAATTATTAGCTTAAATGATCCAAGAGAAAGCGCAGTATGCGCAAATTATAATCTTCGTTACAAGTTTAATTAGTTGCGTTGTTATTTCAACGTCTTCTTAAATTTTACTTAATTACACCTCTTCTTCTTCCTCATCAGCTATTTTCAATCCGCTGCTGGATCTCGAAGTTCCATTTTTCCCTGTTAGCCGCTTTACTTGTCCAATCGTTTCGGAGTTCTTTTATATCGTCGACCCAACGTGTCAGTGGTCTATTCTACGGATTTCGTCTGGAGTCCACGTTGTCACTTTATTTGTAAGGAGTTCCTGGTGTCTTACCAGATGACCAGCCTATCTCCATTTTGATTCTTTTATACTTAGTATCATATCGTTTATTTTTGATGTTAAGCCATTTATTTTCTTTCTTGTCTTTCAGTGTTATGCCAATCATTTTCCTTTCGATTCTTCTTTGCTTAGCCTTTCCTCCATTGCTACTGTTGTATTCCGCGTTTCACTCCCACAGGTCATTACCGGGAGCACGCATTGGTTAAACCTTTTTTCTTTTCAAACTTATAGGAATCTCCTTATTTTGTAAAATATTTTTTAGTTTTCCACATGCTAGGGAGGTCATTTTGATTCTTCTCGTTATTTCTGCCTGTATTCTATTGTCGTCTTTTATAATCTGTCCTAAGTAATTGAACGATGTTACTTCCTGTATTTTCCTCCGATCTATCATAATATTACACTGATGTGTGTGAATTTGTTTCGCAACAGAACTGTTTTAGCTATGTTGATTTTTAGTCCTATTTCCTTGCTTTTTATATTAAGTTCTTGCGCCGATTCATTTACTTCTTCTATATCTTCGCTCACGAGCACTATATCGTCCGCATATCTAAGATGGTTGACGTACGTTTGTCCAATTTTTTAACCCCTACTATTCCATTTTAATTTCTCAAATACCGATTGTAAGACCGCAATGAACAATTTAGGTGACATCGAATCTCCTCGTCTGATACCCCCTGTATATAGGTTAACTTCTTTTTCCACTGGGCCAACCTGTATGCTGGCCTTTGCATTTTTGTATATGTGTCGTATAATTGAGATATATTCTTTATTTATCTTGGCCGTTTCCAGTGCTTTAAGAAAGCTCTGTGATGATATAGAATCAAAAGCCTTCTCATAGTCGATTATAGTATGTATGTGATTTATAGTGCCCGTGCCTAACCCGCTTGTTCCATCGGCTGAAGTTTGTCCAACTGTTCTTTTATCCTGTTTGTAATGATTTTCGTTAATAATTTATATAGATTTGAGAGCAGGCTAATGGGTCTGTAATTATTTACTTCTTTCTTATCAGACTTTTTATGTAATAGTATTATTTACGCCTTATTCCAGGCTTCTGGTATTGTCTGATTCTCTATACAAAAGTTGAAAAGGTCCGCCAGAAGGCCCGCCATCTCTTCTGTCACTATTTTCAGAAGTTCACCTTTTATTCCATCCGGACCTGCACTTTTCCCGTTTTTCATAAATTATAGCCTATACTTCTTCTTTTGATATCTTGCCTATTATTTTATTTTCAGTATTACACCGATCGACATCGATTGGCGTATTCGTCATCGTTTTATCATTATATAATTCTTGATAGTATTCCCGGATTATTTCCGCTATCTCTGTTTTACTTATACGTTCTATACCGTTTACACACAAACACACACACACAATATATATATATATATATATATATATATATATATATATATATATATATATATATATAAATACTTTACGGCAAACGTCACGGCTGTAATTAATTTTCAGTCTTTTTCTTCGGATCTAACCATCACCTTATTTATTCTTCAATCACGAAGACCAGCGACAGATCTGGAATTAAATCTATACACGATCAACCAACTCCAACCTTTTCTCACAGATGCGTGCGATATTGTGCACTCAATCGTGTTCTCTCTATTTTTCAAGTGCTTTCTATTCTAACAAGGTTGTACACACTGTCTAATTCTTAATTCGATTTTGTACATGTTCACACAACACACACACATATATATATATATATATAAAATCCTTATATAATATGCGCCGTTTGTATCTTTTCTCAAACGTTTTAAAATAAAATTAAAGCTTTCATGATAAATTACAATATAAAAAATCTTAATTAATATATTTTTCGAATAAATTAGTTTATATAGGTGGTGGAGTCATAATATATAAAATTAAATTCATTGGGCTCATCCGGAATGATTAAATTTTTCTACCATATTCAAACCAACTATTAGCTAACCCGGAGAAACATACATACACATATATATATATATATATATATATATATATATATCGTGCGTGTGTAAATGAATGAATATGTACGTGTGAGAGTTTTGTTCTATAACAGCCACCTGCAGTTCAAACGATACTGAATACCACCGATAAGAGATTTTTGATATGAATGACCCCGTACGTTGATTTTTAACGGTGAATAAAAAGTCTTACATATATTTCATAACTAATTCGATAAATATGCCGGTCAATCAAGCGCGTTCGCGTATTCTAGAACGTTTTTGAATTACAATTTGCGGATGTTACGAATTAGTTGCTGGAAAACTAGAAATTCGACAGAAATTTAAATTCTCAGTAATGATGTTCGCTGTACGGCACGTGAAAGTTAAATGGTAATAAATTTTTTAATGTTTCGGTTGACGCGAAATGTCCTAATTTTTAGACTACTTATATAAATACATCGAAAATTATCCACAGTTCACCTAAGAAGCGGCATTGCGTAATAAGCGTCTGTATAAAATTTATAATTTTTTGTCGAAATTTCTATAATGTATTACTAATGTAACCATACGTCCCGTTTTGGAGGGGCATGTCTGTTTTTTGCGATACTACTTCGTGCCGCGATAAAATCTTCCGGACATTTTGAAATGCCGCATTTTACAGACGATATTTAATTTGGCTGATGTAAAAATTATACGAAAACTTAACATAGTCTCCGAAAGCGTCTACAGTGCATTTAGTGGACTTGTTTATCCCGGGTATTTATTCCTACTCATCACCGTGTACGTGATCTGTCATCATTGACTTGTCGTCTGTCATTTACTTCATTTCATTCGAGAAGTTCTACGATTGTCATTTCAGATTCAGTACATTCTGTTTTTGTATAATCTTAAACGTAATATTAATTTCTGCAATAGAATATATTTTACGCCTGCTTGGAACAAATGCGCCAGAAAAAAGATGATTCTCTTTAATGAACAAATTATGGACACAAGAAAAAACTCAGCTTCAAACGGCTGTCCTCAAAGTTATGTTAATAACGGCGAACTTAAAAAAAAACATCCTCTTTTAGAATCTCATTCTTATTTGAAATCATCGCCAGCTATATAGAAACAAATATGTTCGCGTGAAAAATATTAACAATAATTAAATAATCAGTATTCAGGGATTAAGAAAAAAAGCAGTTATTAACAGAAAACTGGGCTGCCAGTAGAAAAAACGTCTATACTTAGATTTAATTAGAGTTCTACTACTGATTGGAAAATCAAAATTTTGGTGTAAATGGGAGCGTATATGTGGACGATTAGAGTGGAAATATATTGTTTGCAAATATAAAGGTAATAAGAATTAAAACTACTCTAACAGATGTATAAATGTATCTATGTGTGTGTGTGTGTGTGGGTGTATGTATGTGTGTGAGTGTGGTATTGATGAGTACTTAAGCTTACTTTGGGAGGTAAGTTAGAGAGTAGGTGAGAGTGTAAATGAGTTATAATTATATAAATGAACGGTATTTAAAGAAATCAATATGATAAATGTAATCAAAATAAAAATTTATACTAAGCGTAAATGTATAATATTAAATCATAAGAAATGTAATTACCCGTCGACAAGCGAAAGCTTGACGGGATAATTAGTATTAAAATAATTGTATTATGTCGTATGAGTGTTGTTGTGTGTGTACATATGAGGCGTGTTTATGAGTGTATATATCATTATAAAATTTATGTCAAATATACGTTTAAAAAAAAAATAGTTTACTTTCGGATAAATATAAAATATTATTTAAATAAAATATTAACATTAAAAAAAAAAGTAACATTGAAAAAAAATAAGTAACATTGAAAAAAAGTAAATAACATTGAAAAAAATAACATAAAAAAAATAACATTGAAAAAAAAATAACATTGAAAAAAAATAACATTGAAAAAAAATAACATTAAAAAAAAAATAAATAACATTGAAAAAAAATAAGTAACATTGAAAAATAAATAAATAACATTGAAAAAAAAGTAAATAACATTGAAAAAAAATAACATTGAAAGAAAAGTAAATAACATTGAAAAAAAAATAAATAACATTGAAAAAAAGTAACATTGAAAAAAACATTGAAAAAAAATAAATAACATTGAAAAAAAAAGTAACATTGAAAAATAAATAAATAACATTGAAAAAAAAAATAACATTGAAAAAAAAAATAAATATCATTGAAACGCTTTTACTAGAACATTGTTTTAAGTTCGGTCGCTAAAATACTGAGACAAACTACGACTAACTTCAGTCGTGCGTAAAATGACCATTTTTATTTTTACTCAAAATGGGGCAGTAGTGTCAAAGTTACAGCGACAGAGATAGTATCGACGATTAAAAAGAAAAAACTATCTATCAATATATTCGGATTTAAGTAAAGGACAAAGATTGAAAAAAGGAGATGATAAATGAAAACATTCGTTACATTAAAGCGAACAAGCGAGCGGTTGTAAAGTGTATAAAATGCGGGGTGACAATCGAATTAGTAGAGAATATTATTAAAAGAACAACGAGTATGTTGGATATCTTCCAGAAATCATTTAAATTCGAAAATTTGATAAGCCGCAAAACGATTTTAGTAATCGAGATAAGAGATAAGGCGATTTTTTTTTTAATTTTTAAATTTGTTTATCGAAAAAAAATTATATTCTTGTTTTCCTTTAATAAATTAAATTAGGACGTAAGAAAGTATTTACAAGTAACAAGATGTCGTTCAAAATTAAGAAATAAGTTACGCACGCGAATCTAAAAAAAAAAAATAAAAAATAGAAAATGTACTTACACGCGCAAATTTTTATTAATCCGTTAAAAATAAATAATATCGCGACCCGCTTTAATAAGGATATGAAAATGACGGTGATGATAATGATGTTTGTTTAAATAAACTCGTTCTGAAATTAGGTCAGTACATTATTTCGTTTTATTATCAATATACATATATATATATATATAAATATATATATACATATAATATATATATAGATACTCGTAGAAGGATAAAAAAAAATCGTAACTATCAGGGTCGTAAAGAATTTGGCAATTATAACGAAACGAGTACAAGAAACAATTAAATTGTTAATACGATGCGTCGTGCGGGATTCTGTGTTTTTTAAAATTATTATTGTATTTGGAAACGCTCAAGTACTAAGTTCACACGCGTTCGAGGGTATGAGGTTATATAGTGTTAATTATGCCGGTGCCTGGAACTTTAATAATTTATCTATTATTCGAGGGTCATCTTTTAGAGTATTGTACCTAGCGAACTGTTTGATAGATTGCAAAGATTCCGTAATGTTTACAGTTTAATACCGCTTATCGTTACCTGAACATTACACGTCGTCTAATTCGGAGCTGGTGTTTTATATTGTTTAATTATGACGTTTAAGTAAGATGTGTCCCGTTCGTAATTTATTCGTGGCTTTTTGTTTCTTCCGTAGTTACTCAGTGTCCTCAGACAGACTTGATTTGGAAAAGATGTGCGTGAGCACAATGGCTCAGTACTCTCGGTAAAGGCAACGACTTTTTTTTTTTAGATTTTGATTGAGTAAAGATTATTCGTGTGAGTTCACGAGAGATGAGATCATACGAGAATCGTTTATCGTAATATTTTGAACTTTATTGCAAGCTTTTGAAATGCGGTGCTGGAAGATATAAAAATCGAGAAATTATGGATAAAATAAACGAGAAAAAATGGGATTTAATACCGAAAACGGGGTTAACCTGGATTGGCCATGTTATAAGGCATGGAGGATAACTTCGAGTTGTTTTCGAATTCAAAGGAAACGAGGACGTGGAAGACCCAGTAATTAATTCATAGTATAACCTTACTACACTTTATAAACTTTTTACCCGAATCATATGAAATAGGCTCGAAGCGCAACACTGAATAATGAACAACCAGCTGAACCAGCGGGATTCCGAAAAAATTAACTACAGATCATATAGAAATATTGACAATGATAATAGAAAAATGTAAAGAATACAACATACCGCTATACTTAGGAGTGGTGGATTTAGAAAAAGCCTTCGACTCAGTGCAGTTCTGGGGAATTTTAAAAGCACTGGAAAAAACCGCGGTAAACAAACTATACATAAAATTGATACAAAATATGTACGAATAAACTACATCACAAGTGCAATTACACGATGTTACAGAAAAATTTCGGATAAAAAAGGGAGTGAGACAAGGTGTGTTCTCGCCGAAGCTGTTTAATGCTACCCTTGAATTCATCTTGAGAAAGCTACAATGGGATACCAATGGAATAAATATAAATGGAAAATACATAAATCGTCTTCGTTTTGCGGACGATATCGTACTAATAGTAAAAAGCCGTAAACAACTTCAAGAAATGATGTTAGAATTGGTAAAAACGTTAGAAATTGGACTGAGAATCAATTTGGGGAAAACGAAAGTTATAAAATATGATGAAGATGAAGAAAACGATATGAATATAAATTTTGGCTCCGTGGAAATTGTAAATAATTTTGTGTACTTAGGAAAGAAATTTACAACGGGGGAAAAATAGTCATACGCAGCAAGTTAAAAGAAGGATCCAACTCGGCTGGATAGCATTTGGTAAAATGAAAAAAATCCCGCAAAGCAAAATTAGTAGAGCAAACCGGGTTAAACTATTTAATCAGTGCATCATACCAGTGCTGAGTTATGGAGCGGAAACTTGGCCTTTAACAGAAGAACTAATGGATAAGATCGGGAAGGCGGAAAGACGAATGGAACGCACGCGGCTGGGAATTAGGTTAAAGGACAAAATTAGAAACACCGATATACGGGAAAAACACGATTTGAAGATGTTGTAGCCAGAATAGCAACAAACAAATGGAACTGGGCAGGACATATAGCACGTCTAACAGACGGAAGATGGACGAAGGAAATACTGAACTGGCGACCGCACACTGGTAAAAGGAAGACCCCCTAGAAGATGGTCAGATGACTTAATAAAACAAGTTGGGTACACACGGGTATGTGAAGCTCAGGACAGACAACGTTAGAAAAGATTTTGGAGAGGCCTCTACGTCAAATACTGGCGTCAGGAGGCTTAAAGAAGAAGAACCTTACTACAAGACACTGTGGCTCGGTAGCTATAAGGAGTTAGCTGCGGAAAATCGGGAATATTGGAAAAATATCATAATCTTAGGACTGAACTAAAAGAAGAACAATCTATTATTACTGTTATTGAAATAAATTGAATCGAATCGAATTGTTATCTACGCATTTAGATTATGCGATTAAAAAAAAATTACGAAAATTAAATTACTTCATATTTATCGCTTAATCCAACACTTCTCGAAAATCCATCTTCGCAGACTCGGCATTCTATTGGTAAACTACCTTCTGTAAGATGAAAAGGCAGTCTACTCGTTGGACTGATGGCTAGCGAAATCAATTTGGCACGGCATAGCAGTCAATACAGCTCAGAATCAGAATCTCTGAAGAACACGCTGGTCGTAACAGTCGGAATTGATTAAATACAAAATGAACGGATGTATATCTACATTTCGCCTGTTGTTATAGAAAAGCGTAGTTAAATGGACTTTCATTATGTATATTAAGAAAAACGAAAAAAAGTTTAGTAGACGCATTCCAAAAGACGAGACAATGAAGGTGAATAATAAAGGCGTAATCCCAAACATTTTATAGTTGTTCCTATTAAACAACAAAAAGTCAACGAAACGATATGTAAAATGAAACATGTTTTTAAGGGTTTACGGCCCTATTACAACGACATATAAGTAATGTGACAACCGAACAATTGTTAGCCAATTTTCAGGCATATATATAATGTTATATATATATGTGTGTGTACGTTAGTCAGCGTGTGTATTTTTTTGTGTTTATCGACGGACAAATGAATCAGTCAGGAATTTGCTTATAACACGTACGACGCTAATTTTGGCTTTAATTCAAGACGTTCGAAAAATGAAAATCACGTGAAAGACTTTCACCGTCGCAGCCGGCAATTTTTCGATCATCTCTTCGACGATGCTGCTCGTAATTTATTATCTCGAGAATATGTTCAAAATTTATTTAAGTCGATTTATCGATTAATTTATAAAATCCGTATCATTTTTTTTTTTTTTTTTTTTTAACGATGTTCAAAGAATTTCCTATCGCGTATTATATAAAATTCGAATTTTTGAAAACATCGTATATAAAAACAGGATATTTTTATACAATGAATATATAAATCAAACTAGCGGTGCATTATCAAAAAAAAACCTATATATATATATATATATGAATAAGTGGCTTACTATATAAAGACTATGTGCAAATTTAACGAGTTCTTTTAAATTCGTATAAAAAGTAATGGAATATATACGATACGAGAAATAATGATACATAACGGAAACATATGCATGCATATATATTATCGTAAAATATAAATAAATTACAATCGCGATTAATGCTCGGCGCGTAATAATAATTATTTATTTTATTTTAAACATTTTTCACAAAGTAGTGTATAATCGATATAATCGACTGCGCTAGCCATTATCGGGAAGATATATAAAAATTAAATATAAATATATATATATATATATATATATATATATATATATATATATAATTTCCCCCCCCAGAGGGTACTACGTACCTTCTGGGGTCCGGAGTCCACAGGTGGTGGATAGTGGAACGACCAGTAGATATATTGGCCAGCTGCGAGTAACCAATAAGCAGTCACGAACCAAGAGCGGCTACTACTGGTGTAAAGCCTCAGGAACGTGATTCCAGTAGTGACAGAATAAGATACACGAGACGCAGATGGTCAGCTTGAGGAATTGGCCATAAAAGTCTGCATAAATCTTATGACTGTCTCTTCTTCGGCCGGTTTAGGTCGCCGTAAAAATCGTACACCGTCATCTCCTCAATAACAAACCGCTGTTTTGCGGTTAGGGTTTTTACCCAAAGGCTAAGGGAGTAAACCCTGACAGAAAATCACGGCGAAAGGCAACGGGATACCATCGCCATTAATTATCCCTAGAATTACATCCATGAACGTAAATATTACAAAGGCCCTAAATCTCCGTCCGACTGCATCTTATCCGTCGAGACAGTCGAACAGGGTGCGAAGAAGGCGGAACGATATTAACATTGCAGCCTGTAAGGTCGCTATATCAGGTAGGAAAACTAGCCAATGTAGTCATGGAAATTAAGACATTACAACATATTAGAGGTGAGACCCGATGAACTGGAAACGGAAGATTCCGAACAGATAAAGACTATGAAGTTATATATGCCGGAGAAGATAGGCACAAACATGGAGTGGGTATAATAATCGATACTCGACTTAGTCAGAAAATCAGCACAATAATCCTGAAATCAGACAGGGTCATTTTTGTTCGAATAGAAAACAAACCTAAGCCAATTGTGATAATACAAACACATATGTACCAACAACAGAAAGCAGCGTGGGGGAAATTTATCGGTTCTACAAGGATCTGGAAGAAGTTGAAAGATGCACGAAAAATAATGATGTTGTATTTGTAATGGGTGATTTTAATGCGAAAGTAGGGATCATGGTGTAGCTGGGAAGCATGCTCTTGGAAAGCAAAATTAAAGGGGCCAAATGCTCGTGGAATTTGCGGAAAGACATGATCTTATTATATGTAATACTTGGTTCGAACAACATAAAAGAAAATTATACACGTGTAGCCCTGGAGATCGGTTTAGAAATCGGATAGATTATATACTTATAAATAACAGATATAAAAACGCGGTCAAGAATTGTCATACATATCCCGATGCTGACTGCAATACCGATCACAAGCTGCTTGTGGCAAAATGCAAAATAGTTTTAAAGAACCAGAAGAAAACAAAAGAACGGTACCAACAGCTCGATATTACAAAAATAACATTAAAAAAGTACAGGAAACATTTCAAAATGAGTTGTTGGAAAAACAAAGTAACACGAAGCAGAATGAGGACCAATGCGTTGAAACGATGTGGCAAACATGGAAACGAACGGTTGAAACAGCAGCAAAAAATACGATCCCACTCAAAGGAAGAAAATTCACACCAAAACATATCGGATATGATGGAGAAAAGAATAAAAGTAAACCGAACTAGTACTGAATACACGATAATAAACAAAGATATCAAGAAAATGTGCACGAAGGCAAAAAGTGAATGGTACGCTGAGAAATGTCAAGAAATTGAAGAACTTGAAAAGAAATACAATGACCGAGAAATGCATACCAAAATAAAACAAATGATGGACACACACACAAAAAGAAGAAGTGGGATAGCATGTATGCGGCGAGCAGATGGGAAGTATAGTGTCAATAATCAAGAAAAAGAAGATATTTGGATAAAATACATAGATGAACTGTACAGGGACGATACGCGAAACCATAAAGCTGTGGGGGAAGATCTTATTTCTGTAGATTTAATCAAACACATAACACCGACGTATGAAAAAGGGATTTTGCAGATACTGAACAAAATATATGATGAAGGAACGCTGCCCGAGGACTTCAATAAACTTCGTGACATTACCAAAGAAAAATAATGCGCAAAAATGTTCAGAATATAGAACCATCGCGCTAATGAGTCATGTGCTTAAATTGTTACTGTCAATCATTAATGCCAGAATTGGAAGAAAGATGAAAATCTAAGTGAAACCCAGTACGGATTCATAAAAAAAAAAAGGAACGAGAGATGCAATAACCCATCTGAAAATAATCATTCAACGGGCATTAAATGCTAATAGGGAACTCATTGTGTGCTTCATTGATTATGAAAAAGCATTTGATCGTGTCAACCACGAGAAATTGATGAGAATCCTAAAGAAATATAATATCGATAATAAGGACCTAAAAATTATCAATAATCTGTACTGGAGTCAAAGCGTTAATATAAAGATCGGCGTACTCAAAGAATAAATGCGATATACAGATATGAGTCAGGCAAGGCTGTCCTCTCTATAAATGAAATTAGTTACGCAGACGATAAGGTAATAATTGCTGAAATAGAAACGCAAACGCAGAAGATGATATAAATAGCGCTGGCTTAAGCTACGGAATGAAAATCAATGTAGGTAAAACAAAAGTGATGAGATCTACAAAGAATGACGACAAGAAGGTTATAATCAAAATTGGAACACATGAAATTGAAAATGTAAATGAATTCAGATACACGCTGAACAAGGAAATAAAGACACTCTTCAATAACTTAAGTTTTTGGAAATCGAACGATGAACCTCACCCTACAAAAGCGGATAATGAAATGTTATGTATGGTCCGTTTTGAAATATGCCTGTGAAACGTGAACTACGAGCGCGAAGTGCGAAGAGTGCTGCTTTTGAGATGTGGTGTTACCGAAGACTGCTCCGGATTTCGTGGAAAGATTACATAACCAATGTGTGGCAGTTTTATCAAAAATAGGAGAAAAACGGAAAAACATGGTAGATGATGTTAAGAACGGAAAAAGGAAATACATAGCACATGAAATCCGTGAAGGTGGAGTCTTGGCAGTACAAGGAAAAATACAGGGAAAGCCAGCAAGAGGAAGAAAGCGGATGGAGTTGATGACGGCAAATCCACCGGATGACTCACCAAGCAGAACCCTGACGGAGATCATTAAAGACGCCAGGAATCGCTGCATATGAGAAAGGATGTACGCAATCTCCTGTAAAGGGGAATACGATGATGATGATGATGAATATAATTTATAAAAAATAAAAAAATAATAAAATAAAATGTAAAAAATGCTCGTTTTTTATCTACGATATTATTACGAAAAAATAGTAGTAAAATAATGAAGAAAAGAATTTATAAAATAATCTCCTTCACCGTCAGATTTTTTTTTTTTTTAAATATCGTATATATTTAAATTGAGTATTTTTTTTAAATTTTATTTTTTCTCTCCGTATATATTTTTTATAAAATATATTTTATTTTTTTATGTCCGATTAGACGAAAAGTTTTGTGTTTTTTTAATGTTTAAAACAAATTTAGTCTTTTAAACATTATATTCCACACTGTTCGAATGATGAAACGTATGAAAAATATTTTAAAATTTACAAAAAAGTAAAAAAAAAATACATTCGTTTATACAGGACGTATCATCTTATTTTCATTCAGTCGTATTCGGTCATTACTTAATAATTTAATTCTCACGTACGTAAAATTTACCTAATTATATCTCTTAAAATATTTACATAAATACGCACTTTTAAATACGGGCGCGAACATTTTCAAATTTTTAAAAATAATTAATTAACGACGATAATAATAATAATAATCTGCTAAAAAAATTCCTTTCGCGTACGTTAAAGAGAATAATTTAATCACCGAGACGAATTTTAAAACCCCTAACAACAGTTCTTAATATTCGTTAAAATCGAAATCAAAATGTAGAATATATTTAAAGATTTTTTTTTTTCTAATTTTTAAGAGCGAAGATCTTCAAAAGACGCTGATATAAAAGGAAATTTAGCTTTTATTAATGCATCGCTTACAAGCATGCGTTGCAAGCCAAACAAAATCAGCGTGTGTGGAATTTTTGATCATCTACGTAAAAGCCTACTACATCGGTATTTTTTGCTGAACTATACGCAATGTACGTCACTAGATCTGCTACCCTCGCTGAAAATCGCAAAAAATTTTCTAACATGTTCCGGTTCTCTATGTTCCATCGTGTGTTTCAATCGTAACTACACCAAATTACATTCGATTATCATATTGAATACCTATAATACTTTAACACTGCTATTAATATAATTGTATTATGAATCCGAAATCACGCAGATTTTTCGCCGAATAAACTGGCAGACGAAACAATTAAAATGCTAGCCACTGTCGAACCTTAAACTATAGCATCCGAATCTGACGTCGTCGCTTTCGTCGAATACGGAACAAATAAAATCTTTTGTGATCTACAGAACGCTATCCCTACAGATCACCTTACAGTTATAGACTCTTATCATTTTCCTTGAGCATTTGTTTTTGCACAATAGAAAGGAACAGGTAGTTTTATCGCGTCTCCGCACTGATCACACCGTTTTGACTCGTGACTACATTATAAATAAAACAGACCAACCACTGTTCGTTCGCTTCGTCCAGAGAACCTCAACATTCGGACACTTATTTTTTGAATGTCCGTAATACTCTGTATACCGACTTCGAAAATTTAGTTGCAAAGAAATTTTATTCGATGATCCAAATGCAGTACAACAAACAGTCATTCGAGTCATTCAATTTTTGCTCCGAAGTATAGATATTATCAACTCTGTATAACATCCAATAAGTACTTTCGAGTGCTCTTGACCAAAAAACTCTTATTACATAATATAAATCGTTTACGGTTTAAAATATTACGACGAGAACGAAACTATAAATTTAATTGTACTTCGCACGACTATATCACGTATATTACATACTGTTAATTGCTCGAGCATTTCGACCATTTTCACACATACTCGGAAGTATATAGAATAATTCTACAACTTTCATTTTGAACAACTTAAAGTACTTATAAGTTGAATTAATAATGGAGACGCGTACAAAAAACGGCTCTATAACCGCTCTGTATACGATTTTAATTGATATTTTTGAAGTGAAACTTCTATTGGCGCGTTTTATATGGGGAGTTAACCCTCAAAACGAGCAAGCGAGTGGAAATAACAGACGGATTTATTATATATATATATATATATATATATATATATATATATATATATATGTGTGTGTGTATATATATGCATACATATATACGCGTATATATATTATACACATGCGTAAAAATAAAAAAAAAAAATGTATCAAATTTAATGAAAATGTCTTCAATTTTTCCTTGCGCTCCTAGACACAGATGTTTTTTTTTTTTTGTTAATTTTTATTAGCCAGAAAAGTGAGAACATACTGACGCACGATTTTTATTTATGTAGTCTAGATAAAGGGCTCGTTGAAGTTTAAATTCTTATCGATTAATATTAGAATAACTACGAACGGATTTCGGAGTTTGATCTCTAATGAAAATTCTAATCTGACTGCAATTTTTATTTTATTCAAAAATTTATGACATTTTAGCGGTGAAATTTGCAATCGATTTGTTATACCGCTAATTTTAAAACTACGACGCGTAGTATTTCAGTGTATTTAACGCTCAAAGTGAAATCTCGCCTGAAATTAATATTTTTAATCCGACAAAATGTACGAACACGAAAAAAAATTAATTAATCATAAATTGACATAACGATATTACAGGATAATAATAATAATAATAATAATATGTCGAAAATAAATTAACATAGAATATAACGAGTCGACGTCTGTGTGGTTGACAGTCAAGCGTCTATAAATAAGTGTAAAATATCACTCCATTCATTTTGTATTCAATTAATTCTGACCGTTATGATCTGCGAGTGCTCTCCGTAGATTTCGTTCTGAACTGTAGCGGCTGCTGTTACTACCGTATCACATTGATTTCGCAAGTTATAGGCACTCCGCCTCTTCCTCTTGCACCGGGTGCTCTATCAAGGAAAAAAGTCGTCGGAATAGCCTAGTAGATGGAGCACGGACTTCTATTAGGAAGATATGGAGTTCGAATACGATCGGTGACACAAAAATTATTATCATAAAATAATATAAAGAATCCTTATATACTCGCAACACTATATTAATAATATAGTACATTACAAACACACGCGGGGCTGCATTGTGTCGTGACAACAAAACGATTACAATCAGTTCTCCGGAGTGTGTGTGTGTGTCTATCTGCGCTAACGCCACATAACACATATAGGTAAGTAGTCGCCTAGCTCCGATACGGAGACGGCGCTTGATGATGATGAATATTTTTTACAGATGTTCTCCTCTTATAATATGTCCCAAAAATTTATGGATAATTCTATCGGTTCGTCTACTTCTCTGTCTGTATTTGAGAGATTTGTTCTTCTTTCAATCCACCGTACACGCAACATTCGTCGCCATATTTACATTTCAAATGCGTCAATCCGTTGCTTATGCACGACTTTAATTGTCCACGTCTCGGTTGCATATAAATAAGAAAATTGCGAGAATTAACATTTATTATCATCACTGCCGCTTTTTTTTACAAATTGTACGTTTCAATCGTGTCGTCGCAGTCTTTCAAAATTAAATTCGTCTTTTAGTAAATAATGATTATAAAGAAACAAAAGGTCCACTATTTCATAATATGACAAAAGAATGATGTCATTAAGGGCAATCTAACTATCATAATGTCGGTTTTAGATGTAATAATTAGCAATCCACACTAATCGTAATCTAGTAGATGAAAATATATTTAACTGTATCAGAAATTAACTTTGTAAATGGTCCAGCATTAGATCGAATTCTATCCTTCCGTTCCTTAGCTACCGATTTCTGAACATATAGTACTTCCATTAATCTAGCTGGAAGTGATCATGTTATCATTTTTTCCAATATATATATTATGTATGTATCAGTAACTTCTAGTAATATATGCAGTTGCCGCAGAACAGAGTGGAATAAATGTTTTGAAACATATTCAGTTGCAGTTTCGTCAGTATTCAACAAGATGCTGACGTATTTCGAAGAAAGAGTAGCTCATTTTACTATTTGCTAATTTTTGCTCTCCTTCAATCCATTCCGATATAGTTATTAAACAAACGAGTTCTAATGAAAATTGTAAGTAAATCGCCGGGGAATAGTTAAAAAATTAAAGCTTCTTTCAAAATGAAAAATTATTGTACGTAATTTAAACTACTTCGTGTCGTGTGTATAAAAAAAAAGCATACATATCAACCTACCAGGAAAATCTGAAATAAAATTAGAGCTATAGAAGGAAACATCAAAATATCTATTATTAACCACCGGCAGATTTGTTGCACATTTTTTCATGAACGATGATAAAAAAGATACGTGTGTCCGTTAAAGAGATATTAGATTCTATACCAATATCTGTGAATACGGACATACACGCGTATGCGACTGGTACGGTGAACATAACTGCGCCACAGCAGAGCATTAAAAATAAAAAAGAAAACACGATCTGTATTGCGGAATGCCCTGTTTTGGATGGAGGGGACAGAAGGGTCTTTCTATAGTTGACGTATGGAAAAGACGATCAATGATGCCCAAATCGTAATCCACTGACGAGTACAGTGCATTCGCAATTAATCTTCTTCAAGAAATAGAATCGCGGATACTATCACCGTCCGACATTCCGATAAAGCGATATTAGATTCTACAACCTGCGAATACGGACTTTAGGGTTGCTCTTCGAACGAACAAAATTTTAAAGTAATCATCGTCAAGGTCAAACCGATAATTTCGAGGTCAACTATCCGGAAAGTCGGAAAGACGTAGCGAAAAATGAACCCATTGGTCCGATACGGATGTTTCGGTATGCAATTTAAAGGAAATGAGCTTTAGACATTTAAATATTTCTCTTTTTTAAACATTACTTCTTGTTTTTTATATCATCGACATACACACGTGGACATATATATATATATATATATATATATATATATATATATATATATATATATATAATATAAATATATTTCAAATTAAAAAAAGAAAACAGCGGAGACTAAGAAAAATTAACTAAATTTTACGTTTAATTTTTCTTCTAGTAACAAAATAATTAAATGGCGCACGTGTTATGTTTGTCATAAAAATTGTAATGTAAATTGGATTCAATCGTTATATGTTCGCCTCTTTCTATACTTCATCGTTTTTCCCCGTAGCCGCTTTATACACGCATACTAAAATAGACATACGTACTAAACACACACACACGCTTACATATATATGTCGTGTGTGTATGCTAATAAGACGTATAACGAACATTTGATATACACGAGTGGCTAAGTCGAAAATAACATCTATGGCGTCTACACACCGGTCGTGAAACATGTACAAATGATGACAATTTTATCATTTTTACATATCCGCTCCTGTTATCGAATATTAAAAATTAAAAAAAAAAATGAAATAAAATAAAAATAAACTTATGCAGTTATAATTGCGCATTCGTGGGTGTAAAATATTGCTGGCGCCGAATGTCATTTATTTTCGCATATTCTTCCGTCATAATTAAATTAATCTAATTATATTAAAGTTTTTTTTCTTCTAGTTTTTTTTTTTTTTTTTTTTTTTATTTTTAATCTTACGCACCGAATAAAAAATAATTCGGCAAATTTTAATCGACACAATAAAAATACCAACAATCTCATTCGGCTTACTATTTCCTCAGTACGACGAGATACAAGAAATCCGCTTGTAAGCGTGGACGTTAATTACATCCATAAACTTTTTCCAAATATATCACTGGCGTATGTTAGACTATTCTCGTTTATAAGTTATTATAATATTTCCAAGTTAAAAACGTAGTGAAATATTCGAGGCGTGCTGGTCGACTATAGTCAGCGCATAACGCGCATATTTTGGCAGCGACAGTAACGCCGCCTGGTAAATTTTTACATCAAATTAGCGAATAAGATCCCAAACCAAAAAAAAACGTCCATTACTAATTGAAAAATCCTCGAACAAATTTTTCTCCGTCAGAATGAATTTCTGTTCCTTCTTGACAAAACTCGTGCAAAATTTTAGGAATTGTACAATTTCCATCGCTTCATTATTATTCCTATTCACGAAGAATTCTTCTTCTTCGCGTGGGAAAATATTTACGCGTTACATACGGCATTATTTGCAAACGCGACGCTGTTTCCATCCAGCAGAGGTCATTGAAGTCGCACCTATGCGGGTAACTACTGCAGATGGAAAGATGTTGGATAGATTGCTCCTCGCCACATATACAGCAAGGACTGTCGGAGATTTTCCACTTCTTCGCGTCGTCACCTGTTTGATCATTCTCTTGATCTGTTTAGTGAACGCCGTGTTACGTATCGTCCATTCTTCTTTCCGGGAATTATGTCGAGCGGATTCTCGAAGAATAAAAGCCTGGCTGTACATTAGGCCACTGAAAGAAGAAAAAATAAATCATAAATAAATATAACGAATGAATCGGATTAAACTGGAAGAGAAGAAAACTGTAAAATATTAATATAACAAGAAAGGATACTCAGAAGAAAAGGAAAGGGATAAAAAAAAATGAAAAAGAAAATTGCTCTCAAAACAAAAACCAACTGTTAAATTGGAATATGATTAATACTAACGAATTAAAATAATACAATTAAAACACCAACGTCCAAACATAAGAAGGATAATGTAAGGAGGGAAACACAAAGAGAGAATAACTTCTCAAGCAAATCCGCACGTCTATGTTCGAACCACCCGCGGCTAAAAAATAAGTGATTAATATCTTCTCTAATATTAACACTACTATCGGTGAATATAAGGAGGATTTCCAAGATTGAAGTTCAACACGACGCTAGAATGATCAGAACGTCGTCTACATATGGCAGTGATAAATCTGCGGACAGTTGCGATCGGAATAACAGTGGGAAGGTATTTGAACCAGGGTACATGGGGAATTCAGTTTTGAACGATACTATAGGTTTTACCTTTGATTGAAGAATAATGTATACTTTCAAGCCAGTCAGTTTTGAAGTCTTATTCATAAATCATATAGGTGGGGGAATATACGGAAAACGATCTCCGGAATTAATGGCGTTTTTCGCTAAAATATCAACTCTGTCGTTCATGCAGACGCTACTATAACTAGGTATCCATAAAAACTTCAAGTTACCTCCACGTTCAATAATAATCAACCATTTCGCTTTAATTTCCAAAACGAACGGCCTTATAATTAAAACTACTGTCTTGAATAGCCGAAAATGCACTAATCGGAGCAAATAACAAAATTTCCGATACGAAAAAGAAGTTTTATAATATAATTCACTTGCCTGATCGCCAACAGCTCTGCTGTAAGTATGAAGGTCGCAGTAGGTAAAGAAAACTGCCGTGTAAATAAGTTTGGAATAAAAAACAGCCACATTCACTTTAGGAAAATCCGAATATAGACAGGATACTTTGTTTCGGTGATAAGAAATGAACGTTGACTACTTCAAGTGGTGAATTAAGTTTAATTAATTTTTGACAGGTGCGAATATCAATGTCCATATTAACCGAACAGTAAGCCGTGCAACCAGCAGCAACAAGGCTTCCTCTACCGTAAATAGGATTTACCGTATTTTTTTTTTTCGAATATTTAAAAACTGTCAAAAGCGGATAATATACATAAAAATAAAATCAGCGGTCTCCATTGATCGAATTTTTTCATTCGACAATTACAAATAACAACAACAATAATATAATTATAATAATAATAATGATAATAATCCGGAACGAAGTATGGAAATCAAAGAGGTAAGTGTGTATTAACACAAAAATATTCAACGGGCTATCTGAAGAAATCATATAAGGAAAAAGAGGAAAATAAAGTAAAACGTGAATTAAGAAAATGGTTACAAAAAAAAAAAAAAAAACATTATACCAAGACCGATCTATTAAAAAGAAATGGACGAGGATTATATCGAGAAATACAATAGTACAGAAACCATAAGTGTAACTTAAAAAAAAAGTGTAATAGTGTGCGTGGGAGGTACGTGAGAGTGAAATATATATATATATATAAGTATATTAAAGCTTGAGAATGTAAGTAAACAAGCTGGATTGAAAATAAACCGAGAAAAAACTAAAATAATGATTATCGACAAGAATAACTGCAGTCGGCATCATATACAAAAACTGGATACGATACAAGTAGTTGATAAATTTGTATATTTGGGATCACTAATCACTAAACATGGTGCATCTACCGATGAAATTAAAAATCGAATATCAACAGCTAAATTGGCATTGTGACAACTACAAATGATATGGAAAAGTCACGACATCTCAATGAGTACGAAAATTCGCATAATGAATATTCTAGTCTTCTCTGTTTTTCTATATGCTGCGGAATGCTGGACACTAAAAGCAGCTGATCTTCGGCGCATTGATGCTTTTGAGATGTTCTGCTGGCGACGAATGTTGCGAATCTCGTGGACAGAAAAGCGAACCAACCTCTCTGTTTTGAACGATATAGGATCGAATCTACGTTTACGAGACATAGTAATACAGCGCATAATGAGGTATTACGGACACACGTCGGAACGGAATAGAAAAATTAATTCTTGAAGGAATGGTAGCAGGTAAAAGGATACGTGGAAGGACAGAAACCAGGTACACAGATAGGATTAAACAATTAACTGCGGCCTCATCGCTCCAGCAAGTTATAAGACTCGCGGAAAATAGGGACATATGGCGAACAAGTTTGAAAGGAATTGGAACTCATAATTTCACGATGCTCGGACTGAGCCAACGAATATGATGATGATGATATTATATATAATGGTAAAACCTGTCGATAAACGAAAGCTTGACGAGATAAGTAAATGTAACAATATTCGTATTTAGACGGGTGCCTGTGTGTATGTGTGTGTTGTGGCATGCTCGTGTACGTATTTATACAAATATAGCTTTCAAAAAAAAAAAAAAAAAAAAGCTAATAGTAGTAGTATTTTAGGTAATCTGTTGGTTTATGCTATCATCAAATAACGTCAATTGATGTCATATTTTCTTTGAACGAAGACAAAATAATTCTAAATTAGATACGTAAATAAATAAATGAGCGTTTTTGGATAAAATTTAATCGGCGTATAAGATTTGGCATTAACGAAATAAGTTCTTAAAAATCGGTTCATTATTTATTTATTATTGTTTTTTTTAACTTAAACTTTGCGTAGTCGTCCATTTTTTTCGAGCGTGATAATTTCCAGTTATTTTCGAACATTTATTCATACATTCCTTACTACTCACCGGAACGAATAATCTTTAACTCCCACTCGTATTTACACGATAAATAAATGAACTATCGACTCTACAGCGTGCTGTTCTAAAAACAATTTCGACAAATATCACGTGACTTTAACGATACGAAAATAATAAAAATAAGCGAAGTTGACAATATGAAATTTACATCTCGAGGACGAACCAGTAGCGAACAGCCAATAACAACAAAATTAATAATATAGAAATAATTTTAAGAATTTATAATTAAATGAGACATTAATAATATAAATAATATGAATAATAAAAATAATTACAACAACAGTTACAACATGTAACAATAATAATCAATCTATATATATATTTCAGTAAAATAAAGTTACAAAAACGACCATTTCGACATATAATGCTCGTAAATAAATTCAAATTAGTCATTAGTTTTAATAACGCAAGAATAAACAATAATAAAATAATAACTATTATAAAATGATAAAAACAAGTAGACGAATTAAATATTTTTTTATTTATAAAAAAAAAATAAATTAATTAAATTAATACAACAGTTCATACGCAATATAAAAAGTTTTATAAATAGTACACGCACGTCGTTATTTAAACAATTTTACTCGTTAAATAGTAAAAATATTTCGGATTTTTTTTTAATGCTAGTATTTATATTACTTGCGGGAGGGGCTTCCTGCACTTAGACGAATGTTCTCTCACGCGTTAATTTTAGGTGAAAATAATAATAAATTCCGGAAAAGGATTTATTATCGGATTTCGACGTATCCGCTTATTTCGGCCTCGAAAAAATTTTACAAATTTTCCGTCAGTCGCGAGAGATTCATAAATAAATTAAAAATCTCTTTCCAAAAAAAAAAAAAAAAAAAAAAAATTGGACGTTCAATATTCAACGTTTCGGACAGGGTTAAAATTGAAATTTATGCGAATCACGTTTGCAGAATTATGGTAGCGGTTAAATTATTTTCGATCAAATCCGGTTATTAAGCAGCACGAAGACGGCTAGAAAAATTATTCATGTTTTTTTTTTTTAAAAAGGTGACATAATTTTGGGTCATTGACTGTAAAAATATGCCACACGCAACGGGATAACGAAGATGAAAACTCTAATAACCATCGACAGAATGAAAAATGAAAGGGTCAACCAATGCACCCTTTTTATAAAGTAAAATTTTCATCATTTTCTCGTTTGAAACTCGATTCGCCTATTTCATCAGTGAAAAAAAGAAAAACCACTTAAAACTTCGTAAAAAACTTTGTAAACGATATCGGGTTTATTTTTAGAACGTAGACGAAATTCGAAACGAGTGTAATTTTTTCAGGCACGACGGTCATCGAACTGTTATTTTAGAGCATCACTTTTATTATTTGATTCGAAGTTTTTTTTCTTATACACCTAGCTGGACTATCAATAGGCGCAATGTCTGCCGTTACCTGAGCGGCACTCGTTCCATTGCCTGGAATATGTACAAATTGAGTCGATCAAGTGCCCAAATCCTATGACGAGCTATCCAGCAAATTCATTGCCATCCCGTTAGAATTTCATAGCTTCCTATTTTATCAGTAACATACGGAACATCACGATGCAAAGTTTTATTTGATACACGTCGCATTTTGCGATGGTTCGTAGAATTTTATTCTAGAATCGTCGCATTAGCGTCATAATTGTTCTAGCGCTGCAGATTTGACTCCAAACAGGAATAAAGGATCTCTGTATGTGATGATTCTAAAATTTAACGACATTTTTATTATTCAAAATCAAAAATATATACACATTACGCACGTACATGTATTTAAGCATATATCAGAACGTAGTTTCTTTTTATTTTAACGCGAGTTGATAAAGGTATTATCCTCAAAGTGCACGAATAAATCAACTCGATGGTTTACTAACGCCGGGAAGACGCGATATTAATTAGCTACGCGAGGTTTAAATTCTCAAATTACTTATTTCGACTTATTCCGGAGAGTATTTCTACTTTCTTATTTTTCTCGAAGTTAAATGAATCTTGTTTCTTTATTATTTCTTGATATCTTCTCCCTTTTCTAACATCATCCATATACTTTTCCGGGGTGTTCCTCTTCCTGATCTTCCTTTCATCATTCCTTCGATTATATTTGTGATCCATCTTGAATGTCTTAGCTGATGTCCGACATTCTATTTCTTAAGTAACGGAAATTTCGAAAGTACTTATAAGTAACGATATTAACGATAGTACCTGCATGAAGTATTAAGTCGTCCAAGAGCACATACTGCTTTACTTATTTTTCCTTTTTATTAGTGATATTCTGATGAACACGTACAGATGCCATTATATGCTGATGATACCGCTATATAGTGTGCACCACACCGTACCGAACTGACACTGTACAAAGAAAGCGTTAAAATAATTCCGATAAAACTCGTACTATTATATATTTACGAAAATTTGTGATAGCCAACAACACACCTTTAGTTTGTAAAACCGATATTAAATATTTAGCTGTGACACTCGCATCTCACATTGATTAAACACGTTGAATTAAAACTCGACGTTACATCACCGCGGCTACTAAATGAATAAACTATAATACTATAGTAAGATCAATTATGCTGTACGCTCGTCCCACATATACTTTAACTTATGCGACGGTTATATGCGCTGCAGAATAATTCAGAAACTTCCAGTCTATGTAAAAATCGAACACACGCTGCCATCAAACAAAATACAAACATTTTTATTTTCTGATAAATTATGCCCGCAGTCGATGCACAAGTTTGCGATTTAAATATAAACGCTACAAACGTAAAATAATTAAACGCGGACTATTTTTATGTACACAGCTGCTCTATTTTTTTGTCCGAAATTTATTTTTGTTTATAATACACATTGGAGGTTTATCCTATTGACTTGAATATTTATAAACTTAAATGTGAGAGACAGCTTTATAATAAGTATGCGGGTTTTGTCGGTGGGTTTTCCCGGATATTTTATTTTAGCCATGCAACTGGCACGTTTTTAATTTAGTATACTATGTTCGCGTTATATTAATTTCGTTATTTTTTTTAAATTTGTTTTGTAAATACACTTTTTATTTATCTATCTATATAATATCTAAAATTAAAAAAAAATTTAAAATCATATCTAAATAATCTGGAATAATAACGATAATGATAATATTTTAGAATAATCTGGTATCGAATCTAAATAACTATAATCAAAATATTCAATTTACATTAGAAATAGTAGGTGAAACCAATAAGTTTTCTAGATTTAAAAATTACCATTATTATTGACCAAAAAATTAATATATAGATATAGAAAACCCTACACAGACATGTTAATACTTATTCATTTAATCTAAAATTGCATAAATTAGCCAGTTCAAGAAGTCGTCAATAGAGCAAAAACAATTTTAACACACAGTGATAAAGTGAATAAAAAAAATAAATAAATAAAACAAATGACAATCAATAATAAATATAATCCTATTATAGCTGATAAAATGTGGATTAAATCTATAAAAATGCAGAAAAATATAAAAAGAGTTATTATAGTAAGTCACATATGTAAAATAATAAAAATATTTAATAAATATAACACTGATTTAGCGATAAGTAACGACGAAATATATTTAAAAATTTAGGATTGTAATCAATATGAAAGAGAATACATAGGAGAAGTAGGCAGATAATTCGTAATAAGATTTAAAGAACATTTGAAAAAACATTATTTGGAAAGCATTGTATATAGATTTAAAACGCGAAATAAATAATATTAATCAAAATTATAAAATTTTACATACATACAGAAAAAAAGGAAATAATAAATAGAAGAGATATCAATAATTTTTAAAATTCGATGATCAATTTCGATGTAGAATTAACCGCAAGATGTATATTGTAAATTTTATTTTTATATTGAACAACTATGTTTTAATTTTTTAATTTTTTATTATTATTAATTTAATGTCTGTTGGTTTTTGTTTATTTATACATTTTACGTTGTAAAACTTCTTCTTCTTTCTTCGAAGTGGCCAGACCACGTTGTAAAATATCTTCATGATGGCTCTTTGTTCCTCTTCATTACACCACTCCAGTATTTATTTATTGCCTTCGCTGTGTTTTTCCTTCATTTCATCTGTCCATTTAATAACAGTCTGAACTTTTTCTTCAAAGCTCTGGAAGTTATTAACTTTGCTTCCGAACCTATTCGTAATGTCTTCTTCTGTGACGACGTTAATTTACTCAAGATCTTTCTTTACTTCCCAGAACCAGACAATTTTCATCCTAGGGTTTTTACCAAGTATTCGAAAATGCTCCTTGTTATTCCGTCTTAATTAAATGACCGTAATAGCTTAATATTCTTTTTTTCATTGTGATTATAATATCTTCAATATGACCCTATATTTCCTTATTATTCCTTTTTTCCACATTTCCTGATCACATATATTTTTTAATTATTTTTATTTTTAACTGACTACTGATTTTTCTTTAATTATAAATTTTATATCGGACAGTTGTTTTTTAATTATTTTTTATTTTATCGGCTGTTGCTTACCACATTCACTGTCAGAATGTTTTTATTAATGCTGTTCTTCATTTTGATAATTTTTAATGAAAAAAAAATGAAAATAAATAATGGAAAAAAAATGAAAATAAATAATGAAAAAAAATGAAAATAAAAATTTTTTAATGAAAAAAAAATGAAAATAAATAATGGAAAAAAAATGAAAATAAATAATGAAAAAAATGAAAATAAAAATTTTTTAATGAAAAAAAATGAAAATAAAAATTTTTTAATGAAAAAAAATGAAGATAAAAATTTTTTAATAAAAAAAAAATGAAAATAAAAATTTTTTAATGAAAAAAAATGAAAATAAAAATTTTTTAATGAAAAAAAAATGAAAATAAAAATTAGTGATTTCAACTTTTTTGTTGTTTATTTTAATAAATAATCACTACATTCCCCATTCTTCAAATTATATAATATGTACCTATTTATCCAACTACTATCTCTGAGATTAGTCAACTATGCAAAGTGAAATATTTTTTACGTTATTAAATGAATTTTCCCAATCACAAAATTTCAGTCTTTCCTCCCTCACATTGAATATATCCTTAAGAAATTCATAAATTAAGGAGATTACAACCAAATACATGCGGTTTAAAGCACAGGGAGAGGTTCATCTTACATAAAAGGACTTGTCCAATCTCTTTATGAGTATGGCTCGCTCATTTTTGTGTTAATACTAAGATATTTCCTGTTTTAAGTAAACAACGGAAAACGTTTCTTTTAAGTGTGTCATCCCCATATACAACTTGTCTCACGTCTGTTGCAAACGTCATTTCTAATATAATCCGGTTGGATGTATTTGTAATCGGTGCTTCAATTATCTCCGGAATTCCGGGTGATTAGAGATTTCACCATTCTAACTGTGGGTTTCTAAATTCAGTCTGTGAGATCAAACTAGAGGAAATTTGTTAAAAAATTTGCCAACAACTCTATTATAAAGACTTAACAACAGAAGTATATATCAGGGAGGAAGATCTATCCTTTTTTTTCCTTGATATTTCTAACCGTTCCAAACTGAAGAACTGACGATATTAATTTTTACAATACCCGGGTGCTATCGGGCAATAGTAAGTTTGGTTCCTATCAACATAGGTTCCATCTTGCTGATGGCCCTGCCTGCAACTAGTGCAACGATTATGTGAATATGACATTAATCATCTTTTATATTGCTGCACAAATTTTGACTATCTCCGTTGTACGTATAATATTTGCAATGATACTTCATCATTACTTGGTAAGAATAACTCTGAAAAATTATTAGCATATGCGGAGTCTGCCATGCATAAGAAATTCCAGTGTCGCAGTTTTTATATATATTTTTTTAATTACTTTTTTTTTTTGTAATCTACAGCATTAAATCGATGACGCGTCTGTTTAACCTGTAGGTGGTTTTCACTTTCTGCACTGGTGTCTTTTGTTTGTTATATGTAGCTATTATATATAATCATATTTTACAGTGGCGTGCGGTGAGTTTTTCTAGAGGGTAAGCGATGACCATATGAAGTGTAATACTACATCAAACGAAAATTTATTTACAAGAAACACGTGATAATACGTCTATTTAATACTTATTTAAATACAAAATCCATTCGGCGATCTAATTTAATAAAGTCGGTTATAACAAGATCGTAAAACGTACTCATACGTTCATTTTGGAGCTGATTTAACAACGATTTTTCAATGGATATCAAAGATAAGCCACTTAATCGTTCCTGTCTCTGTGTCGATCTCTGGTATGATTTTATTCGTTTCAATGCTGAAAACGACCTCTCTACACTAGCAGTTGTACTAGATATTGTCAATATTAATTGACCTAATTTATAAACTTCGGACAAAATCTCATCGAACTCAGACGCCTTCATTACTTCCACTAATTCATGCGGATTCATTTTATTAAGGTCGCCATCCATATACACCGAGAGCAATTGATTTTTCAGCTTTACATCGTTGAAAAACTCCCCATAGCATTCTTTTAAATTTGAAAAGATTTCGTTTGGAAATTTTTTTTTATACTCTTCGTATTTACTTGTATCTAGAAGCGATAAAAATTTCAATTAATCAAGATTTCCAAAACGTTCACTCAGCTGAGTTAGAACATTGTCATTTCGTTGAACAGTGCACGTGCGTGTGTTTCTTCATCTTCTGGTTCTGATAGTTTTCGTCTTTTTCTCACAACAAATTCTTCGTTTTCTTTTGACTTTGCATTTCATATGCTTTTGAAGATCGCGTCGTCCCTATATTTTTGGATTTCCATTTAAGTTTCTTGAATTTTTTCATACAACATAAAATATCTAGTTGTTTTTTTTTGCAAAATATCGTATAAGACATCAGTTAGCGCAAATATTTTGGAAAAAATTTCGATGAAGAATAAAGTTCGAACTTCGCTGAAAAATTTTAGGAATCCTTGGGCTGATATTATGGTTTCAATATCCCACTGTTCCGAATTTTCAATAACAGTTTGAAAAAACTCAGTGAAACAATGATGATATTCTTTAACCGTGCTTATCAATCTGGAAGAGAAATTCCATCTGGTTGGTGCGTTTCTTGGCATTTTCTTAGAAGTAAATTCACTAAGTGCATGTGCGCGTTTGGTTGATTTGCTAAAAAAAGCACCCAATCCAGATAATGTCTGAAAAAAAATTCTACATTCTTTTATATTTGAAGCGGATTGTGATAAAACTAAATTCAACGAATGACTAAAACAATGGACAAATAGTGCTTTCGGATACAATTTTTGGAGTTTTGTGCGTAAACCTCCTACTTGTCCTGCCATCACCGCTGCCTCATCGTATGTTTGCGCCACGAGTTTCTTAGCTAAATCGTATTCTTCGATGATACTTTTAACATACTCAAGTATACCATCAGCAGATCGATCTGCACTAACATCAATAAATTTAATAAATCTCTCTCGAGCTTTTGCAGTGTGACTGCATATATAAAACGTAAAACTACAGACAGCTGCGATTTATTTGAAACGTC
Source organism: Coronaproctus castanopsis (assembly GCA_032883995.1). Classification (NCBI taxonomy): domain Eukaryota; kingdom Metazoa; phylum Arthropoda; class Insecta; order Hemiptera; family Monophlebidae; genus Coronaproctus; species Coronaproctus castanopsis. The sequence goes on along the minus strand of CM065052.1, from coordinate 17,409,092 downwards.
CGACGTTTCATCCAGTAATATAGCAACGTACTTCGCGTTTTTGATTTCTTCTTTTATCTTACCTTGAACAACAGCGTGTACCGAAGAAATTAAATCATTCTGAATACGATTTGAGGTCCCACGTAACGTTAGAATTATATCATATTTAGAAAGTAATTGAAGAAGGTCTACATAATTCCCACGATTATCCGAATCAGTATTTTCAGAGTGACCACGGAAAGCAAGCTCATGAACACTGAGATAACATACTGCATCGATTAATCTTTTTAAAATGTTCCTATTTTGTAGTACAACTTCATTATGTTTTATCACTTCAATTCGTACGTTATCGTTTAATTGTAAATCTATGTGTGACTTACTAAATTTTTTCAGCTTCATGGAGGAAAAAATATGAATCTGGGAACGTTCATGTTTTTTAACCGCATTGATCAAGTTATTCAAGTTATCGTACCCTTGAGTAGGATCATTCCATACGCATTTTTATTTTTCAGTACCAAATAATAGACACGGCCAACAAAACAATTTTCCACCATGTTCACAACCAGTTAACCACAAAATTTTTCCATATTGCGATATATTGAAATTTCTTGTAAAAGTCGTACCACCTTTTTTTGTTCAGTTTTTAAAGAAGGTAATTCTGGTTTTGGCTTACCACAATTTCTAATTTCTAACTGTTCATTAAAACTAAATCGCGAAAAAGGTTTTTCAATCAATTCCCGAACACGCATTTTGCTTTCAAAAAAGATCGGAGCACACGCAGTAGATACACAAAAACCGCGTTATTAGTTATTAAACTATCCAGCGAAAAGCGATATTATAGTCGCTTACCATAGGCACGTTTTCATCACGTTTACATTTGCTAATATGTCTTTGTGTTGGTAAATTATCCGCAGAAGGGAGGTAGTAAGTAATAAGCGATGTTCTAATCGCTGCCCTGTTCAACCAGTTTGACGGACCTCGCCCCTCTGCAGTTTAGCAACACGTATTGAACAAATCCTTCTGTGAGTATGTGTAACCAAATAACATGACGCGGCTGCATTTGGATAAACAGAACATTTCGTAATAATACTAACATTCTGTTTTAACTGTATATGTGTGTCAACCAGCAACTGTATGTAGCGCCACGCGTTCCGTGCAACTGTTGAAGCAATAAGCGGAAATATGATCGCTTCCTATTTTAATACTTTTATAAGTTAAGATAAAAAAAAAATATTTTCTCAGGATTTTTCTGGGTAAGCGGCGCTTACCTCGCTTACCTGGAATGCACGCCAGTGATATTTTACGATCTAGTTTAAGGATTATATTTTCTAAATTTTTATTCCATTTTTTGTACATATCGCATATTTAAATTTAATCGGTTTTTAAATGTTGCAGTTTTTTTTTTTTAAATAATATCTTTAATTTTCCTAAATTCTTTTGTACACGGCGTTTTATTTACTATACGGATTTTAATGCGTTTATATAATATTTTTGTTTCTTTTATTATTTTTGCATTCCATTTTTTTTCTTATTTCTTTCAAAAATTTCTTATATAAAATATTCTGCATTTTATAAATCTATATATTATTATATTCCTTATTTTTTATTATTTTATTGTTACGCTAATAATATTATTTTTAAGGCATAAACTCTTTCACACACATCCCATGATGACTTAAGAAACTGCGTTTCTCATCTTTTAACCATCATATATATGTATATATATATATATACAGTCGAATCCGCTTATAAGGGACTCCGGATAAGAGGGACATCCGTTTATAAGGGATAATCAGCAAAACCCCCCCCAATCAAACGTATGAAATGAAGGTTGTTTTAGTTCGCTTTAGAGGGACAACACCTCGGTTATAAGGGACAAATAGACTTTCAAGGCAATAAATAGTGAGAGGGGCGATAAGCCAGCCGATATAAAATGACACTTCCGGTCGTAAAACGAAAATATTCACATAAACAAAAATTGAATAAAAATGTTTTAGTCATTTTTACAATTCGTTTTTGTTTAAGTGAACATTTTTGTTTTTTCTTCCTTTTGTTTAAGATGTTCTTGTGTTGACATTCTTTCATTGACGCTATAGTGTTTTTTTGCTCTGTACGTTTAATAATAATTATGCACTCTCCGATAGCTTATTATGTTCTTAGTTTAGTTCTGCAAAAACTGTAGTGCGTCTGAGGTTTTATTATTTTTTTCTTACGAAAATTTTCTTTTCTTTTTTTAGTTCTGGTGAATTTTTTGTATGAATAAAATGTCGCATAAATGTTTATCATTAAAGGAAAAAATTTCTATTTCAGACAAAATTGAAATTCAACCTCCCAATATGCCTATTTGGGAGTTAGCAAAAATCATGGGCGTCTCCAAAAACACCGTCTCCCGTTTAAAAACAAATCAACAGAACTTATGTAAAAAATGGAATAGTACTGAAAAGGGCAGTCAGGTTCTTTTACCTTATGTATGCCTCCTGAATTTTTCTCTTAATTTCCATATAAATATTACGCATTAATAAGGTTATAAGTATGTTAATTGTTTACTAAATTGTATATATACTCGCTTCAATAAGAGATTTTAAAAAATTCGCTTATAAGGGACAACCGGTTATAAGGGACAAATGACTTCCGCCCGATGTGTCCCTTATAAGCGGATTCGACTGTATATATATATATATATATATATATATATATTTTAAGTTACACACTGCAGGAAACTACTACACACACTTATTATTATTTTTTTTAATTTTTATTTACATGTACACTTTTCAGCCATTCAACAAATGACACACAGTTATTTATTAAGTACACTAGTAATTCCCTGCACAAGTGTGAATGTGGCGCAGTATAAACTGCGAACCATGTACTATTTGTATGCCCCACTATGGACCATTTAAGATTTTACAATAAAAATAATTTTAACCTACAAGACAAATACACTGCTCGACAATTCCAATTATTCGCATTTAATTTAATGCATAAGAAATTTCATGGTCACTGAAGTTTTTGCGTTGTGAATCCGTGATAAAACGTTTACAGTAATATGTATAACGAGTGTATTTCTGCACGCGTACATGTATGTACGGGGGTGTTTGTGTGGAATTTATGCATATAATGTTTAAGTTCTGTATATGTATATGTGTATGTATGTGTCATTATGGATAATTCGTACATTTATGCATCTAGTATACCTAAGTTATAATTTTAATTATTAACTAGTATAAGAAGTTATAAGGGAATACATGTATACTATGACTGTGAGTGAAACTGACGCACAGCCCGCGTAAATGCGAGTGTAAAAGTGGTTACGATATTATTGTTAACTATAGAGTATATTGTAAAGGGGAGCAATACACTGATTAAGCCTACAAGTTGTACATTATTAATTTGCATAATAAAGTATTAATAAAAAACAAAAAAATCCCTGCACCATTATACTCACAACTTTATTAAATACATTTGCCATACCGCGTTAGTGCGGAATGGGGGAACCACTTAAACAAATACATAAAAATCTGGTAATATTTTTTCTAATTTCGGTGATTGTATTCGAAAATAGTCACGTATTAAATAAAAAGCTTAATAACGATCGAATTGACTAAATAAAATTATCTTCTAACGATTACACGTGCCGTTGAGAATTAATATGATAGAATACGCGCATATTTCTTTTAATCAATGGAGAGATATAATTCTTCGTACCGTATAAAATAACATCTACTATTCACAATTTTAAAATATTATTTATATAAAATGAAAAGTATTCAATATCACGAACTCGTCTTTGTGTCGGTGTGGGCACGTGTATTCTTTTATACACTTTTAGCAACCTCGTCTGCGACATTTTATTGGCTACTATAAACTACCTTTCTCCGTTTCGATGTAACATATTTGTGGGCTGTGGGATAAAAGGGGAACTTTAAAGCAGTTAAGCAGTTTAAATACCGGTGCCAAGTTCACGTTTCAACTCTGTTCTAAGTCAGTCGGTTCTTCTCTGTAGTGCGCCAGATTCTATTCGGTCGGGTTAGGCGAAAAAACGTATTTTTGATCGTCGATTAATTTTTTTGATAGACATTATAATTCTTAAAAAAAAAAAAAATAGTAATACACGTGTTAGGACGCGAACGTGTGTGTACTTACCTTTATAATAATAATAATTATCATCATCAGAGGTGTATTATTCTGAGTATAATATAAAGAATTTCAACATTATCGTAATAGGTATGTTAAATATACATTTTTTGTGTTTATTATTTTTAAAAGCTTTAAAATTATTATAGCCAATTACTTTAGTGAGATATGGAGGGAATTTAGTTTTGATCATTTTAAAAATAATACACCATTGTACCACATAGTGTCAAATGCTTTTGCGACATCATCATCCGGGTAATGTGACATTCCTGGGGGTTTCTTTAATTCTACCTCTAACTAGCCGAAATAAACCCGACCGATTCTAACCTAATCGAATCTATTATCATATTAAGTATATTAATGATAAAGCAACTGCGTCGTATGAAAAATTTAAACGTCTACAACCTAATACTTATGGACTAAAATTTAAAGAATTATCTTATATAAAGTATTAATTCAGTCTTTGTTTGTTTACGCTTCATATATATATATATATATATACAGTGGCGCACCCAGGATTTGTATCTGGGGTAAGCTCAAACATCCCCCTCCAAAAAGGAATTAAAAATTTGTAATAAAAATAAATAAAATATACACAGCCGAATGTGTAACAAAATTCGACAGGCAAAACAAACTATAAACAATCACGAACAACAACGAAACAAATAATAAAAAAAAAATCACACTGGTCACGACCTGGGTCAGATTCGAATGCCGAACGGCCCAATCAAGAGATATTTTTTTCTTTGTGTTACACAATCAGCTGGATTTTCAATGTCATTAGCAGACAGAATGTAAGGAATATTTTCTAACAGTACTTTTTGCACACTCTTCAGGATGAGGTTTTATTAGTAAACGGGTGCTCTTTCAAATATTCTCTTCTATTTCAAGTATCATTTTAGTTGCGAAATTGTTTGGAGCTTACAAGTTACACGCCTTCTTGAAGTGTATTTTATACTTTTCTACGCTCTCTGAGGGCTTAAGCCTGATAGCCTTTCGTGGGTGCGCCACTATATATATATATATATATATATATATATATATATATATATATATAAATTCTAAAACGTTGAGTACTATTAACAAGCTACAACGTAAGTTTTTATTGAATATTGCTTCCTTTTATCGCACTGTTTTCACCTCTGTTATTAATGTTATTTGTAATATATGTTCCCCTTAGATTTGTTTATTATTAAACATGTTATTATATCTGAATATCGAATTGTTCTGAATACAAAGCAAGTTTCTTGTCTTAAATATTTCGAAAATTTCTTCATATCTTCCTTATATGAACATATAACTCCAAAAAAATTTCAAAAAGTTAGTTCATTCTAAGGTAGTTGCGCTATAAGGAAATTGCATTGTGATACATGTAACATTGCTAGTTAAACTTATCAATTTCTCCCCTGTGTTGAATCCTGTTCGAAACTTTATAATTTTTCTATTAATTTCTACTCCTCTCAGATACTTACTGGACATGGTAAGCTTGGGGAGTATCTGTATAGATTTCATCGCGCAAGTACTTTTGTCATCTATGTGGCACCTCTGAGGTAGGTGACATCCAGCATATTATGTTTGTCTGCCCAGCATTGCTACATCTCCGAGAGAAATACAAAATAAAAAATGGTTGTCTTCTAATCAGTAAAAATAATAATTGTTCAAATTGACAATTACCTAAATGTTCTGCAGTTTGAGCTGTCTTCTTGAAATCTCTTATTTTAAAGCCCCTGATTTATTTCTTATTACGTTATTTTTATATAATTTTATATTATATTGTAAGTTGTGCAAACTCATCTCTAAATCTTATATTATGTTATTGAGTGGATGACTAAGTCTTGCGACATGATCCTCAATGCACCTTTATTTTTAACTACACTGGCAACGGGGTTTGCACACATTCTATATATGTGTTATACGTATATATATATATATATATATATATATATATTTACGTTACGATTTTAAACTTTTAATAGCATTATTTTAATTATTTATTTAATATGTACCTCCCATTGCTCTTTTATAACGACAGTTTCAAATACACTTGCTCCACCAAGTAAATTTGGAATGGGGAAAAAACGAATCTAAACTGGCCAGATATTTGGCTATTCTCGTTTTTTTCTTGTAATCATGCCCAACCTACATGACTTTTTAACTTATTTACGTGAGTGGTTAATTGCTGTTTTTAATACTATTGTTTTGACATCGACATAGTAAATTGTTAATACTTTTTCTTCGTATTTTTATGTCATCTTCATAATTATCTAGCACTATTTTAATCGTTGTATGTAGTCACTTTAGAAAATTGCGAAAATAGGGGTTGTACGAGTACACTAAGAACCTATCAAGTAATTTATGCTTACTTAAGGTAATAGAACATTTTACACCGAAATAAATGGCTACGTGTTCCATTAAAACCGGTTTATCCAGAATACCGTAAAGAAATAAACCAAACAAAATCATAACACAGTTTAATCACTAAAAGTTTATAATTTATAAAATCACTACTCTCCAATATATTCAACGTTTACCGCAAGGAAATATTCTAGGTTCATTTTTGTTTGCATTTTATTTATACGATATTCCAAATCTACAATTCGTGGAACTATACGCCGATGATACTGCATTATTCTGCAGCTCATTTAGGCCATTCACCGTACATAATTGTCTACAAATAGGCATTTTACGTTTGTTGCCATACTTTAAAAAAATTTGAAATTACTATCAATCCATCCGAGGCCGAAGCGGTATTTTTTACACACAGGCGACCAATACTGACACCAAATCTAACCGTTGAAGACGAGCACATTGGTTGGAGTCCAAGAACATTCGTTATCTTGGTATAATGTTAGATAAGCAATTGACATTTGCTGATCACATTAATTACATTAATATTGTGTCTACAAATGGTGCTTTAGCTCCTGTTATCGTTAATTTGCTTTACGAATTTGACTAATAGGAAATCACCTGTGGAAGATAGAACTACTAATAAAGTAGTTAAGGGTCTTAATTTGCTATTTCAAAATCTGCTGATCACTATGTTTAATAAATATTTACTGTTGAATACCTTTCCAAAATGCTGGAAATCAGCTACCATAAAACTACTACAAAAACCTACTAAAGATTTGTCTGAACTATCAGCTTATCGTCCTATCTCTCCACATAGGGATGATATTTGAAAAAGTTATTAATACATTTTTGATTGAAGAAATTGAATTCGCAAAATATCTTGTATGTTAATCAATATGGTTCAAGATTTGGTTGCTCTTCTGAGCATGCAGTTTTCCATTTGGTTACTTTGTTTAAAGATGGACTTAAAGATAATTGTCCTGTGGCAGTTGTCTCCTATGATATCAAAGGTACTTTTGACAATTGTAGGTGGTCTGCCATTATATAAGTATTAAAATTAATTCATATGTCCTCAATACAGTTATTGGTTATTTCTATCAGACGACTTTATCATTGGAACTTCTACAGTTTACAAAAATCCTATCTTCAGCGTTTCCCAGGGTTCTGTGTGTTGAGTCCTACTCTTTGGAACATATTACACTCTGTAGTCCATCATAAAAGTGATGCTTTTTCTGCCGCTTGGAGTATGGATGCCATCTTATATCTTATGCGGATGATCTTTGTCTTATTTTCAAATCTACAAAGAGTCAAAGTTTCTTAAATTTGCCTTATGTATCTAAATACTTTGAATCTATAATATCAGATCTAGAGTTAACTTTCTCTCTAACAAAGTGTAAATTATCTGTCTTTGGTAATCCTTCTTTGGTTCATTGGTAGATACGATTCCAAGGCAACTACAGCAAATGTACGTTAAATATAAGCATCGCAGACTGAAACACTATTTGTTGTGATTCATTCTGTATAATACCTAGTGTGAAATACATCGTCCTCAATTACACGATCGTGAACAGCATTCTAAGCGATAAAGGGCATGCAATAAGGTTTGAGAATGCAAAAGGTTTAAGTAGATCGGTTGGGTAAAAGAATTGTTACGGAAACCTTAGAAATGGAAAAATTCAAGAACTTCAACAGAGAGGATTTCAGCATGAAGAACGGTGATTGGCCAATTGAGAACCAATCAGAATGTAGTATTGTCAATGCAGTTAAGATTGTAGTTTGTTATGTCGAAGCTAATTTAGTTCAGTTCTGATGATGTACATACGTAAGTACACTATATCATTATTCGTGATATAATGAACATGAAAATATATATATATATATATCAAATTATCTAGTAAATTTTACCATAATTGTTTAATGCATGACAGCGCATTAATTAACACTATAGGCGATTACGACATAGTCTCACCGTACGATATTCTAAATACAAACACCGCAGAATTAAACATAGATAACTTGTTTAATAATTATTTTCCTATTTACCACGTGTTTTCCCTCTTTACTTAAGTTCTAATTATAATTTATTTTTATTGTTTTCTTGCGGGTTTTTTTTTCTCTAATTTTTTTCTGTACTTAAAAGTTTAAAACTTTAAATTTTACGTTTTAAATTTTAATTTTATTACATATACATTAGATGTAGTTATACATTAGTAAGGTAACTGTTAAGTATATATTCCTTAACATTCTTCATTATTCAATTATACATGTATTCATGATTTTGTTTATATGTTTTGTAAATATATATTTCTTCTTCTCTTCTCTCTCTCTCTCTCTCTCTCTCTCTCTCTCTCTATATATATATATATATATATATATATATATATATATATATATATATATATATACATACATATACAAATACAGACATACATACACGCGACAAAATATATATGTAATGACGATTAAAAGTAATAACACTAGATATAAAATATAATAAATAAATGTACGCTGGGCCGGATTAATGCATGGGCCCGGCTGAGCCCTGGCCCCCACGACTCTTTGGGTCCCCCATTAACTAAGTGAATATATATAATTTGCTTTTGGACAAATAATTTCAGTATCGCAACACGTTGAAGAACTTTTACGAATTCAGTGAGCGCAGGTGGATAGAATGCGAAGTATAGACGTCTTATATGAACTGAAGACAAAAAACACCCTTAAATAGTAGAACAGATAATTCAACTTTCTCAGTTTTTTCCATAGATACAGCGCATGTTCGCACAACGATAATAATAATAATATTTTAATTCGATTATAAGGCGGCCCAGTTGAGAAAGATACATTTGAAAAAATAATTATCCTTCTCGATAATATTTATAGAAAATATTTCGAATGTGTTAATTTAAATACTTTTATTCGTTCGTATTTAAAATTTATTAAATATTTCAATTAATTGTTTATATCTGGCGTCGTTAAATATTCTCGACCAGCCCCAAAATTTCTTTCGGATTAATCGTGACTGGAACGAGACTGCAGCGAAACCTGAGTATTATCGATAGTGCAACTGCAAATGCTTACATTGTTTCTCATTTGAGAATATTTTACCGGAGCGTGGTGGTACACCTATAGTGTAAATCAAGCCTTAGGGCGAAAATACGAGAGCGAATAATCTAATAAATAAATAATTCAAATTTAAATTTATTCCAAATTACGACATAATTATAGTTTAGAATAAAAAATTAAAACGAAAGTTCGCACTTAATCAGTTTAAAATGTTTACTTCACGTATTAACAAAATTATTAGTATACTTAGATAATTATATCGTAATTTGGAATAAATTTAAATTTGAATTTATTTATTTCGTATTTTCGCGCGTAAGGCTTGATTCACAATATAGGCGTACCATCGCACTCCGGTAAACTATTCTCAAATGAGAAACAATGTAAGCATTTGTACTATCGGTAACACACTCGAGTTTCGCTGCAGTCTCGTTCCAGTCACGATTACACCATTATAAATAATGCGAAATCAAGTAGCAAATCCTGTTCTGCCGGTGTGCCTCAAGGTAGCGTGCTGGGGCCATTCTTATTTACATTTTTCATGCATGATTTCCCGCATATAAATAACATTGAGGTTGCCTTATACGCCGATGACACAACGTTGTACTGCAGTTCCTACAGGCCAAGTACTATCAGCAATAGGTTACAATCCGGTGTTGATCGCGTAATTAAGTATTTTTCTAAATGGCAAATTGCTCTTAATCCTTCCAAAACGAAAGCAATTTTCTTCACTCGTCGAAGACCATTTTTACCGACCAGACTTCATGTCAGTGGCGTTGATATAGAATGGTCTGACCAGATACGCTATCTTGGTGTCATTTTAGACAAGAGACTAACGTTTTCTAAGCATATTGACCATGCATCATTGAAGACAAACAGAAGCAATCTGTTCAATTTATCCCATTTTTAAACGTAAATCTCTCTTAAATATTAATAATAAATTAATAATCTACAAGTCAATCATTAGGCCTATTTTAACATATTCTTGTCCAGTTTGGTCTTCAGTCTCAAATGCTAGTTTTAATAGACTGCAATTAGTCCAAAATCGATGTCTTAGATGTATTTGTCCCCGTATACACTAAAATTTCATATATGCATAGTGCTCTGCAGGTACACCATATATGTAAAAGACTATATCCTGAAACTATCCCAAAAATTTTTTCTCAGTTGTAGCGTACACCGTAATAATTTACTTCCAGCAATAGGAAATTACGATTCCAGGGAACTAAGTATTAGATATACTAAGTATAAGCATCGACGCATTAAACATAATGTATTATTCTCATAACGTCATAATTTGTTTGCTTTCGTTTCCATTACTTATAAATGATATTACATATTCGTTATATAATTAAACTTTTATTAATTATTTTTTAAATTGCCGCTTTTCAATTGTGATGGTTTTTTGTCTGATTTTTCCGTCAATACTATTTTCATCTTGTATATTTATTATTTACCAGTTTATATTATTAGTTACTTTCATAAATGGAGAGGGCATTTGTTCCGGTACATTTATTAAATATTATTATAACTTTTTAATATAATGCCAAATATACGCGTTTTACATTTACATTTACGATTAATCTGAAAGAAATTTTTGGTGCTGGTCGATAATATTTAACGACGGAAAATATAAACGATTAATTAAAATATTTAATAAATTTTAAATACGAACGAATAAAAGTATTTTTTTATTTAAATTAAAAACCGAATACGACCGAATTTAATTATTGACGGTTCAATGACTGATTTCTGACTGTAAGTCAAGTGTGAACGCCGTAGCGTAACCATACATATAGTGTGAATCAAGCCTATTGTACATTTAAATTAAGTGACACTTTTATATCGTTATAAATTGTATATTTCTCATACTTTTTCTGAACTAACATTCAAGGCACTATTTATATGGGACGCAGATGCGCGCATACGATGTTATACGGAGTGCCACTGAATTAAATAATGATGAAAACTTTCTATGTCGCGTGTTGGTTTCGAAGCCCTGGCAGTCGAGCACTTTAGCAACTACGCCACCGCGACATTATACTTTTCATGTTCACTCGATAATGGCTTAATAGCCGAAAAGGTCTTTTTGGATATAACAATTTAGAACAACTGTAATTTTCATGATTCTACTTTTTAAGAAAACATTGAGCTTAAAGCAATTATCAGCAGATTGCGATTCGGGCATTATTTGTTACCAGATCGCTTATTCTGTTAGAATCTGCAATCCTGATCATTTATTTTTCGAACGTCTGCTTTTAATAACATTACGTTACGAACTATACCTTAAATTACTGCGCTCATCGAGTAACGGATCTCCGTATAGAGCATTGTCCCTCATTCGTCTTAAGAATTTACAACTATTTCCGGACATACCGATATTTCTAGAGAAGTTGTCCATCACGTTTACAGAAATACGAGTTAGTTTTTATTGTACGTACTGGGTAAGCTATAACGGTATCCGTATTAATAACTTATTACACGTTATATACGCTTCGATAATGTCGTTAATATGCACGTTTGTGTATTAGAGTATTGTACAGATTTTAACTGGGAAGAAGATTTTTATACAAGGCTGTGTTTTTTATTTGAAAAGTACGGTTAAAAACAGAACTTAAAATCGCTAAGATTTTCTTTATGAAACATCATAAACGTTTTCGCCTAATCGAGTGAACATAAAAAATAAAATATACAAATGTGTACAATTTATAAAAATATAAAATGTAAAAAATATTAATTGAGAAATTTACAAAAAATTATCGAAGTGAAAAACGGTTATTTATAAAATAATCTGATAGTGAATGTGGTAAACAACATAAGTGTTTTTTTAACTACGGGTTTAAATGTAACCCTGTGTTTTTACCTATAAGTTTTTCCCTTATTATTATTACGCCCATACATACATACATATATATATATATATATATACACATATACATATTACATATTATATATATCCTAATCTTATTAAGTGATATTAACATTGCTCTTTACGCCGATGATTTAGATCCTGCAACTCGTATAGAACCTGACGCAATAATTAATAAATTACAAAAAGCCGTTTCCATCATTTGTAGGTAGTACGGGCGTTGGAAGCTAGAACTAAATATTAAAAAAACTGAGGCCGCCCACTTCACTAGAAGGCAGCCGCCATCTATAGCGGATATAAAAATCAATGATCGTCACATCGAACGGGCTAAACAAGTTAAGTACGTAGGAGTCATTATGGATTCATCTTTCAACAGTGGCATCAATCACGTCATAGATAATGCGTATAAAGAGCTATTCGAATAATTTCACCTATATTCGTACGAAGATCCCATCTTACAGTCACGAATAAAAAGTTATTATATACAACTATCATTCCTGCCCTAAACTAACTTACGCGTGCCCTGTCCGAAGTTCAGTTTTCAGAAGAAAATGCAGCTATCACATAATTACTGTTGCAGAATTTCACTAAATACCGACAGATATACCGAAATTAGTAGTGACGCGAATTCCGCATTAAACTTAAGTTTACACACATTGGAAAACTTTTAAAACAATTCTATACTCGCAAGATGAGCAACAATAAATTAATTCGGGCCATAGTATGGACTACCCATATAGCCAGCCTATAAAATAGATGTACTCGTTAAAAGTACCGTTGTCTGAAACACCGGTTTTTAAATTAATGTGTATATTTTAATGTTCTATATTGAGTTATTTACAGTATTAGGTAATAATTCAGCAAAATTTTATTGATCTTTGATTTTATACCGTTGTCTGAAACACCGGTTTTTAAATTAATGTGTATATTTTAATGTTCTATATTGAGTTATTTACAGTATTAGGTAATAATTCAGCAAAATTTTATTGATCTTTGATTTTATTTATTGCCAAGGTAAATTTTATGTACATGGGGCATTAATAGTTTTATAACTTATAACAATTATATAATTAAGATATTTATATATATATATATATATATATAGAAAGTCGCAACTTTTTTCCTATATATATATTATATATATTTTCTTTATTGTCACACAAATTTAGTTTAGGTTATAAAGCCATTACTACTCATTGCACATACAAATTAAAATAAACTAAACGCTAACGCTAACAGATGAGTTATAAAATAGGGAGATAAATAACTAAACTAAGACATATAAGGATAATTATGCGTGAATGTAAAAATTACAAAATAATATTCCATTTACATATATATATATATAAGATGCCATATTAACACAGAAGGATTATTTAAGCATAGGAGGTATGAAATAGAGTACGGAGGGAAGATACCTAACTGCAGTAATATCTTGATTAAGGTTTCTCCGTGTGCACTATATAGATTGCATGAAAAAATGACATAATTAATGTCTGCTGTTCGAACTACAGTTCAACGGGGACTGGCAAGTACCGGGACTAACCAGCGCTGGGCAGCAGATTATGTCCTGACCTAACACGAATTAAAATGGGGAAAAAATTACGGATCGGTATTGAATGTGGAGGCTTAATTAGAAAGAGAGATTGTTTGGGTAGACTTGTTTGAATTTGTTTATAGAAATTGTTCCGAGTAGCACAAAACATGGAGCTCCGACGATGAAACAGATCCACCTTTGCAGACGCGGCTAAACATGTGGATAGAATCGCAGGGATCAGTATCTGGAGGCCTCCATTTTGGCTGCCTGATCACAAATTTCATTATCTTTGATCCCGATGTGAGCTGTGATCCATGTAAAGTTCACATGGACATTCTTTTGTTGTAGATAGATTACATTAAAAACTAATATAGTTATTCCGGCGATAATAAAAAATATAATGTATCAACTTTTTCTTATGTTTGTATATTATTTGACGCGTAATATTGCTAACGTATTCAGAAACATAGAATTGTTGTTGGCATTTCCTAAACATCAGACTGGATATATACGATTGCAATAATTTTAGCTTTAAATTATCGCGTGACGGTATTTAATCAAAAACCATTTTTTGCCCAGAAAAATAAAAAATTCCCGCGCTTCGGAGTAAATTAATAGTTTTTTTTTTCGAATTCCGACTGATTAATTAAATTAAATTAAATTAAATTAAATTAAATAATAAATAAAAATTCGATGGTCCGAGGGTAAGCCGTACGTAATTAATGCAACGTTTAAGAAAGACGTAGGTAAATTAGATTTCCAAATCGAATTGTCCCCAGCCAATTAATAATGAAACTAAAATAAATAATAATTAAAATAATAATTAAAAAAAACGTAAAATACATTTTAACATCCCCAGATCCGAAATAGAAATTATAATTTAAACCAGACGTTATAAGAATGCGGCATGGCGTTGGCGTTTTGAAAATTCGACGTGATAACGGTTGTTTGATGGTGTTTTTTTTTCTTTTTTGGATTTCAACAGCGCATTGAACAACGGCCATTTCGGGGATATAATAAATAAATGAATAAATCATTTTTCTTTCCGTTTCTGCATTCCAAGGCGTTTATTACTAGGAATTCGTTCCTTTTTTTTTAGCAGTTATTTTATTATCGTTATTATTAGAAATTTTTTATTTTAACACTTTGTGTCGTCTATTTATGTTTTCATTTATTTTAGAGTCGTTGTGTATAATTTTAAAAACCACCTCATTCATTATTTGATGCGTGTGTACATATATTATTATTTATATATATATATGTGTAAAATACATACATATGTACCTATTAGCGGTTATTTCCCGGTTCCGTTAAATTTATTTTTACAACGAATCACGTCGGATGTTACTATTTATAAAATGGTAAGACGTCAGTGTCACACTAGAGAGAGCACACTCTGAATAAATTGTAGCATTCTTTTCTTTAAAAAAAATCAACAACAGGCGTGTGAATCTTCCGTTGGTTTTTATTAAAAAAATAATTCTTAGTAAAATTACCTCACCGAAGAGGCGCTTAATAAGAAACCCAACATACGCATCTTATGTTATTAAAGGAGAAATATCTTATTAAACAAGTAATTCTTGTATTAATTATATATATATATATATATATATATATATATATATATATATATAACAGTGGCGTAGCCAGGGGGGGTTTTGGTGGTCTGACACCTCACCTTGGAATTAATTTGATAATAAGAAAACATATACTCGTTGTTAAATGTAGTTTTGCATTTGTTAAACCTATTTTTTTTTTCTATTTTCATTTATTTTATTTTAATTTCGTTGTTTTTGAAGTAAATAAATAGTTTTGTAATACAGGAGGTACTAGAAGAATTTTGTAGAAAAACTCGAAGAATAGATTTTAAATTTTAAATTTAGTATAGAAAATGTAACCCAATTTATATATTTGGGAGAAATAATTACAAATGATGGAAGGGATATCAAAGAAATAAGAGCAAGAATTGCAATGGCAAAACAAACTGAACCTGGAAACCGTTTTGAAGAATAGGAAGTTGTCAATGGAACTAAGGAAAAGAATTGCGCAATGCTACGTGTGGCCTGTACTAAACTATGCGGCCGAAACGTGGGTTATTAACGTAAAATGCAAAAAGATGTTGGACGCGTTCGAAATGTGGACTTATCGACGATTGTTAAGGATATCATGGAAAGATTTCATTTCCAACAAAAAGGTGTTAAAGCAATGCAACATATAGACAGGCTGATGATAGTACAAGATATCACGAAAAGAAAATTGAAATATATAGGTCATAAACTTCGAGAAGAGGGGCTATTTATGTTGGTAGTAGAAGGAAAAATACTTGGACAAAGATCAAGAGGAAGGAAAAGATTAGAATATTTAACATCAAACACTGGATTCAACAGAGTCAGGGAAGTAGTAGCTGCAGCAGACCAACGTTCTTGATGCGCAATCTCCTTTGAAGGAGATGCAACATGATGATGATGATGATATATATATATATATATATATATATATACTCGGTCATCGAGGAGACGGTTTTAATAAAGATTTCGATGAAATTGAAATTAATGGGCATAATTTATTGAGTAATTGAAAACGGCTTTGTATGGAAATAACGAATTTCGAACTTACGGTCTCGCTTCTTTCTCGATTGCGTTCATCATTATCTGCTTTAGTCTTTCTTTCAGCCTGCACACGCCTATCTTTCCTTCTATAATATCTTTCACCAGGCCATCAAGTCTTAACACGTGCCCTCCCCATTTCATCCTTATTTTTCTAATCGTTATCAATTTAAAACTTTTTCATTTCGAATTTTATCAATCCGCGAAGTTTTTATCAGACGTCCGTAGCAGCGCGTTTCAAAAGCTTCAATTTTCTGTAAATCTATTTCGTTTAAAGTCCATGTGTTATCGTCGTGTACAGTGCTACTTGCCCGTATATACGATTTGACAATACGTTTTCGCAATCTTATAGACAGCGTTTTTTTTGCGCTAGGACGTGTCCTTTTCACTCTTAAATGCCTCTTTAGTCGTCGCAATTTTTCGCCGCAACCCTTTGCCACAATGTACGTTTTCTGTTATTATACGTCTCAAATATTCGAAGGAATCGACTTGTTCTACAATTTTTTCATCCGATGATATTTTCACCGTTTCATATTTGCCTGCTACGTTCTATAATTTTCCTACCATTGTTAAACCCATTTTCGTTATCTGCAACTAATACTTGGTCGTCTGCGAATTTCATAATTTTTATAAAAGAAGGTTTGTACACATATATACATTAATCATCACGATTAAGAAAAGGACGATAAAATTGGGCTCTGGATACGTGCAAATAACACATATAATATATATTCGGCTTCTTTTTCTATACGCCTTAATTTTGAAGAATGTCTGTTTCACATTGTCTTCGTCCATTAACCTCCTCCTGAATAATTCGATCTTATGTTGGCTTAAAATATTTCTTTTGATTTTCTATCCGCATTATACTATCATTTATTTTGTCTTGCATAAACGCCTGAAATTACTATACGACTAAAATATTCTAATTTATTCGCTTTAACTTAATTCAATATATATATGTATCCATTTTATATTCAGTAAATTTTGGCAGTTATGACCTGCGAGTGCTCTCCATAGATTCCGGTTCTGAGATGTAGTAACTGCTGTTGCTACCGTACTAAATTGATTCCGCAAGGAATCGGTCCAGCGAGTAAGCATTCTTCCTCTTCCTCTGGCACATTTACAAAGCGGTAATATATTTCCCGGATTTTTTCCTCTTAAAAATATCTCTAAAAAAATTGTTTGATCCCTCTTTCACAAAATCTGTGTAATTGTATCCGTCTACTTCTGACTGTATTCAGAGATTTGTTCATCTTTCAGTCCACGAATCACGCAACTTTTTTTTCTTTTGGGGCGGCTTCCAAAATGTTTACCCATTACGATTGTAATATAAGAGATTAAATAAATATAAAGTGGTTATATCGCTAAACGTTCGTCGCCGTATCTATATTTAAAATACGTCAATGCGTTTATTTATTCACTACTTTAATCGTCCACGTCTCGGCTGCATATAAGAAAATTGAGAGAATTAATGGTTCTTTCATTAACTTCTTCCGAAATTTTAACGGCCACTTTTTGTTACACATTATCGCGGCGTTGCTAAAACCATTCGTGTTTTTATTTCATCTGAGCCACATCCATTAGCAGTAATCGAAGAACCTAAATAAACAGAAGAATTCATTCTCTCATACTCTGACAAGAAATTGGTCTCATTAAGAACGATCTTTCTAGCTATTATTATAATCTTGGTTTTAGACGCAATTGCTACTATGTACCTCGCTATCTTCTTACCCCATATATATATATATATATATATATATATATATATATATATATATATATATATATTTATCTTTTTTGATTTCAGCATATTTTCTTTTCTTTACTAATTTTACTTTCAATTAAGTTTGTCATCTAGTAAGAATGTCTTAATCATGCTGTTTCTTCGATTTTTTTTATTACTGACATTAATCTCGTCTTTTCTTCAACTCTTTTAAGTACGTCTTTTTTTTCAGAATTTTTCTGAAGTACCATAATTTAAAAGCTTCCAATTTTTACTCCTCTTTGTTTCAAGGTAGTCCAATTTTCGCAGCAATACAATGCCACATTCCAAACGTAAGTTTCGATAAATAGTTTTCTGGTGTCCAATAGTTCAATGAAATATTTGTGGAATTAAGGTATTCATCTTTTTTTTCTTATTATTAAACGTATTTGTAGACTGTGTTATGGTTTTTCTAATTTCCTTTTCGCTCCTTTACATTTCCTAACTAGCAAAAAAGTCCTGTACTTGCGGCAAGCATTGATTGTAAAATGTATATATTCATATATTTTATATCTATTATTTTCCTCTTGGGCATGACTTTATTTTGGTTTTATCTACATTTATTTTCATTTTACAATTTTTAATTAGTAGTTATTTCGTTCAAATCGTTAATAGATTGTTGTAAATTAGCTTCGGACCCTGCGCTATCGATGCTATATCCGTCCTATTTATGTTATAAATAAATTGGAAAACCGACCGTTATTCATATTTTCTAATTACGATCGTTTGTAAATTTATCAATACCGACTACGGGTATCTTATCGTACAGTGCAGTAATTAAAAGTCGTTCGTATCGACCAGTAGTAACCGTTCAAACACGAGTGAGTCTCATTTTGAATTAATCGAAGTCTATTCTCCGCCGTTAAAATTAGCATTTCGGGGAGGTTAATTATTAATTAGGTTCGACACTTTCAACATACAGCAAAGTTGTTATCTGTTTATCATACACATGAATATATGTAAAAAAAAAAATAGGTGATGTAATAATAAAACGTAAAATTCGTAAATTATGATTCTCTCACACTTTGCCAAGAGATTGGTGTCGTTCTTACGATCCACTTTCATGGTATACATGTATATCAGGGACGAATATAAGGGAGGGTCCATCTTACCCCAAAGATAATTTATATCCGCCATTGATATATATATGTATGTGTGTGTGTGGAATAGAAATTAAATTATTCATTAAAATTTGTAAAACGGCAATAATTTGTATTCGGTTACTTTTTAAATAGAAAGTAATAGGAAAGTTAAATAAAACGTCAGCAATAGGGTGACATCAAATTAAGGTTTAAGTGCGGAATGTAATAATTTTTAAAAAATAAACAACGAAAAAGGAGTTAAAATCACTAAACCTTTTAATGAAATAAATCACAAATTAAACCATTGGATAATAGACACATTTGAACATAACATCCCCCTCCAATCGACTAAAATAAAGGAACAGTTTCCTTAAGTCAACTCAAATGCTGTTAGCTCACCCCAAATCAGAAACAGCCAGGGTGTGAAACTAAGTTGCATCAAACAGTTTAGCCAAGTTACATCAAGTTTTGTCATCTGATCGTAACTTACGACGGAAAGTCTAGCGAACACTCAGCAGAACTCGAATAAATTCAGAAAATGGGACATAGAAGAAAACGATAAGTGCAACTGCAGGGAAACACAAACTTCAGTCATCCGCTACAATGTTCACTGATGGTTAGAAGTGTGAGGCGGTTGATTTAACTGCAATAAAGCCCGTCTACGTCGCTACATATTCCGAAGTATGTATAAAGTATCCGGACGCTAAAAGTAATTAAGTATCGATTGAACGTAAAAATAAAATAGAAAAATATATAAATATCGTCATCGGGGTGACCGCATTTAGGGGTACCGTTGACCATGATTTGTTACACGACTGATCAGGCTGCCTCAATAATTACGGCCCCGTGCAATGTTTCGTAAATCACGTCCGCCATACAATATAAATATATACAATACAAAAATATAAAATGTAAGGAATACTACAATTTACAACAAAATAAAAAAAAACACCAGTATTTATAAAATAATCTGATGTTCACCGGACAATGACTTAACAGTCGAAAAATGATTTATTTTTTTTAAACTTTGCGACTTTAACTCCTTTTTTTCTAACACGCCGTTAATTCGGTGTAGTTAATATTCAAAAGTGCCGCCGAAAAATAGAACACGAATAGAAATTAACCTTACGGAGACAGACGATCGACATTGGAAATATTCTACGACATTTTGTTAAATTTCTGTCACTCGAAAGAATAAAATTATATATCCTAACAGCGAATCTATCATCGTCCGTTCTCGTATGTTAAACTATTTCCGCATTTATGATTCTTGCCAAGCGTTGACAAACTTCTAATGAGGTTGTGACACTTAAACGATAATCATTTTCAGATTTCATACGATAGTAGCTGTACACAGATGATGCGTATATAGACATTTTTTTGCGTTCTAGTAGACGTGTCTTGTACGATACATATGTGTATTATATACAGACTAACAGAAAGTTTCCAGAAGACGTCTAATTACGAGCAAAGTTTAATTATATTATTATTATTATTATTATTATTATTATACTTTAATTTCATTACCCGTAGATATCGCGTAATATATATTTAATACGTTCTGGTTGGACGTAGATGTATTCGAAATTAATAATATAAGGGGAAATATCCGTCACGGCGACTTTCGTCGTTATGTCACTCATCTTTAGGTTTTAAAAAATTTTTGATGAAGGATTCATTTTTGTTTTTAAGACAACATTGAAAAGTCTAAGTTTTATTAAGTAGACAAAAATAATTTACATCATCGCCGTCATCGGCATTACAATGCTAAGGTTCTATTTCATTACAAGTACAATTAGATATAAGCAAACGAAGTTTGACTGGAAAAACATATTGGCGGAAATACTACTAGGTAGTGTCTCACGGCCTATCCTTTATCACTTTTAAACAGCCGATACCCCAACAATCGTAAATATGTTTGCCGATGACGCAGCAATTCTAGTTACAGATAATAGCGTCGTGCTACCGAAGATCTACAGCTATAAATGAATTAAACGCTCGGTTCAAACGTTGAAAAATTAAAGTTGAAAAATCGGCGCTCGTAATACCTTACGGAAAACAGAAAATATTCCAACGACACTGAATCAACGATATATATATTTTTTAAGCTCATAAGATGCATGCAATCTGTTCCGCTGAACAATAGGCAGCACTGATCTGTATAAAAACTATAACGGAATGCTTCCCAGCAGTCGCGACTCCTTAATTTATAGCTGTATTATGGTAAAAACTATTTGATCGTTACGGTCGGTTTTCTAATTCGATCTGACTACGTTTCTTTAGTCGTGTGAATGACAACGCTATTGCGTAGGACGTTAGCTGCTGGTGAATTGATATGGGTTTCAAGCCGATGAAGGTGTCTTCCAGTGCAGCTTCTAATTTCTTTAACAGACGGTATACGGAGATCGCTGTGTATATCGTCGTCCATGGGGTTCACACGATATTCCCAATGACTTTTGATTGAAATTTTTCTATTAAATCTACGTTAGAGTTGCTCGTTGTACCTGAAATCTGGTTGCTGTATGACCAAATTGGTACTAAAATTGGCTTATAAAGTAATACGTTATTTTCGAGCGACAAGATACAATAATTAAAAGTGAAACTTCTATTGACCCGTTATATATGGGGAATTAATCTGTAAAACGAGCGAGCGAGCCAAAGGCTTATACAAGTAGGCACATATGCAGACCTATTCTCATAGTGTAGTCATTCCCGCATGTACTCATATACGTGTATATTCAGTACACATACATACGTACTAATATTTTTTTAGTGTGTTCGTATTCTTTCTCTTACTCGTCACGGCTATCCGTTATTTCGTTCAAATCTTCGCCGCAGAAAGGTTGTAATATGTGCGACGTAGATTTTAGAACGAAAATATTTATGTCATTGCTATATCGAGTTAAACATAGTGGACAGTGCGCTCCTAAATTTGTACGAAATCGTGAGTTTATCAAATGAGTGTCATTTTGGGAAAACATCTTCAAGTTTCACTTTTTCACTACGAGTCCGGAGTCGCAGTTTAATTTTTTTTTAAATCGAATTAAATTTTTCGGTACAATTTGCTCCGGTAGTATTTTATTTACGAAGGGACAACGACCTTTTGTCGATCGTAAAAGAAATTTTATAACGTGTTTCGTTCGTTAAAAGTCGTAAAACGCGTGTATTACTAATCAAAAATTGTTTCATCGAAAGAAATCTGTCCCATTTGTAGCCTGGTCGTATTAACGTTGTAAAAACGAAAGATGAAATTAGAATTATTTTCTTCTTTCTCGATATATATATATATAAAGATTTTTATCTCTCCTCGGCTTTATTAGCAGTTATTCGTGTATAAAAAATTGATGACCGGGGTTCTTGCGGACCGATGTAAATAATTTCCAACTATCGCGATCGATTGAAAAATTCTGAAAAAATGTATACGACGGATAAATTAGATAACGAAAAAAGGCGAACGAGAAATATTAAACAAATAAATAAAACATCGCGATAGCAGATGTTGCAGCAAAAGAGCCGACTAGTGATACTTGGCGATTTCAAACATTCTAGTTCCCTCAACGGACTTGTCAAAGCTAATAACATCCTCGCTAAAGAAAAAAATAGTCGAGAATATGGAATGAAATTGTACGAGGAATTTTGGAACCGCGCCTAGAGGTATTTACATCCGAACAATTCCTGAATATTCAATCTTCGATTCCAGTAATTCCTCGGTTCTTCAATGTTCCTGCCAACATAGAAAACAGAATTTATTCGTATTATACGTCGTCTTAAGGCTGAACGCCGACAACATTCCGTACGTTCTATTCAAATTATCCGCTTCACCATTCTGTACCCATCTTCGCGATAGGTACAAGATCGCCGATGAAAACCATCTATTTCTCGGTTATTATAGAATGAACCAATCGAAATTCCTGCCACGTATTATAAGTGAAGGAATCCCTATTAATCTCACAGATGCTTGCTTAGCTCACAGATCGTATTCAATTACGTATCAGTCTGTAGTACATATATATTTAATAAGACATATCATCCATTTTTTTACAGACCCGAATAAATACAAAATCCTACTACTGACAAATTGCGTTCAATACGATTGGAGTTTGAACAACTTCGTAAAGATGTGGTCGGCAAGAAAAGTTATACTATGTCGTTTGCGCATTGATCGTGCGAAAATTTATTATTTACTAAATAATTCATGTCTATCTGTGTACGCTTTGTTCATCCGTATAACCCTCTTGTAGTAGAATGCAAAAAATGCAACCTATTCCAGGTCCTAAATGTACCTTTCCAGCTCTGTTTCCGAAGTCCTTGAGGACAACGAACAAAAGATCCCCGGCTCCTATTTCGATTTCTAAAACTATCCAACATCCTGCGTGATGTATAAACTCCATTTACTCGTGTACGTCTGGCCAATGTTTACACGACACGTTAATGAATACAATAAGAAAATTTTGTGTTCGACTTACCAAAAATTAGTTCAAGATACGTAATCTTTTAGTTCAGCTACATAATGTCGGTATAGCAGTTGAGTTTGCATCGATTATTGGCGACTCAGACATTAGGAGTAGAGTAACTCTCTCGTTGATTCGGTTGCCAGTTCAACCCCTTTAATTCCATACTTCCCTTATATCGATATACTTACTACTATCATCAAGACTACTCTCGTAAAGAATATTCGGAATTATTGTGGTCAGCTTTTAACGGTGGCTAAAATTTAAATCTATCCAGTATACCCTGTATACCTTGGTTTTTATAAACTCAATAATCCGATCAAACGGAATAACGTAAGTTTATTTTAACAATAGGCCACAATATTCCGCATTTATTATTAAAAATCCGTATTATCCATTTTGCTCTCATCCATCCGACGTCGACATGTGGTAGTCGATGCGGATTATGTCTTCTTCGAATGTAGAAGGCTTTGTAACCAGTTGATTTCTTTACATAATTCTTTTCCTATTAATACGTCCTACTTCGAAATAATACCGGAATTCTGATTCTATCGTCTTCTTCTTCTTCTTCTTCTTGAGCCATCTTCGTTATCGAAGGTTAGCGTCCACATCCTTTATAGCTTTGATCCATGCTTGCCGGTCCCGTGCCAACTGAATGAGATTTCCGCACTCTGCTACAGCCATCCATTCCTGGATATTGCTTAATCATGATATTCTTCGTCGGCCAACACCTCGAACACCTTCTACAGCCCCCATCAATATGGTTTTTAGTAGCTCATATTTCTCTCCACGCATCACGTGCCCGAGGTAATTAATTGTCCTTAATTTAACAAGTTTGATTAATTCATTGATCTTTCTTCATCCGTTTCAAGACTTCTTTATTTGTAACTTTTACCGTCCACGGAATTGCGAGTAATCGTCTATAAATCCATGTCTCGAAAGCTTCTAATCGTCTTTTTTTTGTTCCGCCTTTAACGTCCATGTTTCTGCCCCGTACAAAAGCGTTGAAAGAACATAACATTTAGCTATTCTGCACCGTAACTGTAAGCTAATATCATGACACTGCAGGAATTTCTTTAGTCTTTGAAACGTTAAGCGCGCCATCGCAATTCTGGCTACAATTTCGTGACCAGAGGAGCCATTACTAGTAATCCAGCAACCGAGATATTGGAACTTATTGCTCCAATGCTGTCTTCTCAATTTTACTCGTTATTTGTGGGATGTCATTTTTATCTATCACCATCACCTTTGTTTTCGTCATATTAATTCTCAAATTATATTTTTTACATGACAGGTTTATATACGATTTAACAATTTTTGCAAATCATCTTGCCGATCTGTCTATCGTCTTACTTCACTATAGTCAAATGGTTATTCACTCGTCTTATATTTTCTCCTTACCAATATCACTTTTTACCGATATTTCAAAATATTCGTATATATAATTTTTCTATAGAGTAAATAGCATAAGTTAGCGTATTTAATAGGTATGTTCGATCGGTAAGCACCGTAGAAGCCCAATAAAATTTAAAAAAAAAAAAAAAAAATAGTTGGACGAATAATTTCTTCCGTGTAAATATTGAACAGTCTCGTGGTTAGCGGAGACATTTTTGTTTGCGAATATTCTTCGTTTAATTTAATTAAATCCGTATGAAATAATATGCGGACAAATAATAGTAAATTTGGAACAGTATTCATAACACAGGTAGTTTTTTCAACTATCTAACAACGATCTCTAACTTTATCGCTAAAATTGTAAATTAAAATTTACTACGATTAATTTTTAAAAATATATCGCGTGCAATTTTTGACTAAATTGTTTTTTAATTTAATACGTTTTCCGCAGATTAATTATGAAACACAGCGAAGTTGAAAGAAATAGTAACGGAAGTTCAAGTCGCGTGAGAATAGCCATCATCGGGAAGATGAATGTGGGCAAATCGGGTAAGTAACTAAACTGAATTTTCTTAACGTATCTCAATCGTTTAGGTTTCCATTATTGTAGTAAAAAAATAATTACTTATTATTATTGTTATATCAGCCGGTTAACGTAATTAATCAGTTTAACTACATTTTCAGACACTTTTAGATATGTTTCCATTATTATTATCTTATTTCTTCTTCAAGTGTCGTATCCATTACTAGACGTAGACGATAATCTTGATTGGGCCGCATGTGTTGTACCGAGTGAACTCCAGTGTGCTGTTATTTATCCATTCAGTTTTCCTCCTACCTGGCCCTTTTTTATCATTAATCTTCCCTTAGAGCATGACTTTCGATGGCCTATATTCTTCTGGCCAAGTGCCCGAAATATTTTATTTTCCTAGTCCGTATCATGTCCCGTAGCATGCGTTTAGATTCTGTCAATTTTATTTATTTATTTTATTTATTTAGAACATATCGCCTTTTCCCATTCCGGGTTTCCGCCGGTTTTACCCGTCGGCAGATACCCTTTACATTTCAATTAACATTATAATCTTAAAAATATAGCAATTTGCATGTCGGTCCCATGTTTGATATAAAGTATTATGCGTGTGTGTGTGTGATAATATATTATTGCTAGTGTTCACTTTGTGTGTGATTATATATTATTGTTGAATGTATGTGTGTGTAATCCATGGGTTGTGTTCTTATAATTATTGTGTGTGACTTGTGTGGATGCTATACTTGAGTATTTATGCGGGACGGGCAACCAGTGGAGGGGTGTTCTCGTTTATTAATATACAATCACACTTATTAAATATTCTAGTACTTATAATAAATAAATACATGTTCCCTTAAATCTAATTAAATTACTTACAAAATTGATTGAATTAAAGAAAAAAAAAATAATAATTTGTTTCTACCCTCCTGTATGTTATACTTAACATCCGACCGCAAACCAAGACTCCATCCCATCTCTATTTGTAATCTTCTTATATATATTTGTAAGATGGTAATTCTGCGGCTAGAGACTTCTACACATAACTCTGTTCTCGTCACTGTTATTTATTTTATTACTTACTCTAATGCGTTTATCTCTTAACTAAGCTTTCACCTCCTTTTTCCATTTCCCTAGTACTTTCTGTTCAATAATCTCCTATTGTATTTTATTATATACTACTGGTATAACGTATTCATTCTTCCTATATAGTAATTTATTTGTCCCTATTTTCCACCGTTTTTCCTTGTATGTTTTCATCGTTCTATTTTTATAATGTTTTTCCTAGTCTCTAACTGTTTATTACTTTTTTTAAATGCTAACAATATTCGATAATAAAACAACATTTTTGGGAGTAATGTATCTGTTTTTTGTAAAAGATCCCTTATTGCATATCTTTCATCTTTCCTAACATTGCATATTAACTTCAGACATCTTTTTTGTAGATGATGTAGTGTCACTATTTTACTACAATGCACTATTTCCCATAAATTTCCCGGTAGATATAAATCACATCCTTTTTAATTGCCTTAAATTTAATTTCAATAAACAAAAATATTTTTTATTAAACCGATATCTTTCGTTGTTTTTCAACCATATTCCCTACAATATCGATTAAGCTGTGACTATCAAGTATTATTTCCTATTTTTATTTTTATTTTAAGGTGCAATTATTTAAAATTATAAATTACTATGTAATATTTAGATGGGAAACTAGTGACTTAAGACTCGTTTTACTTAATAGATATAATATGTCCACACGTACATAATATAAGTATAGGAATTGTCATTGCGTTATTAATTACCGATATACGTGTTTTAATTTACAGCGCTTACTGTGAGATATTTGACCCGAAGATATATAGGAGAATATCGATCCAATACAGGTATTTATTCAATTTTTTTTCATGTTGTATTTTAAAAAATATTAAAAAGGGACATAATAAAATTAACTATCGTTAGATAATAGTTATATAATATATATAATAAAATGATAATTAACAGCAGGGAGTGAATTCAACAAGGTCCTGTACGTAAACATTTCGTTTATAAAGTTATAATGAAATGAGAATTTCCCCGTTTAATTTTAATCGGTAATTTGAGTAAAATATTGTAAAAGGCTAAACCTAAGTAGGCTAAGTAATCTCACTGATATTAATCACTGCTATCAATTTGATTTTAGGCCGCAATCACATCAACTATAGCGATTAGATTTTAGACAATTTCGGTCCGGGTCTCTTTTATCTCCATAAATTTAGACAAATAATTCGATACAATAACGACATTATCTATAGCGGATTCTTATCCCGATATGGGGTATATTATTACGAAACGCCTATGAATAAAACTCCTTATTCTTCATGTACATATTTTTAACGAAAGACGGAATATTTACGATTGTAGAGTAAACGTATAGATAAATAGAGGTAATGATTCATTCTCGAATAATTCGTTCAAAAGCGAATATTTAAAAATAGATAAAACGCGCATTATTCTACATTTTATCGTTCGATTGTGGGAGTTATACGAGTATAATAAATGGCGGAAATAGTTTGTATACTCGCTTTCTCGTCAAAAAATCGGAAGCTAAAGAAAAGAGAAAGAAAACTGACGCTAACGAAATCTTTCGGCTAATTAGGGGAATTATATTTAAAATAATAATAACAAAAATATACAACACCCTGTATAGCTTGATGTCGGAATATTACGTCGACGATAGGAATAATGTATATATATATATATATATATATATATATATATATATATATAATATATAGGGCGTATCCAGGGAGGGGATTTGAGGGTCTGAACCCCGCTTGGAATCAGTCTGATAATAAGAAAATATATACTCGTTGTTAAATGTAGTTTTGCATTTGTTAAACCTATTTTGTTTTTTTTATTTTCATTTATTTTATTTAAATTTCGTTGTAAATAAATAGTTTTGTAATATAGGAGGTACTAGAAGAATTTCGTAGAAAAAGTCAAAGAATAGATTTTAAATTTTAAATTTAGTTAAGTTATGTATTATTCGTTAAAAAAATATAAAATCATTATTTATCGTTTATTTTTTCGCGGAATTTACTGTAACCACCTCCCTCTGTCCGCAATAACATACTATTAATGTGTTTTAGTGACGTTAAACATTTCTGTCGTCTATTCCTTCTAATAGAATTACACATTCGACATCTAATAAGTATAGAAATAACTCTGGTGAGTTGAATTGCTTATTGGGGTTTAACCTACTTGAGTTTTGGTTATTTACTTAAAGTTCAATTTAACTTGGGTTTACCGTTATAATTTAGTTTTATTTGAACCGCCCTCTTCAACCAAGTCTGGCTACGCCACTGTATATATATATATATATATATATATCACGATATGCATTTGTCAAACCATTGCTGGATGGAAATTTTCCCAACATTTTTCATCCATTTTTGTTCCGTACATTCCCCATCCAAATCATTTTAGTTGCCTTTATTCTATCATCCTTCCAGCCAACGTGTCATTTATCTTCCTCGATTTGTTGTTTTTTTTTTACCTCTTAACCATCACTGCAAAATACTCTTCGTCAACCTCTTATCGCTTCTTCCAGCTACGATACTACCTTATATATATATATATCGAACGACTAAAAATTTGGGCGTTTAATTTTTTGTTATTTTTTAAAATAATAATAAATGAAACGTAAAAATGAATTTATGAAATCTTCGCACAAATGTTTTGTCCTCATAAAAATGAACTACGAAGTAACGTTTTCTCGAAAGAGGTGCACTATAGATACGTGGTGTCGAACGTCGAATTGAAAAACGAGATAACTTCTTAATTTCTAGTCAACGTAATAATTTAATCAGTGTCAAGGAAACTGAAAATAAAGAAATCTTAGAAAGGACGGCGATGTCTGTTCGTTTTTCTTACAAACCAACCGAGAAAGAGAGATGCCGTAACGGCCAAATAAGAACTATTGATTAACAAAAGAAGAGATGTAGAAGCGAAAAGTTTCGTAAATCCGGCGCGGCGAACATAAATTACAATAACGCGTTTACTTATTACGGTTAAATAATAATAATAATAATAATAACGTATAAAGAGTCGAATCATCTTATACAGACGGAATCTTTCTCTAGTAGAAAAAGAGAAAGTCTTTATTTCATTAATCTACTTTTCACCAAAAATTATTCTTCAAGTACGTAACCTTGGCAATTAGTTATTTTAATTTAATAATAAATTAAATTTTTAATATTTAGTTCTGATGAAAAAGAAATACAGTAAAATAAAAAAAGTTAACAAAAACTGCTAAGATGAAAGAAAAAAAACAATAAAATTAACCTGTATAATTTTATAAAAATCTAACGGCGCTTATACTTAGTGTATCGTGCACGGAGATGTGTCGTATAATAATTATAACTGATATTATGTTATCGCGATGTATAGAACAATTATCGAAGAAATTTTGTTAATAAATCGATCTATAAACGGTAGGTTCGTGTAAATGTGGCATTGGTATCGTTTAATATAATTATAAGAATAATTTTAGACTAAAGCTTTTTATACGTACAATTAAAGATAGCATACGGGACAAGCGCGAGTTAATCTTGAACAAATAAAAATTACGTACGGTATAGTTTTTTTCCATTTAATATAGTAAGGACTGATTTTTTTATTAAATATTGTAAAATGTGCGTGCATTGCTTTGCGGGCTTATATTTCGATTAATAATTAATCGTCTGTCAAGCAGCATGATAAGAACGAATTAAAAAAAAAAACCGATAGTAAATTAAATATAAGCTTAAAAAAATTAGGAAAAATTCTCTAGTTTACATATTAGATAAGTCGATATAATTTAGAATCGACTTCTATGAAACGATCGATTCGGTTAAAAAGCTCAACGACCTTAAACAATTGTTTAGGGTGTTGTTTTTTTAATTTAATTTTTTTTTTTTTTAATGCAAGAAAGAAGGTCGTTGACTAAGTAAACATCGCGTGTTTTCCGCGAATTGTATTTGTCCCGAATAACGCGGGAAAATACCGGGAATTTTTAATATTTAAAGACGACTTACAAAATCCCGCTTAAAGGGGGAAAACCCGACCGCGAGCTCGTACGTCGGTATATTTAGAATATCGATTAGATAAACGAATCGAAATTAGTGTTATTTTTATTAATTTTTATTATTTTATAATGGATTTAACATTTTAGCGTTTAATAATCGGTCATTTATATTTATCAGTCGCCAATCAAATTATTAAAACGAAGACGTTATAAATTATGTTATGATTTCGAACATTAACAACAAGAGATAATCCTCTATAAAGCACTAATCCGTCCAAATACTTTGCTACGCTTGTCCTTCCTGGAGCTCTATATCAAAAACCTCCTTTAACTAGTTGCAAGTCATTCAAAACAGATGCCTCGGATGTAGTCTCAATGCACCTCGCTATGCCAGAATCGACAGTATGCACGAAGCTACTGACCTGCCCTATATTAGAGATTTTGTTCTAAAGCTATCGACTGACTTTTTTATTAAATGCTCATACCGAAACAATGTACTCGTCTCCTCGATTGCCAATTACGATTCTAAGCAACTTCGTTTCATGTATTCCAAATATAAACACAGGCGCCTTAAACATAACATTATGTAGTAATTAATTTTAATTTTTTAATTATAATTTAACTCCTTTACTTAGTAAGCACCTTCGACACCCGTGTCATCCACTCTTTTATATATATATATATATACATATATATATATATATACATATATATATATATATATGTATATATATACATAGTATTTATTTAAGAACTTACAACCTAAACACTATATTTTTGTAGTTTAGACTTAAGTTTCTTTATTATCATGTATTATAATTAGAAAAGGTGTTTATTTTCTAGTCTTTTATTTGCTTTTTTTCTGCAGAATTTAACGTTTTGTTTTGCTTTATTATTTATATTCTTACTGTGTTATTGTGGTAATCCCCGGTACACAATAATCTTTGTAACCCCTTGTGTTATATTTTCTTGTATGTTTATTACATAGGCAAATATACTTTGTTGCTGTTGTTGATTTCGAAATAAAACTGATAGACTAAATGTTACCGTTACCGTTTTGTGACGGTTAACTCAATTTTTATTTATTTTAAATTTCTTTTCTCAAATTGACAACTAAATAAAACTTTTTAACAATTTCAAGAATAATTAACTTAAAACTTCAAAAAAAAAAAAAAAGAACAGTAATTACTGTTATGTTTATTTTATTATTTATATTTTATTTCATTTGAAACTAGGCCACGCGCACTCGCGCTAAACCTATATTGTTCAGATACATAACAATGATAATGATAATAATAATAATTTGAAAAGTTTGGATAAAAAAAATAAAACAATAATTAAAATCGCTAAATTTTTTTTTAAATGAATAAACACGAAATTTTTCGACTATTAAGCCAGTTTCAAGCGAATAAAAAAATAAATTAAAAATATACTAACATATAGAAAATATAAAATGTAAAAAATTATTATATACGCTGGTGTTGAAACAGTGTTTTAAATATTCGATAACGTATGAGATAAACAACACAATCAACGGTAATATGAAAAAAAAAATTTCTCACGACAATAACACAATACAAAGTACAACGATATAGAATTTGTACAAAGTAATAACGTGCTATTGTTGCGTAAAAAAACTTTTTATATTACCGTGTTCATCACATTCGCTATCAGATATTTAAAACACTGTTTTAACACTCGCGTGTATAGTAATTTTTTACATTTTATATTTTTACAAGTTTGTAAAAATTTATATTCGCCTGATATAGCCGAAAAGCTTCGTGTTTGTTCATTAACAAAAATATTTTTTTTAGTGATTTTAACTAATTTTTATCATCTATTAATAATAATAATAATAATAATAATATACGTCTTGTAGAAATCCAATTTTATTATTTGGAAAATAAACATTTCAACAATTTTATCACATCTTCTAGTTGTCTGAAAGCGTTTTTACTTGTCATGTAATCGGTTCAGATTTTGTGGGAAAACTGGCTGCTGGCTGGCGCCGTTAATATTATTTTGTTAGGATACCAAAAAAAAAAAAAAAAAAATTAAAAGAAAAGAAAAAAAGCGAGTTGTTAACATACTAGATAATTTATTAGAGTCACCAATTAGATATTCTAATTCTCCACTTCCCGTCCGTACGCTCATCGCGGATTTTTACTTCCCACTTTGTCTATTTTCATATACAACATTTTTAATACGTCAGTTATCACCGAAAATAACCTTTGGCTACTTTTCTAAGTCTATTTTTTTCTTTTAATTCTCGTTTAACCATTTTTTCCCTACTGAAATAGTTAACAGCGTAGGTGTGTGTATATATATTATATAATATATATATAGCGCATATGTAGTAACATAGGTCCACGGTGATATTTGCAAATTAACGTCATGCAATTTTCAGCGTTCTTACTTTACTCTTTCGTTTTCAGCTCTTTCTATAGGACAGATAAGAAAATGTAAACGATTACTATGATAAAAATTTCAAACGTGCGCATTTTCGTCACGGGTATAAACTGGCATACGTTTTAATAAGGAGTTCGCGTCACGAAGGAATATATAGTTTAAGAAGAAACGGTTAATTTTTAAAACTGAGAAAATTTGGAAGTAAACCATTTCCACGCGATGCATTCGTATCAATTATACACGTAAACGACATTTTAATGCGTATTTACGACTACGCGCGCAATTTTTTAATTAGAATTATTAATGGTTCACGAAAATAAATTCGTAATTTAAAAAAAAATAAATGCGTAAGCGAATAGATGACGAGCGTAGACGTATATACAAATGGGCAGATCGTTGTTTTCAGTCGGAACATAGGAAACCTTGGAAACAGACACATTTGGAGAACCCCCTCATTCGGTATCATCATTTACAGCCGTCCCATCTTAAATTTCCATCGTTTTGAAAAATATTAAGAGTAAAGGAATTATTGCGATTCGGGCATTATTACACTCTGTTCCTTACGCAGCTTAGAGAAACTTCTTAATGCTCACTCCACGCTGCACTTTGCAATCCTGATCATGTGTATGTCCTTCTTTACGTTGGCTAA
Source organism: Coronaproctus castanopsis (assembly GCA_032883995.1). Taxonomy (NCBI): domain Eukaryota; kingdom Metazoa; phylum Arthropoda; class Insecta; order Hemiptera; family Monophlebidae; genus Coronaproctus; species Coronaproctus castanopsis. Next base: position 17,375,234 of record CM065052.1, on the reverse strand, counting down.
GCTGTAAATGGAGCCCCATTAAAAAATATTTAAAAAAAAAACCTCCTGCCTCGGGGCGCAAGGAAGAACCGTGATCGGCGCATAGAATAAATAAGTCCGTTTTGGAAGAACTAAGAATTGGTGAATGTGAGCGTTTAATTCATATAATCGTAAGAAGATTTTTATCCTTCTCCGGTCATATAATTCGGACCAATAAATTAGAAAAACTGATTATACAAGGTAAAGTGAAAGGCCGAAGAAAACAAAGTAGACCAGTTAACCGATACTTTGACAAAAATTAAAAAAAAAAAGACTAACTGGATGAGCTCCATGGAATTGATGCGGAAAATAGAGGATTAAAGGCAGCGACATTCAATCGTTATAAAAAAAACACTGGTCTCCACGTTCCAATTGGGACTATGATATGATGCAAGTTATATTTTTATTTATATTGGAGTTGTCTCTCTTGCACCGCCGTTTAAGCTTAATCGGGAGAAGCCGCTCCATACAATTTGTTGTCGTAATTAATAGTCATAAAATTCTCGCATACGCTCGCATTTATATAAGTTGTACACCGTTTGCTACAATTACTGTCGCATGCGTTAGAATTATATTTAAGTTAAAAGGTGACATAATAATGGTCTTATGTTTACAAAATATACGCGACTGGGAGAATCATATACAGAGTATGTACATTTGGGAAATATACAATAATTATTTATTTATACAGTTTCTTAATGTCGCGTGCACGTCACACAAACACGTACATACAGAAACATAGGGCGATATGTGAACGGACCATTCAACGCTGCTGTTCTGAAATCTAGGACGAAGTACCTGGAAAGTAAATTTTTGTAAATATGGAGCGATTAGTTGAATTTTAGATTTGTTTTATTGAAGTGTCTTATGGTTTTGTAGTTTGGACATTCGAAAATAATATATTCTTGATGGATCGAGATATATATATATATATATATATATATATATATATATATATATATATATATATATATATATATATATATATATATATATATATATATATATAATATATATATATATAATATATATATTAAATATCAATTATCGCTATTTTGTTACTTGTATATGTATATATCATCACTAACGTGCTGTTCATTGCTAACCATTCTGATTAGCCATTGTACGTTTATTTTTACGTAAACATCCGGACTGATTAAAATTTCTAAGGTATGTACCAGTGTATCTAACAGTGACGGCTCGTACATAAAGGCTGCATGGTTGCGCAACCACCAGAAATATCTAGGACAGCATAAAAATTGATCATGCAATGAAGTAGTTAAAAGTACTAATTATTTTATAGAGATAAAATAAATAAATTTTAATTTGTTTTGTAGAATATATTACAAAAAGTTAAAGATCTTTTTAAAAGTGCTTTGAAATGCCTAGTTACAACGGTTGGTGGTTGTACGCTCGATGCAACCTGAAGAAGGCGTCGGAAAGCCGTATACAGGGTTATACGGAGATTTTTACTACGCGTATAGAGTTCACTTAGAACTATATTGGCCACTGATGGTTGCAATCATTTCGCAACCAGAATCGTTGACGTACACACACTTGACGTGGCAAAATAGTTTTTTTTTCTCATTGCGTCGTTCCTAACACGCGGGTGCGTTTGCGTGCGCATACTAGCGGCCAACTAATGAATTTTCATCTATTTCCGAGATTAGGTTAGGTTTTGGAATTTCTATTGGCGTTTCTTTCTTTTACTGTTTTCATTTCCGCGTACGAATTGTTTCATCGCCACTGTCCAGTTGATGTTCATATTATTGCCGACCGATGTTAATATACTTACAATTTTTCCTGACGAAAGCTTTATTATTTATACGACAATTGTTCATTTCATTTTCAGAGCGGCATTTGTGTAAATTGTGAAAAAAAAAAATAGCAATACTTAACTTTATCGAATTGTTTCGTTTTAATATTTTAAAAAATTTTATACTTTTCCTATTGTATAAATTTTGTACTTATTCGTGCGGAAATAAATTTTTAATATATTTCGGTTCAATATTACAATTTTTTATCTTGGGATCGATAATCTAACTTCGTAATTTTTAATTTTTCTGATTAACGTTTTAAATGGTTTTTGTATATGTATTACATTTTGTTGACTTTGACATTATTAATGTTACTTTGCGATGTTGCGTGAAACAAAAAAGAAAATGTTTGTTTGTGTGTGATGTTGGTAGGGGTGTAATTGTAACTGGTAGATTTTTTAACCACGATCCGTCACTGGTATCTAATATAAAACCTTTCAACATCCGCGTTCTTCCAAACATCTTATTTGACCCTTTATCTATTCTATTTTTTTTTTTTTTAAGGATACAACGGGTTGCTTTACGTGATGTTTCCAACTACTCGTAGTTTTTAGTACTCATCTAACTCGATAATTAAATGAGTATTCGTTTAAATTTGGCATCGTTTCAGACGAGACATTAGAGAAATAATGCGAACGAACTTCGAAGAAAAAGAAATAGATTAATCACATATGCATGTAGGAGTAGGTTTGCAGCTTGGCTCATCGATATTTTCTAAGTAACCTCGTAATTTGTAATATCGATATTACAATCGAACGACGTGAATTTCCTCGAAAACGTTATTTTTTAAATTACTTATATATATTATATATATATATATATGTAAACTTTCGATCGCTTCGATTTTTCTCGAAATTCCGATATAAATAATCGTAAAACGGATTTCTATAAAAATAATCGATAACGTCGTCCTAATAAATTTACAATCGATTAACGGGAAGGAGATGTACGAATTTGATTTAAGTTCGGGGAAAGTATAAATTAACTACGTAATATTATCTCGTTTGAATTCAGCCGAGCGATAATTAAAATTTGATTTAGTTTTCTTTTAACGATTAAACTTGGAAACGTAAGAAGAAGAAAAAAATAAGACGAAACAATTCATATTGAAAATTCGTAAAATAATTCCGGCCTATTGATTTATCTTAACAGAGCCCGCGCAAAATAGCTAAAAAGCGGATT